>JARYZH020000162.1:0-523448 GCA_030021035.2 Notholithocarpus densiflorus | reverse complement strand
AGAGGCTTGGAGTTTAGGTCGGCTAGCAAAAATGGTGTCATGGGTCTTTAAAATAGCTCAGCAGCTTGAGGAGATGAGATCACAATAGTTGGTACATGACCAAGCCGCAATGACATCATGGCCCATATTTTTTCGCTAAGTTTTGGAGGGTACGGTGTGGGAGACACCTAGCATGTGAAGGTTACCTATAATTGGTAAGGCACGAGGACCAGGTGGGAGTTCAGGCTCATTTTTGTGGTCCTTTGGCCGTGATAGGATTTGTATGAATGTCCAGATGGATAGTAGTAGGAAAATGGCTAATGTCAATGGAGACATTTTGGAAATTGAGTCTGCGATGAAAGGTAAGGAATTGAAGAGGTGTTTGGAGATTATAATTTATGGGTCATGTTAAAAAGTTCCCGAGCACCACCGCACACCCTTGGTGCAGTGGTCACTCTACAAGTATAAATGCTTGTGAGGTGTGGGGGTAAGGACTGGAGTTCAAGTGTCTAGGAAAGAGTTTTACACACATATACACTTAGATTAGGTTAGAATAAAAATTTTATCTTGTATAAAAAAAAAAAAAAAAGTGTCCGAGTAATTGTTAATAAACCATATTTAAAAAGTTTTAACACAACTTTTATGATAAATATAAAAAGATAATAGAAAAATTAATTGATTTATCATTTTTCCATAAAATATTTCTAAAAATAGTTCATAAATCAATTTCCTTAAGCATTCATTAACATTTCCCATAATTTATAAACTCTTGTGAGAGTGGAAAATGGTTAATTTGTCTTTTCATTAAAAATAAATAAATACGTAGTAGAATCAGAACTCTAGGGTGGCAATATAAACTCGCCCATAATTGTAGGGCAAAAAATTCAACAAAAATGCCATCAAATTGTCACCTCAGTTGATCTCGCTAGTCGGCAGTCACCTTCTTTACAGTCATAGCTTATACAAAAACCAAATCTCTTCTCTCCCTCCTAAGATAAAATTTAAAAAGCAAATGATCACATTAAATATACCTAAAACTTTTATTGAAAATAAAAAGAGTAATTGATTTTTCACAAATTTTTATATTTTCTATAAAAGTAATATCAAAACTTTCTAAAAATAATCCATTAAAAAATGTCCTAAGGGCACCTGTCAACCGAACTCTAATCTAAAATATGAAAAGTCACATTTGTACTTCTAGGCGGGACCAACCATTAGTCGAGTAAGGCAATCGCCTAAGGTCCAAGCTCCCAATCCCCAAATTTTAAACAGTAAATATATATATTAATTAAATTCAAAATATTAACTATTAAAAATTATATTTTTTATAAAATAAAAATAAATAAATAAAAGCTAATGCTAGAAATACTATAAATTTTGACATGTCACAAATCACAAAAAAAATATATATATATTGACACTCATCTATATATACAATAAAACCAAAGAATTTGACTTTTTATTAACTTCATGATAGCTTGCCACATAAGTTTTGAGGCTTTCACAATTTTCTATGTCATTATTTTATTTGTTTATTTATTTTATTTTTAACTAAATTTGATTTAAAATCCCAAAAACCATACGTGCATAGTTGTCAGTATTGTACGATACGCAATACGTATCGTATTGTGTACAAAAAATTTCATATCGTAAGGGTGTATCATCTCATGAATCGTCCAATGCATAGGTGCATATTGTATAAATTATATCATATCGTTAAATAGTACAATATATAGATATGTGGGTTTAAAATTTGTTTCTCTATTAAAATTTGTTATTTTATTTGATTTAAACAAGTTGTTAGACTTTTTCTAACACAAAATTATTGGGATATATACTTAATTGAGTCCAATAAAATAACATGTCCATGAGTATTTATTCCCCCTCCTCTTTCTCTTACAAAATTTGGACTATACTCTTACACTTCACTTTCATATTTGCAAATATATTTTCTATGATATAAATAATGTATTAAATGAAAATATAATTATTTTTATTTTGTTATTATTGCTAGAAGTCTAAGAAGCTAGAATGCTAAGAAAAAATATTAGAATAAAAAAAACAAAGAAAGAGATAGTAAATTTTAATGATGATGAAGAAAATGTCAATGAAAAAATAACTTTGCAAGATGATGAACATGATGATAACATTGATTTAAATGGAGTTGATTAGGCAAGATGATGAAAAAATATTCTTATTTTGACTCGTATATCATGTATTATCACTTCTAAGTTTAATCAATTTAAATGTGTATGTTATAAACATATGATTTTTTGATTTATTTAGATAGCTTTGTTAAATATTATACATAAGTAATTATTAAATTGGACATTAGTTGAACATATTTTGAATTTATAATGAATATACCTTTTTTTTATGTATATTTATAATTTTATTAAGTGTTTGTATATCTCACGATACATGATACAATACAATACATGAAACATAAAATTCAAAAATCAAGTTACATTATGACAACTATGCTTGTGGGTTCCAGTTAGCCCAACTGGTAAAATCTTTGATGGTTGAATAAAATATTTGAGGTTCAATTCCCCGCCTACACTAAAAACCGATTGGTGTTTTGGTCTGATAATAAAAAACTATCATTAGAAGCAGATGCCATAGGTTGAAACTCTCTAAAAAAAAAATAAATAAATAAAATTATTTAAAAAAAAATTAAAAAAAAAAAAAAAAAAACTATGCTTGCATGAACCACACTACCAGCGGCTCCACTCTAAGATGAAGGTCATTGAATTAACGTGAATTTTCCTCTGAAGCATTACTATCGCTCAAAGATTTGTCTCTTAATACTAATAGCTCTCTTCATCCTTTTGGAGCAATGATATTGTGACAAGAATCAAGAAGGTTATGACACATAAAAGGCAAAGTTTTCCAGAATTTCAGATGGCTTAGCTAGGTTTTACAGGTTTCCATCTATTAAACCTACCACTCGACCCGTTTTAATCAGGTGTCCTTCACACAAACCCACTACAGACCCAAATCTTAAAAGATCGGATCTATTATTGATTGAGCTAGTTTAGACCAGTCTAATTTTGTCAGGTTCAAGTAGGCTTGGACAATGCTAGTTGCAATGTGTTCAAATCTTCCTTTTTTTTTCTTTCTTTACACGTAAAATATCCAAAGTTTAAGAGAGAGAGAGAGAGGACATATTATAATTAACACTAAAAGCAAACCAAAACTAAATAAGTAAAATTTTCCCAAAGGTTATATCATAATTCTCTTAAAAATTTAGTGTTCATTTGGTATAAGACTTATAAGTCAGCTTATTGTTTATTTTTTCTATTATTTGTAAATCTCATGCGAATCACCTACTTATTTTATTTAACTTTTATATTTTATCAAGATTACTTTTAGCAGTAAATAAGTTGTTCTCAAATGAAAACTTAATCAAGTAGGTGATAAGCTGGCATGGTAGCCAAGTGCTTGGCTCTCCGCATTGCTAGCCCAAACTTCTCACTCATGTCCAACTCATTAGGCAAAATGCCAGGGGGGAGAACCCAGTGAAAGCAATGCAATAATTGAGCTAGAACATATTTAACAGTTGTAAGGCCCAATTGTATTCCAGGGCACCCTCTGCGACCAGACCCAAAGGGGATGAGCTGGAAATCACGTCCTCTGAGGTCTATATTTTTATTCATAAGCCTTTCAGGGTAAAATTCTACCACATTATCTGACCACGCATCAGGATCTCGTCCAATAGCCCAAAAGTTTATTATTAGTCTTGATTTTTTGGATACGTAATATCCATTGATCTCAATGTCCTCCATGGATTCATGTGGGACTAGTAATGGTGCAACAGGATGTGGTCTTAAGCTTTCCTTCACCACCATATCCAAGTATGTTAAGTTTTTCATATCGGTCTCCTCCACCATTCTTTTCATTCCAACTACACCTTCTAGCTCTTCTTGTATATGTTTCATTACCCAAAGGGTGCCTCAAGAGTTCAGAAAATGTCCACTCAATTGCAGTAGATGAAGTGTCATATGCACCCGAAATCATGTCTATTATGATTGCCTTGATGTCTGTCCGATTGATTATGTACACATGTTCATCATGGGGATTCATGGGTTGGTTCATCAAAGAAAGTAACACATGTATAAAATCACTGTGACGATTTTGTTGACCACTAGAAATTTGTTCATGCTCTTGGATGATATTCTCCAAGACTAAATCCAGATCCCTACTCACTTTCTTCATGCGCCGAGTCAATCCCTGAAAGCATTAAATGGCTAGAAAATCACTAAACCAACAATACCAGTTCTCAAAATGTGAATCATTGAGGATAACATGTCTAAAGAGAGACTGTAGTTAGGGTGTCACCAAAATAAACCTAACAAATTGAAGTAGTAATTATCTACGTGCATTGGTGGTGCTACATCAGCTACTCAATACAAATGGAAACCCGCTCCAGCATGAGCTTTGTCCACATAATTCATGCAAAATGCAATCATACCATGCATGTCAAGAGAAAACTTAAGAAATGAAATCCATGTAGTGACCACTATGTGATTCGAAAAGGTTTTTTTGCACGTGTTCAGCACATTCACTACAAAAAAAATGGTTCTAAAGCCACATTTTTAAAACGCGGCCATAGGGCAAAAAAAGTGGCTATAGCCCAATTTGGCCTATAGCCGCGGTTTTTTAGGCCGCGGTTTTTAAAGCAATTTAAAACCTGTGACTATAGGACTTTTCAAATGCGGCCCAAGACGAGGTCCTATAGCCCCGTTTAAAACGTGGCCTAAGGTGAGTACTGTAGCCGCGTTTAAAAAGTGCGGCCATAGCTCCCTAGTCGACAGCCTAAAATACATATTTTAGCCACGTTTAAAACGCGGCTATAGTTTTTTTTTTTTTCCCTTCTAGGCCAAAAAACCTGTAAAGCTAGAATTTCTATCAAACACACAAAACCTGTCACAATTTCAATCAATACAGCAACAAAACCTATCACACACACAAAACTCCAACTTGTTGCATGCAACAAAATAACAAACCAGAATTTCAAAGAAATATCAAGCTAGAATTTTCTCAAACTTGTCACAATTTCAATCAATATCTTTAACGAATTTGGGAAAATTATTAATCTTTGAGGAATATGCAATTCAATACAGCAACAAAATGGAGGAAAAAGTTTAAAGTCCATTTGACACAAAAAAAATGCAGCGAGCATCACACATGATTGTCTCTAACTTCCTATGGCTATCCCGGATGCTTCTAGGGGTGCCTTCTCTACAAGTGGGGTATCGGTTTTGTATCCTTGAATGCTATGATCAAAATATACAGTAGCTAGAGACGCTCTTAAAAACAAGATTAGTGAAGTTATACAACTTTTTAGCACTACGAATACCCATTTCATGTTTCTTCCTAAACAACTAAGCATACTCGTCTTTTTTTTTTTTAATAATTCTAACCAACTACCTAACAAACTCGTCAAATATTTTGCATACCAAAACTAAATCAAACTTCATTTACAAAACCAAACTATACCAAAAAAAAAGTTTCCACAGGCCAATATATATAGCAACATGAACAATTACAGCTTGCCCAGACTAAGTAACCAAAACAGCATTAATGAAGGTAGTGATAGTAAAGTTTGTTTGTTTTTAGAACGTGACTAAAGCTAGGAAACAAACTCTTCTAACCCATGAAACAAACCCATGACAAATATCATACACTCAAAAGCAGTATAAATGGACATATCATTCCCAATGCATCATCTTCCTAGACAACTCAACCAGTATAAACAAGCCCCCTCGAAAACAATACAAAATTCCATTGAATACCCAATTTATGTTTTTCCTAAACAACAAAAACAAATCTTTTAAAATTGCTGATATACCTGCAACTTCTCAAGGTATTGAGGCTGACCATGTCCTCTCTTAATGGTCCCAGTGCGCTCCAAAATAATATGTCAGCAAGCATAATGGAAAAATTCCTATCCAACAAAAGTACACAAATGTGGAACAATAAAAAAGTACTTAATTATAGAAAAGTACACAAATGCCTATAAACCCATACTTGGTCAGGTCCCCATAAAGAAAAGAAAGGGAAAAAAAAAAAGGACATGTATTCCTAGTCATAGAAGCAATTTTAAAGATTCTAAAAAGAAAGAATCTTACCATCCATTAACCATCCACCATCATAGGATATGTAAGCTTTAGTTATGATAAGGTTAAGGTCATCTCAATGTACCATGAGAAACATATTTATTTGTGCATGACAACCTTAATTCATGTCCACATCCCTTGGAACTGTGCGATGGCTAATAGCATCTGCCACGTGAATGGAAAGGAGGTACATAAGATCATAAAAAGTCAATTTTTTGTAACATGGAAAAAATAAATTCAATAAGAAAATTTTCTCACAACTCTAAAGGATAAATCACAAATATTTTTTTTTTTCTCTCACTTTCAGTGTTTAATTTAATGCTTCTCTAAAAACAATGTCATTTCTTCATTTATTTTTATTTTTATTTTGATTATTTCAAAAAGAAAAAAAGACATGTAATGAGCATATTATGATTGGTAGAATATAAAATATAATACTCAAAGCAAGATAAAATATTTTCATTCAATAAATCACCATGGATGGTCTTTGAAAAAAATACACAAACTTCAATATGTTTATGTTTAATCATGATCTCCTCCATCCTAGATTAAGTATCCCTAGTTTCATTTATTTAATTAAAATATAATTAGTCTATGAATTATGCCATTAGATTACATTTTCATCCCTAGGCTCTATGCTAGTCTCCCAAAATCAATATTTAAATATTTCTATTTATCTCGTGGTTTTTTTATTTTACCAGAATTTTGAGATTTAAGGACACATATATAGTACTAGGTTGGGTGGCACGTGCAAGGCACGTGCTGCCCTGCCCCTTGACTTGAGTAAGAAAATCAATATAGAGTTTTTATTTAAAGAAATATGAAACTATGTAAGAAAAAAAATGTATGTCATACAATGCTAATCTCATTCTTATAAGAATTCTAATTAGACAAATTTAGATTAATATTCAAATATGAATATCTATTATACTACGATAGTTTTTTAGAATATATTTGTTAAAAGCAATATCCATTCAATAAAAACTTCTAAGAATGCTTACAAATATCATCCTTCAACAATAACCAACCAATTTTGCTACGACATTGTAACAATATTTAATTTTTCACAATTAATGTTGTCATATGCTGTAATAGAAGCTCTTCATCAAATACCTGCAACCATCCGTAATAAAATTTTTGTTATTCATACTACCTTCTATATCATCTTACATTTTAGCTTACTTAGTTTTAGTGAACACCCTTTTAAGCAAGAAAATAAATAAAAGAGAACAAGATACAAAAGGTATATTTGTCATTAGATAAGACTATAGGTCTAGAACATTAAAACCTAGTAAATTAATGTTAGGTAACAAATAAAACACCCTATATCACCATTCCAACTTTCCAAGCATGACTACCAAATAAAATTCTAAATAAAAATAAAAATTGAAACAAAAAGCAAACACCCAATTTAGATATGTTGAAATAACACAATGAAGCTAAATTAACTGACACAATCACATAGTGAACCTGAAATAACACTTGCAAAAATATGATATACTTAAATTGAAAAAACATATAAAATTAAATCCAATCAAGCAAAAGAAGTAGGATCCATAACTTGGAGTGCAGGGTGCATGAAGATTTAGAGGAAAAAGTTTGAAGTTGTGCATATTTGCATTTTTGAAAATCAAAACTGAGAGATTTTATACATACCATCATTGAAGCAACCAAAGTCCAAAATAGCTTCCATATATACAAAAGACCAAATTAGAATAATTGCTTTATTTTTTAGAAAGATTAGATATCCAAGAACTTCAAAATTCATATCACTAATACTTTCTTCTTACCTTTTTCTCAATTCCTTTGAGAAGAGAGGATAAGGAGTATGGACATCTTAATAAGCTAGCAAATACAAAGAAAAAAAATTTTGAAATCACTACGGTTGCTTTTATGATGTCTACCAACGGCTTAGAGTATCTGTTGTACACATCAGTCCATATTCTCAGAACTAATACCAGCTTTGAATTTTCCTTAAAATTACATCAAAATATCAATAAGGTGATAAAGAAATTATAAAAAGGGAACATTCTGTCATAGTAGTGACCATGAATACTGATTACATGAGATAGTGAGAAAACACTCACCTTTGTCATTTAACACTCCACCAAATGCCAATTCATATACAAGTCTTTCTAGAAGATAAGCAAGAAAACAAACTTGAACTAATGATTATTCATAACAACTGGGAGGCACGACAACTCTACAAGCAGTATTATTATGAATTATATTATTTGCCTAAGTGTAAATTAGTTGTATCTTGTTCTAACCATTGTGCATGAGTAACTCTCAGTTTCGCTCATGGACAACTCTAGGTGTTCCGACCAAGTGAAATCTTGCAAGGTTAAGGAAAATAAGGGTTTGTTGCTCTTTTCCACTACATTTCATTGCATTTCTTTTTTTACTATTAATGCTTGGGCCCTTTTGTTCTGTCAGGTTTGTCATAGAAACTATGAAAGTTTCTTTTGGTTGATACTTGATAAGAATTATGTTTCTGGTCTGGTAAATCGGCATAGAGCTAGTTTGTTCTTTATTGTAAATGCAGTGCGTTCTAAAGTGTAATAATTCTATTTTCAAATTGATAAAATTTACGTATCTATCATTTATGAAAAAAAAAAAAAAAAAAATTGATAAGACTTGGCAATTCAATATGTTTGAAAATTTTAAGACTTTTAGTGGCCAAGATGTCGTTCATCATGGATGAAGACATGATCTAACAAAAGGGAGCTTAAGTAAGAAGCTAAAGTACTTAAAGAATTGTTGGACAAACAACCCATCAACACATTGTGGACAAGCTGTCATGAACTCAATGACACGGCCTAAGCTTCAAAAACTTGACAAACATGCATATAGACCAATATCAACAATTTATCTTCTTCTTCTTTTTTTCTTTCTTTTCTTCAAGAATTAAGACATTATCCTCAAAATGCAGCTCGGCCAAGCATGGCAATGCATAGCTATTGCCATGACAAGAAGCTATCCAAATCCAAACACATCAAAAACATTACCATGGCCTATTTAATAACTAAGGTAAGGAAAGGAATAATTATGCACAGAGAACAAAAAAAATATAAAATAGCCCTTTTTGGCATTTTCACAAACATGTATATGCATAAGCACTCTTATAAAAAACTGAAACTTTGAAGGCAAAAAATTCGCCCATCCCAAATCCTATTTACTAACTCAATCACATGCAATTCAATATTATCTTCTCACATCATAAAATCAAAAGAAGAAAGAGAGGAAAAGAACCTTATGGACATTTGCTTTCATGTCCTCGAACCTTGAAAATCTGACCTCATCAGGATGTTGTTCTATTAAGAAAAAACAGAACAGGAAATTGGAAAAAGTTTATCAAGAAAACACAATCAAATAGAAGAAATGAATGAATCAAAGTAGGAAAAAAAAAGTTACAAAGAGATTTACCTGCTGTATGTGTGATCGGTAGTCTTTGGAAAGAGAGAGCTTCAGTTTCACAACTCAAAGAAGCTCAACAAATCATAGCCACAGTCCATAATCGCTAGCTGAATAGTTAAAAGGTAATAACATGTACGTGTCAAATATCAATTACATGGCATAATTTTTCTATTACTAATTGAATTGAAAAAACCCAAGATTTTTTTTTCCCCAAACAGATACTTGACCTAGAAAGTATTAAAGAACCCATATTTTGCCCCCAAAAAATCAGACCCATGGAAAGGAAAAGAGGTTTTGAGGAGAGATGTGGATCTAAGACTAAGAAATACCAACCTGAGCGTTATTTTGCCATGAAAATCACTGCTGGGTCTCAGTTTGTGTGATTTCTCCTCTCTCTGTCTCCCAAGGTTTTTTTTTGGATAGAAATTTGATTTGAGGGAGCAGCTTCTGGAACACTCTCTCGCTCCTTTTGCTCTCACTTTCTCTCTCTTCATTTAGTTATCATCCTCAACCAAACGCACAGTTTTAGCTCAACACAAGGACAACACTTAACCAAACCAAAATCACTGTAGAAGGAGCATTCGCTCTTTTTATATATAGTTAGTAGAAGTAGATTAGTAGATTTATGCAATTATTTTTTATTTATATCATAATTAATAGATTACTATTTCTTTAAATGTCAAATTTCATTTGAAAAAGAATAAGAATTCTTTTTTATTTTATCAAAGATTGTTAAAGGTTTAAACCAAGCCAAAAAAAAAAAAAATTTTGAAAAAAATAACTAAAAGTTATAATTTTTTTTTTTTAAAAAAAAAGAAGAGAAAAAGAACATTATTATTAACTTTTGAGAGCAATGTGTACAAATAAGAATTATAAGAGTGGTCAAAATTTTAATATTTTTTTTGAAGTTGACTATAATGTTTCAAGTATATATATTCACATTAGCTGTTAAATTATTGCAACTTGATCATTATATGAGTATATTAACCAAAATTTTAGAATTGACACAAGTTTTAAGAGCCCATTTGTATACAACTTATTTTTGCTGAAACTGAAAACGAAAACTGAAAACACTGTAACATATATGCGGCTAAAATTTTTTTGATACGGGTACTGTAGCTCAACTGAAAGGGTTGCATTTTTACTCTCTTTTTTTTTTTTTTCTTTTTTTTTTCTTCTATTCACTCCTCACCCACCCGAACACCTGTGTCTTCGAGAAGGGAGGTCCACACCCACCTACATCGGTCCGACGCCGGCGAAAAGCCGAGGAAGGCAACCCAGTTCAACGTCGGCGAAGATCGGGTTCCCTCGATGGTGGATGGGTTGTGATGGGTTTGATTTGCATTTGCTTGGTGGATGAGTTGATCGGTTCCGATTGCTGGGTTTGATCGTTTGATGGGTTTGATTTTTGTTCACATGGGTTTGATTCATATGGTTTTGGTTTCACTGTTTTGATCTTCTCAGTTGATGGGTTTGCTGGGTTTCAAGAAGATGAATCATGGGTTGATCGGCAGTGGGTAGAAATCTCAAGTTTTTTATATATATAAGCAAATCGGTGCGGTTCGATATTCACCGAAATCCAAAAACCTTCACCGACAACCGTACCGGCCGACTTCGGTGCTTGAAAATCGCTGCCAACCATCGTGCCTAACACTTGCGGTGGAGGTTTGAGGTGGGTGGATTGGTTCGGCTCCGATCGGTTTCGTCGGTGGCGGGCGATGCCTGTACAGCCTTAAAAAGAACCCAGTCCGACGCTGACGAACCTTCTTGGATGATCCTCTACTGTTTCGATGCGCACTGAAGAAAAAAGCTAGCATTTTTTCTTCTTCCTGAGTTTCAACTATTTTCATCTTAGCGTTTTTCTTTTTGTCTACTATAGCGTAGGTCCCAGCACATTTTAAATGCAAACGCAAAACGCAATTACAAAACGTGGGTTACAGCACTATTCACATATTTAAAAATTATTTTGCTACAGTGTTTTCA
The DNA here is from genome assembly GCA_030021035.2 of Notholithocarpus densiflorus. Lineage (NCBI taxonomy): Eukaryota > Viridiplantae > Streptophyta > Magnoliopsida > Fagales > Fagaceae > Notholithocarpus > Notholithocarpus densiflorus. Next base: position 511,947 of record JARYZH020000162.1, on the reverse strand, counting down.
GTTTTCAATTTTCAATTTCAGTAAAATAAGTTATATCCAAACAGACCCTAAGAAGTAATGGTCTGACAATGAATAAAACGCATTTGTGAACCTTTGCAAAAAAGTAACGCGTTCTATATATTTTTACTCATAGAATTTTTTTTTTAATTTTAATCAAGGAAATCAAGATTTCTTTAATTTAATTTTAATGTTCTTAAGTGTATACTTAATTTGTAAGCCCAGCACAGACGGTAATTTTCTGTAGTTAGAGTATCTCCGGCAGATTTTCCAAATTTTTGTACTATTTGGAGAATAAATAGTGACTTTTACCTTTTAGGTACCCACTTTTTCAAATACACTTTCCAACAGATTCTCTATCTCATTTAAATATTATTTATTCATTCATTTTTTATTCATTTTTTAACAACTACATATCTTCCAACATATTTTTATTTAACACCTGATTATTATAATAGAAAAAAATATTTGAATGATGAATAGTAAAAGTTACAGTATTCTCTACTTATAGAGAAGTACTGTAGCAACTCTATTCTAAAAAATAGAGATAAAAAAGCTGTTAGAGTGAATTTTTAGGATGTTAATACTCTAAAATTAGTTTTAAAGAAGCCATTGAAGATGCTCTTAGAATTAGAGAGAAGAGACTGTTTTAACTTTTTAAGTTTTAAGTAATACAATTATTTGATTTTTTTTTTTTTTTTGATGAGATTATTTGATTAATTTGCCTTACCTTTTGTTGTCTGATCAATTTGCCTCGAGATCTGAAATGGACTTGTCAAATTCAGCAGCAGATCAGATCACGTGAATAAAGTGTAGCTGTGATGTGATAGGTCAAACAAAACTTTTTAACTACGCAGCTTCTCATTAGGTTGGGCCCAACAGTCCCCATCCCAGATATTTCAAGTCAAACAAAATCCCTAAGTTAGGCCGAAATTCTCCATGATTGTCTCCTAAGCCCAACAACGAGGAAATTTCGGAATTGACACAAGTTTTATATGAGATATGTCAAGTTCCTAAAATTCCTTTGATGAGAGAAGTGGAAAACTGGAAATCATATACTATATAATAAAGTTAGGCTTAAATATTGTGGTTGTGTAAAGTGATTTTACCATATTGTATAATTTTTTTTAGACTTTTAGATTTTAAATAAATATATATAATTTTTCTTCTCTTATAATTTCTAAGTTGATAAAAATCTTAATTTGATTATAATCCAAATTCTTCATCTTATCTTTGTAATCCTTATTTTTTTTACGTATAATGTATTATAAATAAAAAAACTACAAATTTCTTACTTTTTAATGACTAGACTACACGTAAAAAGAAAAATTATATATAAAAAAATGTTATATATCACTAATAAAAGTCTAATCAATATTGCAGAATTTTTTTTTAGATTTAAAATGATAAGACACGTAAAAAATAAAAAAACTTTAGAAACATGGATAAGATAACTAATTTACTTAGATTAGGATCGTGTAACCATTAGTATTTTATTTAAAATTTAAAATTATAGATACTCCTATAATTTATAAGTTGATAAAAATCTTAATTTGATTACAATCCAAATTCTTCATCTTATTCGATGTAATCCTTATTTTTTTAAGTGTAGTATATTATAAAACGAAAAATTTTATATAAAAAAAGGTTATATATTACTAATAAAAGTCTAATCAATATTGCAGATTTTTTATATATATTTAAAATGATAAGACACATATAAAAAAAAAAAACCTTAGAAACATGGATAAGATAACTAATTTACTTAGATTAGGATCGTATAACCATTAGTATTTTATTTAAAATTTAAAATTATAGATAAAAAATAATTTTAGAAAAAAATACTCGCTATTTATATATTTTTTTTTGGATAGAAACATTTTTTAACAATATATAATTGAAGAAGTTATATGAACAAAAAGTCTCCACATTGAAGAAGTTGATATGAACAAAAATTTGTGCCGTGTGATGAGAGGAAATAGCAAAATTTAAACTAATTCTAACATAAAATTTATAGATAAAAACAAAAACAAAAACAAAAAAAATTGTATTTTAGACACCTAATCCGAAAAGTTTTAAATAAAAATGCCTTATATCAATTAACACAGGCCTTATGTATATCAATTAATCAGAACTCTTTTGCAGATGAAAACAAAATAATTGTATTTCAGGCGCTTAATCCGAAAAAAAATTTAGATTAAAAAGCCTCATGTATATCAATTAACTTAGGCCTCATGTATTTAGAAATCTGTATTTATATTAACGTTAATCATAACTCTATATCAAATTTTGGAGTTTATCCAAAGAATAAAAAAGTGAAGAAAAAAAATAGTTTGATATGACAAAAAAAAAGTTGCATTTTTTGTTAAAACACCAAGGAGAAAATGATAAGTTAGAAGGAACTTATCAACTACCAATATGTAAAATTTGAGTCAGGAAAATTACCCTATAAACATGCAATGCATCAAGCACCTTCTTTTTGGGATTAGCAGACACATCCCACGTTCAAATCTTGCAGTCATTGGAGCCACTCAAAAGGTATCCCTTCTTAGTTGGACTCCAAGACAACCCGTATCCTTCCCTTTCTTGAGCCCTTAAAAAAAAAAAAAAAAAAAGTCCATGAGACGTTAAATTAGAAAAGATATAGATAAACAGTTTTAGTTTTTGTTATTCAAACTGATTTGGTCTCTCTTAGATATAGTAGTTGTATGCCACCAACTAACTAAATTTAGAAAAAAATACATGCTACTTTTTTATTTTTGGATAGAAACATTTTTTAACAATATATAATTGATTAGAATTTCACATAGGATAGGTGTTTCTTTAATTCCAAACCATCTAATAATTTTTCTTATAATTTAACTTCAATATAATTTGAATTCTATGTCTAATAGAACTCGGATTCTCAAAAAAAAAAGTCTAATAGAACTCTCCCAAGTCTTAACTTCCAAGTTTTTTTGGATAAACATGCATCCCTAAGTGATGAGTTTTAGTGTTTTACATTTTTTTTTAAAATGTTAATTGTGATCATTTTTTTAATACATATATCTTTTTCCTAATAATTATATTTCTCTTATAATTCCTAAATTGATTAGAAATCTAACATCTTTACAATTGAAAATTCTCTATATATATGGTTTTTTTTAGTGTATTCTTATATATTTATATGCACAACTTCTTCATTTACGGTTTCTTTCTTTCTCTTTTCTTTTTAAAAAATTTTTGGAGATAGAAACACTACTTATTGTTCTCATCAAATTTTTCTCTCCCCATTATTAATAATAAGTTTGTATCTCTTTTTTTGTTTGCAACTGTAGAATACTTTATTAAAACCACAATATTACCAGTATGTTTCTATTCTTTGTTTTTGTTTATGAGTCATAAATGCAATTTTAAATCCATGAAATCAATCACATGAACCCCTATAAAATATTTCACCTTTATGATTTGTTAGGCATCAATTATTTTTTGAGTTTCTTTTGTTTGTAGTAGAATGTTTTATCAAAGCCACCATCCACACTATTAAAGGTATGTTTCTTCTCTTTGTTTTTGTTTTCTATGGTTCTGTTTATAAGTCATAAAGTCAATTTTAAATCCATGAAATTCATATATAAGCCTATATACATATTTCACATTTATGATTTGTCCGACATTAGTTATTATTTGAGTTGGTTTTGTTTGTAGTAGAATGCTTTATCAAAACCACCATCCATATTATTACAAGTATGTTTCTCTTCTTTGTTATTTTTGTGCGTGTGTGTGTGTGTTTTTTTATTTTATTTTATGGTTTTGCTTATAAGTCATTAAAAGTTAATTTTAAATCCATGAAATCTACTATATAAACCTCTATAAATATTTCACCTTCTTCTATAAATATTTCACCTTCATGATTTGTTTGCATCAATTATTATTTGAGCTAAACTTAAAGGTATGGAGATTTATCCTTTTATCTCTATAATATTCTTCCTTTTTATCCTACAAAAATATGTTTAGTTTCTTTCTTTTTCTTTTGTTTGGTTTTGCATTTATGAATTATTTGTAGTCATGCTTTTTTTTTCTCATAGGCTTTATCTATTTATTATTTAAGAATGATCAAATTTTGTATTTCCTCCTACAACAAGGGTTTCATCTTTTTTTATTTCTAGGTTGTATTTGAGTTATGATTATATGTGCATTATTAGATTAAATTAATTTTCTTAAATAGTAAAATTTTTATGTTACTATTTCTCATTTTTATTTTTGTTGTTAGTAATATTATATGTGTGCACTACAAAAATGTCATTATAAGATAACTGATAAGCTAGAAGAGAATTATGTTTATTTTTTTGGCAAATGAAATACCTTTGGTTAAGTTTCCATGGGTTTTTAATTATTAAATTTATGAATTTTTTCATATAAATATGTCGTGTTATTGCTTGATACTTTTAAGAACAATAATTTATATGCAATTTATATAATCCAGATTCAAGTGATTATTGATTTATTATTTCTCAATAAAATTATACTAAAAGTTTATAACTAAAACCGTGCAATGCACGGGCATAATACTAGTTTTCTTTAAAAGCAAAAAACAAAATGAATTATTCATGTGTGACACATTCAATAAAATAAAACTCTCTAACAAATAAATAATATATGAAAGACATGACAGGAGTAGCATTCACAACCGAAAATGTCATCTTATTTTATTTTACCATCTCAAAAAGCTATTTTATCAATTATATCATATTATTTTATAACACAACCAACATTCTAACTTTTATTTTCTTATTTTACTCATTAAAATAATATATATTACTCACTAAAATAATACAACACAACTTCCAATACAACTCCCTCTCTTTATTCTTCTTCATCTCTCTTCCACTTTATCGATTAAAATATATTATAATTTTTACTAAAGTGTTACAGTATTATCTTACATTTAGGAAAGTACTGTAGCACAATTGCAAAAAAATTTGCAATTGTAAGAGTTACAAGACCAGCTATTGGAGGGTTTTAGGGCTTGGATGCTAAATACTAGCAACATATGGCATTTACAAGTCCTATTGTGAATGCTCTTAAGGGTGCACTTACTGTAGTAGTTTGCAAATAGGTAGATGCAGTCACTGGACGTCAGGAAGAGTGAGAGAAAGAGAGAAGGAGCTTATCAAAAAAAGAGAGAGAAGGAAATAGAAATAGTCTGAGAAGAATAAAGAGGAAGAGAAGAGAATGTATAAAACGCGTTTGTGAACCTTTGCTAACATCACACCTATTTACCACTTGGCAGAAAGAAAATGGATTCGATGTGTCGGACCGTCGGTAGATGGAATTCCTGTGCAAATACAATCATCTCCATCTGTCAGTCAACAGGGAATTTCTTGTGCCAACATCACAGTTGTTTTACTTTTTTTACTATGTGTCAAAGCACTGAAAGCATTAATCGCATACCCTTAAGTAGCGGATTGTTTAAAATACCGTGAAAATTATGATTTAAAAAATGTTATAGAAATATATGTTTAAAGTATTTATAATGTAAAAGATGTTTTTAAAACACTTTATTAAATATGTTTTTTTTAACAACAGTTTTTAGTGTTTAAATACTAAAAACTGTAGTTAAAAATCTTGTACCAAACAACCTCTAATGTTTTACCTTTACCCTCAACTAACTCATCACCAGACACAATTCGTTTACATAATCACAAATTTCAGGACACGTTTATAAATTAATTCAAAGGTTAATTGGGTTCTTATCTTGGAAATTTTAGAAGAGTTCCAACTAATTACCATGGCCCTTCTTTGTTTTAAAAAGCCTCGTGAGATTCTTTGGTTTTTCAGTTTTTCCCAACCAACTCACCCAGAAAGAGTTTATATTATCACAAATGTAAAGTTTATAATAAATTTGTCCCCCACACCACCCCACTTTACCCATCTTATAAAGCTTTATTTTTTAATTTTTTAAAGTTTTCCTTCATTTTTAGGGATTATTTATGCAATTATTATTTTTATTTATATCATAATTAATAGATTATTGTTTCTTTTATGTGTCAAACTTCATTTGAAAAAGAATAAGAAACCTTCTATTTTTTTTTTTTTTTTAATGATTGTTAAAGGTTTGAGCCATACAGAAGGACAACAAATGTTGAAAAAAAAAATCAAGGGTTTATTTGAATACCGCTTATTGCTAAAAATTAAAAACTGAAAACTGGAAACACTGTAGCAAAATAATTTTTAAATGTGTAAATAGTGCCGTGGGATCCAAATTTATATTGAAATCTGTGTTTAGATGACTTTTGTGGGTCCGTAAACAATGCCGTGGGACCCACATTTTTCCTGCAAAATGGACAAATACAGACGTGCTGAAATTTCAGTGCAATCCAAACACTCACTAAGAGTTTAATTTTTCTAATCAAATTCACTGCTTAAATTCTTTTTTTCATTCATAACAATCAATAACAACCAATCACGCATGATTTGTTGCAAAAATTTTATACCCATAGCACTAGCATTTCCTTCTAGAAGCAGACAGAACAGTAGAGATTGTTTTAACTCCGATTTGTTAATAAAATTAATTAATTTGCCTTAACCTTTTGATTATCAAAAAATTTGCCTTAACCTTTTGTTGTCTGAAAAGTGAGCTTCGAGATCTGAATGGACTTGTCAAAATTAGCAGCAAATCAGACCAGATCACTTGAAAAAAGCGTAGCTGGGATGTGATAAGACCAAAGTGATGTTCCCATGTCGGTGTTGAATATATTTTAACAATTTACTTTTGTGATAAAACAAAAGGAACAATACACAGATCTAAGAACAAGTAATAACACAAATAGATGTAATAGACAAAAGCAATAAATAAATACTGAATATATATAAGAAGAAATCTGCAAATAATTAAAAACTCACAAACTAACTGCGTGAAGGATGAATGATTCAGATCAAGTCTTGTGTTTGACACAATCTCCTTAAAGCAGATTTCGCCTCTCACACAATCACTATGGTGCTTTGAAACTCACGGACGTCTGCCTCCCAGGATAAAATGATTTACAGCACGAAAACGAAACACATAGGGTCGTGCTCTGCGAACTACTCAATGTCTCTTTCTCTCTCTTTGACACAAAATGAAAATGCACAAAATATTCTCACTGGAAGAGTTTTCTTAAAAGTAGTTTTTTATGAATGAAGGATTATGAAAAATTATACATTACTGAGCAGGAACATTATTTCAGTAATAACTGATGTGCACAGACTAACTGACTCAAAAATTAAAATAATAAAATATTATTATTTGGACAAGTAGGCCCAGTCCACATATGCCAAAGACCCAACCCAATGTCCAACTCATGAGCATATAAACTCATATATTATCTCTTTCCTTTTCTATGTGGGACTCATAATTTTTATCACTTTTAATAACATCTTCAAGTGAACATAGAAAACATTAATTTCTTATTCACACCATGCTATTTTTCCAACAATCTCCCACCTGAATAGAAATTGATAAACACAATGCAAATGATGATGTAGACATAGAGAGAGTAGAATAAAAGTTACTCGGGAGAAGTAGCTTGTGGCTTTGAACTTTCCTTTATGAAAAGACTATCGGATATACTAGCTAACTAGTGAACATGATGTCTTGAACTGTTCAGCCGTTTGTGTATACCAAGACAATAGAATTCACACAGCTCCTTTTCAAACATATTTCGTTCTTATAGTTGTGTTCATTTCGGCCCTGAACATATCCTAGTAAATTCATGAAGTGCTTTAGAGAATTTAGCCTTAGAAATTCTCATGGAAGCGGCTCACTTCACACTCATATAGGTGACTCTTATTAAGAGTATCCTGCTATACCCCACTTGGAATTCCAAGATATAAGAATCATTAAAAGCAAAGTTTACCCTGAACATCGCTTACAGGCATCATTATTTCATCATAGGAATGGGTGGGAGATGTAATCTCCATAGTGATAAAAACTAGTCTCCACAATTTTGTTATCCCTTTGAAAACCTAGATCTTGGGATCTCCAGTCAACTAGGTGGGGTTACTGTCATGGAAACTTTAGGTCAATAGGCTTTAACCACATTTCCTTCGATGAGCAGTTTACTTGCTCTCCACTTAAAAAATCGATTATGGATCCGTTTTATAATCTGGAATCACTTCCATTTAAGAGCAATTGCCTCATGGTATTATGTCTCCAACAAATATGTCGAGACCTACCATAACTCTGTGCCCTACCAATATATACAAATAGGAGGCACAAGTATCCAACAATGCATGTTTGTTTAGGTTTATAAAGACTTCCCAAAACCACATATGCTCTTCACACAAGGTGTTCTCATTAGACTGTCGTTACATCTCTTATGTGATTGAGACAAGACAAGTCCTTTAGATGTATTAGAAAATTTTATTTCTAGTATCACATCTACAACACCTACATCTTTCGAGTTGAAATTAATGGTCAACATCATCTCGGTAGCTTTTATTATTGCTATATACACGAGCATATCTTACAACGACATAGCCTCTTGTGATATATTTCACATAACACACTAGTCACATTAAACCTAAACTCATTTGACATCATTTCATTGTCAAATTTATCATGTCATTGCATTGAAACTTGCTTTAATCTATACAAAGATTTAACAAGTCTACACGCTTTGTTTTCTTGTACAAGAACCATAAACCCCTTTGGTTTATTGTGTATCAAGAAAACTCATATCTTCATTTTCTTTATAGCCTTCTACAACAAGTCTTTCCTTGTAATAGTCAATAATTCCGTAAACTCTCAAACTCTTAGGTGGTAGATCCACTAACTACTATGCATAGATTTCTAAGATGGATTTATTGCACTATTAACAACCTCTTTTCCAAGAAGGCACGTTAGGATATTGCTTCTTTGAAGCTTTAAGTTCATCTTCTAACATATGAGTTAGAAAATCTGGACAAAACGAATATGGCGTTTGTCCTATTACTACGCTTAGGCTCAATCTCTCTTCCATCAACTCTTGATCATGAGAGATACTAAACGTAGACTCAAACTTTCTTTTAAGAAAATTTAGCACTTGAAATATATTCTAATTAATTTCCATGCATATAAAAATAATAGATTCATAAATTAGAAAGCACTACGCACTACTATTATGACTATAACCAATGAAAACACAATCAATGGTTCTTTATCATTTAGGAATAGGAACCACCACCTTCATCAAACACCCCTACATTTAAAGAATTTATAGAAAGGCGATCACACTTTCCATAATTCACAAGGTGTTTTAGTAGTTTCTTTTAAGACATCTCAATGAATAAATAATTGGTGGAAATAATAGCTTCCCCCCCCCCCCCACAAGTTCTATAGTAATCAAGAACTTATTGCATTCATTGAGTTATTTCTCAACTTCATTCTTATAATGAATGAAACTCTAATACCTCATCCTTGCTTACTTATAAGCACTCATAACAGACTCTTGTGCATTCCACATTTTAGACAACTCAAGTATGTCAACTAGGCATGTAACATATATTTCATCCAAAGAAATATTACAAGACATATATTAGGATTAAACACATTAATATTCAATCAAGTTCACACATGCCCAAAAAATATATATACATGCATGTTTAAATAAGGCTATACATGCTCAAACAAATTAAAAGGCTATACACAACAATTATTTATTATTCATACCAATACATAATTAATATCTTTGGCCTAAAGGTGATCATTACACACTCTAACTAAAAGTGAAGCCCCATAATTACTGCCCCATTAATGTGCAATTCGTCTCACTCTTTTTTCAAGTTTGACGCTATCAAAAATTGGACTTATATCCTCACTTTGAAATTATCACAAATAGCTCTTATAATGCTATTTTAATTATCAAATAAAGGATCAATTGATGAATTAGTAAAGGCTAACCAAAAACTAAAAAATGGCAGCCACGCCCAAAATTGAATGTGTAGGGTCTCAGTTTGTGGCCCAAGCCCAAAGATATGAGGGATGTTGACCCAATGAGCCCAAAACAATAAATTTGTAGAGAATGGGTTGGAAATCTGGGCTTTTGACAATTAGATGATCGACCAGTGGATTTTGATGATAAAGAAAGAAAGATAACACAAGTTTACTAGGGAAAAACGTCCTCGGATTTTATCCGAGAAGACTGATTCTTAAATATTGCTCTTAAAGTTTTGTTACAAGTCTGGTTCCCCGGTTACTATGGGGTCTCTTTCTTTTTCTTTTTTTTCCCTTTCTATCAAGGTTTCTTCTCTATTTTATACTATCCTCCTTTCATTTCCACCGTCCACGTGTAGATTTAGATTGATAGTGCTAATACTTGTCCCATCAGCCCCTTCCTAAAGTCTTTGGGAGTAGTTGTAAGGCTGAAAAGCACCGTTCAGTTAGGTGCAGAGCATTTAATGCGATGGTAGCAACTTTCTTTTAGATATTTCAAAGCCTTCCTTTGTCCTGTTCCTTCTTAATACCTATCCTCTTCCATAGAATGGTCCGGAATGTTGCTCTTAATGGCAGACTATACCCTTTGTCCTCGGCCTTGCCTAGTCGAGGAGGGGTTCTTCCTCGGACCATTCCCGGGGTGGCTCTGATCGGATTTCATTTCTTCACTTACTAACACGAACCCTTATAGAAGTGTTTTCCCGTCCTCAGGTTATTTAACGTCCTCGGATTGGGCCCTTGGCCCAATATATACACAGATATGGGCTCCTTGGCCTTTCACCCCCACAGAATGCATTTAGATGGATTCAAAAAATTTTGCCTCCATTGAAATTCCAAATTTCCTTTATTCATCTAGCCCATACACCATTGCACATATACAGCCGAGGACATGTTACTAGCATTAATGACATGTTTAATTGCCATTTACATCTACCCTTGATATCAACTAAATACCATATGACCATATATATCAATATATGTATTACTCATAGATAGATTACATGCCATGAACTAGTGCTATTACAATCTGGCACAGAAATCAATGGTCAGACATTAACTAAAGTACAATCTGCCCAAAAATCCAATGCTTCCTCTTGCGGCCCATTGCAAACATAGTAAATAAATCTTACACAATAGAACGAATCAAGTTTGTAATATTACAATCAACCAAAAGCAACTATAATTGTTAAATAATTATAATTCAATCGGCTAAACTCCAAAAGAAGAACATATACCAGATTGAAACTTAAATAAATCAAATCTGGTTCTTTGAAGCATAAATATAACGTTAGGCATACAATATAATGATTACATATTAATCTGGTTCTTTGAAGCATAATTTTCTGAATATATAATATTGCTTTCACAAAACATTGAATGCCCAGAAATTAACGAAGGCACACAAATTAAAAACAATCAGATTTATACGTTGCACAATACGAACACACTAGCAACAGAGTCTAAATAATGTGCCCAGCCAAACTAATAAGACAAAAAGTTCTAATATAATATATTATAAGCCAACTAGTCACGGTGTAATATCAGAATATACAAAAGATATTAAATAGTAAAAGTATTCTACACAGTGCCAAAGAAACACAATCAAAAGTCGAAAGAAAATGAATCTACACTAAAGACAAACCCAACAATAATTATCTCATGAGCATATAAACTCATATATTATCTCTTTCTTTTTCTATGTGGGACTCAGAATTTTTACCACTTTTAATAACATCTTCAATTGAACATAAAAAATATCAATTTCTTATTCACACCATGCTATTTTTCCAACAGTTTGTTACATTTGAACCTTTGAATTATTGAAGAGATTGCTGCATGTCCAGGCTCAACCAACCGAGAAATTATACGCTGAATCAAAAAACTCTTTTTCTTTTTCATTTTTTGCTAGAAATTTAAGTGGATGTTAATAAATGAAATTAATAATTGAAAACTTCGTTTTGTTAGGCATATTTTGATTCTTACTAGGGGTAAATTAGGTTGTCTCTGCTTTGGTTGGAAAAATGACATTGATATATAAATAATGGCCCAAAACTGACATTTCATTAATCAAATTATTTTGGTCTTCAAGGTTTATGAATTATGATCAGTTAACTCACTCAATTGTCAAAGCACGACATTTCTGCAACAAGCTTTTTAAGCAAGTCAATGTCATAGGAAGATGCAGTCAATAATGGAGGTTAGAGAGAGAGAGAGAAGGTAATAATGGACGGTGAAGAGAGAGAGAGAAAAAGGTAATAGCCGTGGAAAAAAAAACTGTTTATTACACACCTACGAGCACTAGGTTTTAATCGTCTGAAATCATAATTTGAAGTCACTATTTGAGTTTAAAATGCGTGTGTAAGAACGTTTACATAAGTGGACGTAAACTTATCATCTATTTTACATAGAAAATGTTACTTTTTTTATTTTACATATTTATTTTTACAAAATACTTATGTCAGTTCATCTATTATACACTATATTTTATATAAATAATATTTTTATATTATTTTACACATCCATTAACCTATTCTTCTTCTTCTTCTTTTTTTTTCTTTTTTCTTTTTCCTTGTCTCTGCCGTTTCCTTTTTCTTTTCTTCCTCTTTCTCTCAAAATCCACATCACCGATCAAACATTCAAACCCACATCACCGATCAAAACCCACATCACCCCCAAAACAAAAAAACAATGAGAATCTTATACTTGTGCTCTTCTTCAGTCCACGAGACACCTCTCCTCCTTTGTGTCTCTTTAGACTTGGACCCAAAATCCATAGCACCCTTCGAATACTCGGAACCTTGACCCACCGAGTCAAACTCATCCTCGTAACTCGGCAACTCAACTTGAAGAGCTTGTCTTGGACACAGGACTAGGACGAGGCACCCTCTGTGATGATTTGTCTGTGTGTGGGTGTGTTTGTGTGTATCTGAGGAAAAAGATGATGAGGATTGAAGAGAGAAGTCAGTTTGTTTTGCACAAAGAAGAGAAAAAAAAATGCGCAAAACGTGAAATTAATAAAATATGGTATACACGAGCTACAGTGGCCATGCATATATGCACGGTTACTGTAGCAAGGTGTAAATATGCACAATTTTAGAAGGACTGATGTGGAAGATTTTTGGGGTAAAATGTATAAAAGTGGTTGTTTTTTGTATTTTACAAAAGTTTACATCCATTGATGTGGATGCTCTAAGAGTTATTTCTCATCCATTCTCCAATGGCTTTAATATCAAAAGGGAATTGGCTATAATATCAAAAGAGAAAATTATACAATTTTTTTTTTATCGGTACCAAGTGTCTAGGATTTTGTCCCAATTAATCTTGGGGATGCACAAACCTCGACAAAGAGTTTCTCACAAGTACTCCTCGGATAATTTAAAGGGCGATTAAATTTCCCTAGTACACTTACATTAATACAATGTTGCACACACGAATTAATTTCAATTTTTTTTTTTTTTTGGGGTGTATTAGTGAGCGTGTAATAACCCTAATCATCTCAAAAGTTCATCTTTTCTTAGGTTGCGTTTGGACAAGTTTATACTGGATAGTTTTTTTTTACTATTTAACTTATTTTTGCTATTATTTATGGGTTTCATTGCACTTTTTGATACTATTCATAGATCTTATTGTACTATTTCAGTTAACTTTTAGTTTTATCTATAATACTTTTAACAAAATTTTTTTAGTTTTAACTAAATAAATTGTTCTTAAAATATCCATAACGTATTTATTTTCAACGATACACAATTATTAGAACGAGTAGGACCATCAATTAATACGCCAAAAGAAGAGGGGTTGTGTTGTGTCTTTTAAGATGGGGCCCAGGCTTGAACAAGCAAGACCAGCATTGGCATTTTAGAAACTGTTTTCAGAAAACATGGCAAAACAAGTCCTTAGTTTTGTGCTTTGCTTCTCGTTAACTTCTAATTTTTAAAAATCAAATTGATAACAAATATAAATTTGACAAATATGAATTAATGAGAAATAAAAATTACAAGTTAACGAGAACCAAAGCACAAAATTAAGAACTTATTTTGCTATGTTTAAAGTGCTTGTCCTAGGTTCGATTGGATGTGCTCCCTAATTCGAATTCGGGTATCTGCACTTTAAAAAAACTCATTGGGCCAGCGATTTACCCTACTAGAGCCCACTCATCACGAACAGTGATTAGTCTCTGGTTGAAAGTTTTAAGGATATACTGTGAGAAACCCAAAAAAAAAAAAAAAAAAAAAAATTAAACAATTTCAATCTTGTTGTATAAGAATAAGAGTTGTTTAATTTTGTCCTATATATCAATGATCTTTACACGTTATTACTGTCGCTATTAGAGGCCGTTTGATATGGTAGTTTAAGTAACATTTTTCAGTTTTTAAATAATATTACACGTATTTTAACACATTATTTCTAAAAAATACAAACAACGTTACTAAACGGAAAACAACATTGCAAATGTTTTAAAGCCTAAATCAATCTCAAACTTAGAGAAAGTGGTACTCTCAACTTCAAAAATGATTTTTATTTTGTTCTAGTTTAAGAAAAAATAAAAACATTAAAGCATCTTTTTTTTTTAATTTTCTTTTTTATTCCAAGATAACAGTTTTTTATATTTTTTTTGGAAACGTAACAAAATTAAGTCCTTGATTTTATTCTTTGTATCCCAACTTGTAATTACTTTTATTTATTTTTATAATTTTATTTCTTGTTAGCGCATATTTGGATTTTAAAAAAGAAAACTAATTTGGTTCCTCAAAATTTAGATTCTTTATTAATTTTGCTTGATTGCTTAAATTTAAACAATTCTAACTTATAAGCCAAAAAAATTTGGCAAGAAAGAAAGAAAGAATATTTATGCCATTTTCTTATGAAAGAAAAAAAGGATTAAATGATAAAACAAATTTAACAGACAAGAAAGAAAAAAGAATTAAATGATAAAACATACACATTGAATAATATTTATGCCATTTCATTATGAAATATGCATACTTGGTCAAGATGTAGGCATTTGGAGGCTTACATGAATAATCTTGCGGCATTTGCTTTAAACAAAACACCTGCAAAATAATTATTTCTGGCTATTTAATTTCATGTTTGTGAGGAATATTAAAAATAAAAGGAAATAAATAAATAAAAGAAAAATATAATCTCAAAGCTTGAGATTTATAGATATTACATTGTAAAAAATTTATTAGAAAACAAAAAAAATTGATGTTTAGCTTGAAGTATTTGGAAAGTAGAGAAGAATTGTAACGTTGAAGACTAGCAGCAACTGCCATTATCCATCCAAAAAGATGAAAAGCAACTACTGTTTTTTCTCTTTCTTTTGTTAGATCTTGATAAAGACTTGTACACACTCGCTTTACTCGTTCCCTTGAAAAAAGATTTTGCAAACAAAAATTCAATTCAAAATGCGAATCAATAAATTTTAGTTAAAATTGTGTTCACAATTTTAATTAAAATTATATTTTTAAAACACAATTTTAAAAAATTGTGTATTAAATATGTACAAAAGTAAGTATTTGATACAAAATACTTTTTCGTAAGTATAAGATAATCAGTACTCTTAAGGGACATTCGGTTCATTGTGATGTACCTTGATGTGACATTAAGGGTATGTTTGATAATTGATAGACTGTAAAGGTAATTATATAGGAATAAGAATAAATATTATAAGGAATACAAAATATTGTAATACAATATTTATTACTATTAATTTGTTTAGTGACAACACAATAATAAAAACTCTAAAACAATGAAATGAAAGTATTTTAAATTAAATTTAAGATATATTTTAGGAAATATCTTACTGATATAATTATATTTCCTACAAAAATATTTTTTAAATTTGAAAGAAATATTAGTTATTTTTAATGATTTATTATTTTCATAATTGTTATATGCATATGAAAAGTTTGTTTATTTAAAAATATATTAATTTTAGAAATTAATACACCTATTAAGAAATAATTATTACAACTCTTTAAAAATGAATAATTATTCCTCGTTTTAAAGAATAGTTATTTACAAGAAATGATTATTCCCTATAATAAAAACATAACAAAATTACTAAATAGCTAATCCATAGGAATAATATACTCCAAGGTTTTTGGTTTATTTTATTTTTTCTAACATTACCATAATCTAAAATTACAAAATATATCACACTACCTTAATCTCATCACTTTCATAAACAATGTAATATTGTATTCTTATATTGAGATTTCTTTTTTGTAATCTTAAATTAATGTAAGATTACAAAAATGTAATATCACGGCAAACCAAACACCCTCTTGAGATTTGTGACCAATGCAAATACATATAGTTACATACCGAACTGACCTTGTCAAAAACCATCTTAAAGACTTTTTTTTTAATGTCAAATTTTTTTATTTATTCCAATTTGAGATTTATGCTTCAATGAGATTTATGTATTTTTGATAACCAAAATAGTGAAGTGTGGGATGAGACATAATTTAAAAAAAAAAAGATTTTTTTTTTTTTTTTGGAAAAAAAGTTAATGAACAACAAAATAGTATTGAAGTTATCATCCAGTGCATGTGTGTGGGTTTATTCATTTTTTTGGACTAGGTCTCATACCATTCAATGGAGTCTGCACTATTTGGATATGGCCAATGCATAAATTTCATAATCCAAATATGGCAAATGCATAAATTTCATTAGATTATGAGATATGAATGAAAAATTTTGACTAAAAAAACCTTTAAACAAATATAGTGCACACAATTAGCCTAGTTTCTATTATTAATAGATAGAGTAATGCTAGAGATACAAATTTTTTTACAAAAAATTTACAAAGGTTGGGTTTAAGTTACATCGTGTGTAACTTTAAGTAATATCACACTATTTAATTTCTTGTTATTGGAATAATAATTTAAAATTCACCCTATTTGATTACATATTCTCTATGTTCTTAACATATATTTTGAATTTCACGACAAAATAGGAAGTTATTTACTTTTTCATCCATAAACTCATATTTGATGTATAATTTTAAATTACAAAAAGTTGAACTTTAAACATTTGATTGATGACATGGTTATTCATCCTTAACCTTTTTGAAAATTTTGCAATCATAAGAGTATATGAAAATAATGTAATCTAACGGTGGATCTGTCAAAATTTGCTTTCAATAAAAAATATTAAATGGTTTAACATTGTTTAAAGTTATACTATAGATACATTGAGTCCAACCCCCCTCTCATAAAATCTTTAGAAGGTGTGTTATTTCATATAATGTTTTTGTGAGTGTCATTTTGTAAAATTGTGAAAAAAGTTGGTGTAATTTATCCAAAAAAAAAAAAGAAAAAGAAAAAGAGAAAAGGTGTACAAGATATAAATAAGAACACATAATACTTATTATATTATATATTAGATCATTATATAATGGGAAATACATAGTTTAGTTTAGGATAAATTTAAGTTAGAAATTTAGAAAATATGTTATTTTGATAAATATTTCAGACTAAAAACCTAATCATTAACTTAAAATGAAAGTGTGGAACATTAGAAATACAGTACAAAATTTTAAAGATATAATTTAACATATTTTATATTTTAAGATTGTGTTGTTAGTAATTAGTGTTTGTAAAAAAGTCGAGTTGAGATGAACCGAGTAATGTTTAGGATTATTTATTTAATTATTTTTTGAATAGGAGTTGTGGTCAAGGTTATCACCAAATTAGATTACATATTTAAGTTTAGTTCATTTTCTGGTTGAACAAATTTAAGCATGTTCATGAACAACAAAATTAGATCAATCTTTTCTAATATATAGTAAACATTGCAACAAAAATTTGTATATTGAATGAGGATTAGCATGCTGAATGAGGAATGGAAATCCACAATATTTTAATTATATATGTAAACATTGCAACTAAAATTATGACATCCACTTTGTAATAATTGCTCTTTATTATCATGTCAAGACATTAATCAATTTTTAGTGTAGATGAAATTCAAATCCCAAATATTTTATTTGATGATAAAAATTTTACCAATTGAGTTAATAGAAATCCACAATATTTTAATTATTTGATATATATATATATATATGCATCTAGTATAAATATAGTATATGAGGATAAGTTATTTAAAATCATATATTATTCTTGAATATAATTTAAAATAACGTGGTATTTTACATACTTTTAAAATTTTTAAAAGAATTTTTCTCTATAAAATGATAGTCTCTATTTAAAAGATGGATCACAAATATGCCACAGTTTTTTGGCCCTATCTTTTGGCGTACACTCTAGTTGATTATCTTTTTTTTTTCTTTATATAGCTGAACGTACTGTCTATAGCTATAAAAAGAAAAAAAAAAAAAAATGTATACATAGGAACGTAGACCTCAAGAGTCAAGAGATCTATATATACCACCGCGCACTCTTGGTGTATTGATTACTCTACAAGTATAAGTGTTTGTGAAGTGTGAGAGACAAAAGTCAGGGTTTAAGTTTCAAAGAAAAAGCTTTTCACACATATACACTTAAATTAATCTAGAATAATCTATATAGAGTCAAAATTAGGCATGTATTGTAAAAAGTTGGGGAAAATCGAAGGTGTTGGTAATAGAAGTTTACCTTGACATCTCATGTTAAGATAAGGACTTCCTTCGTATCCAGTACGGCAATAATAATACGTGGCCCCGTCACTCGTATAATCCAGATACATATTCCTTCTACGTGCCTCGGTGCTAGTTAAATTTATGATGGAAGTAGAGTTAGGTATTGTCCACACCAGCGCCACAGGAACGTATTCCAAATACTGCACATCGTTAGAGGGATCTGTTTCATTTGATTCCAACCACCGTGTCTCTGCTAGGAAGGCATGTTTGCAAGTATTCATGTTGTTTGTTGTACTCTCCAAAGTAACATTAAGTCGTTGAATCCCATAAGAAGGGACTGTGGTCTAGCAGCAGTCGAACCCTGTGCATTTACCTCTCAGCGTTTGATTATTGCAATCCGTCTTGCAACCACCAAACACCATAGAATCAAGACCAGCCATTGTGGCCTTGATGTTGCAACCAACTGAAACGAATTTATTCCAATATGACGAGAAGAAAAAAGGAGTTCCGGAGATGTCCACAACACCACCACTTCCCGCCACCGAACTCTTATTTGTGCAGTTCGAAGAAATAATAGGCATCTTGACTCGAATGAGTCCGGGCTCAGAAGCAGAATCATCAGTATTATAAGGATCAGTAATTCTGATTTCCAGTACCTCCACGGGAAAGCTGGGTAAGAATGCTATAGCAGCAGCTCCGACTCCACTTCCATTGCAAAAAATTTCAAACGACTGGTGCAAGAAGCAATCTCCTCCGATTCCAAACGGATATGGAATCGAAACATTTCCACAGCTATCAGGACAATTGGGTTTTGCCATAAGTGATGCTCCTTCTGCGAATCCATATGCCACTGCCAGCAGAAGTAAGAAAGTAATTCTCATTACAAATTTCACAGCCATTTAATTTTTGGGTGTCTTTTACGGTTCAACAAAGCAATATATATATATATATATACACATACATACATGGCCTTGCAAGAAAAGTACAGCTAGACAAGATATGTTTCCTATCCTTCCGATTTTGTTCCTTCGTTTACTTGGACTTTATAAATGGGCAGAGTCACTGCATTACAACCACAAAATAATATTCCAACTTGCAAACCTAAATTGCGGTCAGTGGAATTTACATAAGAGATAAATAAGCGGCCAGGAAATCGACAACAAACCATTAAATTCAACTTCCAACTTCCAATATGTTTGGATGGTAATATTTGGATTTGGATTTGAATTTGATATCCATTGATTTAAAATGCTTTGATTTGAAATCTCTTGATTTTAAAATTCTTTATTTGGGTCTTTTTAAACAATGAAAGATTTGAAATTCATCATTTGAAATTTCATTGTATGAATACCTAAATTTGGATTTGAATTTGAATTTAAGATCAATAAAATATATTTTTTAATTATTATTTTCTTAATCCTCTTACATTTTAATTTTAAATACATGAGGTAATATTGATAGTCTAATTGAAAAGTTGATGACTAAATATTTTTAGTTATAGCCAACTAAAAAAATATCTTGCCAACTATTAACAACTAAAATGTTTTAAATCAACTAGAAATGACACCTAAATGAATGGGTTTTTTTTTTCTTCACAAAACTCAAAATATTAAACTAAAAAATTATTCTAAAGTTATTAATAACTAAAAAATTTATTTTTATTTTTATTTTTATTTGATTGGATAGGAATTTATTTGATTCTAGAAGGCAAATATTGACTCGTGTTTTCATATATACGGATATTTTTCCAATTTCTAGTTTGAATATATTATGTGGTTTCTGATTGACCTTCATTGAGAGGACGCTGTGAATGATAATGATGTATATCTAACAAATGAACGAAAAGAGGCTAACTGTTGCAATCTGCACAACGCGACTGATTCCAGTTAGCTGCCTATTATTGATATAGAAACTAATTATTACCGCAAGTACTCAGAAAATGACTTCACAAAAAATTTATATGATATTAATTCGATATTAGGGTGCTACTTCTAAAATATAAGCGAACTCATTTTGCCCAAGAATGAAATAGAATGATGTTCCAATTGCCTTTTTGTACTGTTTTTTTTTTTTTTTTTTTTTTTTTTGGGAGAGAATTTCAACCTATGACGTTCGCTCCTGATGATAGTTCTTTATCATCAGACCAAGACATCAATTAGTTTTTGGTGTAGGCAGAGATTGTACTATCATCTCTGTGCATTGATCATCAAATTAGGTTGTATGGGCAACGCAATTTTGGCCATATACCCATGTTTGACATGGGTAATAGTAGGGGTGGCAATTCGTATTTGCATATCGGGTTCGTGTCATGTTAACTCATGAGTATTCGACTATATAAGTCAACACTAACCCGACATGTTTATTAAACGGGTCAAGATTCCTCAATCCTAACACGACCCATTTATTAAACAGGTCAGTCGTGTCGACCTGTTTATCAGATTTTATCAACATGAAAAATAAATATTTTTAATATAAAATTCAGAACTATCGAGTAAGTGCATCACAAATAATCATTCAAAACTAAAGCATATCCCAATATCACAAATAATCAATCACAATATGTCAAAGAAAATAAACCACAACAACTAATAAGTTTATATACGTAAAGTTTGAAGGGTATATTGGTAAAATGTCATTTAATTAAATAGATTAGACGGGTCAAATAGGTTCTATATGTTCAACACTAACCCAACCTGTTTATTAAACGGGTTAGCCATGTCAACCTGAATATGACACAAACTCGTTAACCCTTAACCCATAACCTGCTAATTTTATGTCGTGTCGTGTGGGGTTCGCGGGTCATGTCCAATTTTGCCACCCCTAGATAATAGTAAGGCACTTAAAATTCGTACACAAGGAGTACCTTTTTTTTTTTCTTTTTTTATTATTATATTAATTTAAAAAATTTCTTCTTTTTTATTTTATTTTATTTTATTTGGGTAATCATTGTCGCAACACGGTTGTGACATGGCAAATCTTAAGAAAAAAAAAAGAGAGAGCAGAATTTTGACATTTGGACAACCACTCACTGTTGATCTTGTTTTGAGCATAACAATCGACTAAATTGAAGCCCTATAAAAATCTGACCTGTATCTCTTAGTTCTTTTGAGTTCTCTGAGACCACCGACTCTCTTCCTTTAAGTATTTTTGATCTGATCTGTGCTATGAGACCTCCGCCATAAATCGGTGACAACCAAACCCCCCTCCGGCCTCCGACAACCCAGAAGCTTCCTCTCTTACGCTACTGTTTCTCTCTACTTCAAAATTTAGGCTCTCTCTCTCTCTTGGTCTTTTGACGCTTTATTTCTCAGAAATTTTTTTTTTTGGTTTGTCTTATTTGTCATATGCGTGCTGTTTTATATGGGTTTATTATTATTATTATTATATTTTTTGGTGTTTGGTTTTATCTGCCTTATGTGTTTTCTTATATGTGTTTAGCAATGAAATCTTATTTTGAGCATAACAATCGACTAAATGCCCCAAAAATTTGACCTGTGTCTCTCTTACTCTACCGTTTCTCTTTCCTTCAAGTTCCAAGTTCTCTCTCTTTCGGTCTTTCGACGCTTTCTTTCTTGGTTTTTTTATTTTTTATTTTTTATTTTTTTATTTGACTTATTTGCCTTATGCATGTTGTTTTATATATATGGGTTTAGTATTTATTCATTTATTCATTTATTTTATACTTTTATTTGCCTTAGCGTGTTCTTTTACGTGGGTTTAGTATTATTTTATTACTATTATTATTTTTTATATTTTTTGGTGTTTGGTTTTATCTGCCTTATGTGTTTTCTTTTATTATTATTAGGGTAGTCGCGAAGTAATTTATATTGAGAGAAAATAACAATATATTAAGGCGCTAAGATTTAGAGATCCACACACAATATGTCTATTAGTAGTCTTAACAATATTTATTTTATAACTCAACTAAAATTCATACAAAGGATTATCTTAGTTGGATAATTTAACAAAAAGAAATCAAGATTTAATTGTTTAAGGTAGTTTCATGTAATTGATTGATTTTAGGCAAAACAAAACTTGTGAATTAGTTCGCAGGGATTACTAAACATTTAACATACCTGGTGTCTATGATAAATCAAAGAATTATACAAAACTAAACACTTTTCTAGATGAGTAAATTAATCAAAAATACAAGAACATAAACATTAAAGCCATTAAATAATTGTTAAGAACATACTAATAAACGGTTGGGTTCATATCTTATTTTAGTAAGGCTTCTAACAAGCCATAATACCAAATAAAACTCTAAAAATTGTAAATAAACTTTAAGAAAACCTAAATTTCGTTCTACAGCAGCTCTCTCTTGAATTTTCCCTAAAGAGCCTTTTTATAGGTCAAGTAATCCTATTACAAGCGGAACTCCTGTTTGGAGAAAATCCTAGGCTTTCAGACGTCACTTAACTAATGTTTTTGGCCCATTTAAAGTTAGTATTATGATGCAAGCTGCGGAAGCGTCAAGAAGCAGAACACGCCTACTTCTAGAAAACAAGAAACAAAACAGGTTTACTTCTAAAAATAATCTCGAATCCACAAAGGTTCTTGAATCCACAAGGAGAAAGGGTTCTAGAATCCACCAGAGAAACAATAGACAAAAGTCTGAATTTTTACTAATATCAATAATCTAAAAAATTTTAATAGATAAAACATGATAAATAAGAAAATATATTCTAAAATAAGTCCTAATTAATACCTAACCATAATAGGAACCAAATTTGACCTAAAAAACATTAAAATCACCTAAAAACAAGGAAATAAATGCCCTTAACCTAAAATAATGAAAATTACAAATTAAATACCAAAATTAATAAATTACAATGATTAAATAGTAAATTGTGTCCTACATCACAATAGGACCTATTGATAAACTAAAACGTTGTAGTTGTAGACATCGCATTTTGTACCCTTTATGACTCGGGCCTTCGTTCCCCAATGATACTAAAATTTTAAGACCCAAGGTTGGTTTAGAGCCTAATTAGATTACAAATTGACTTGAGAGATGTTAAAATGAAAAATATTATTTTTTTAATGAGCAAAAAAATCTATTTTTGGAAAATAAAGGTTAAAAGAAACCCTAAGCTTGCATACGCAAGCATGAACTTGCTTTCCAAACCTCAGTTTTTAATACAAAAAACTTGCCTTTCTGGTGCTTCTGAAATCCTACCTGCGTGCACAGGCTTTGTGCTTGCGTATGCGGCCTAGAAGCCTACATCGTCTGTGAGCCGTTCCAAACCCTCATTTTCACAATATAAATAGCCTTACATGGTATATTTCAAAAACACACAAAAATCCCAATGGAAAACACTAAGATTCACTAGAAATAGTGAATCAAAGAGGGAGATTTTCACAAAATATGCTCAAGTCAATTTTATTTAATTATGGCCTTTTCTGGCCTTGAGCTTATGTTCAAAAATCAAGGCTAGGAGATTTTGCTTTGAGGTATCCTTTTCAAACTCTTCTTTTATTTTCTCCTTTTAAATCTGTCTTTTATTTGTTTCTTTGTTTGTTTTATGCCTTACAACATGTCTGCTTAGAATAGGTTTATGTTTTCTTTATATTTTAAGCATAATAGGTTGCTAGAATTTATGTTTTAAGTGTTACTTTGTTTGCTGTGTTTTTAGCGTTTCTGGGTAGAAACCCATATGCACATGATCAAGGCTGCATACACAGGCTTGGTTATCCGCACGCAGGGTTGTTCATGCGTGTAAGGTTGAATTTAATCAACCATCATGTTGGCTTTATTCCGTGCCAAATTTGCTTGTAATTTAGCAATTAGTAACCCTGTATTTAGGTGGGAATCATGTAAGGGTAGTGAGTGAGAGAGTGTGAAAAAATGCTCAAGATTGTGCAAGGATGTAGAGACTCGCGGTTGGGACTTGCGGGTGACTTGCGACTGGCAAGTCGCCAACTGCAGCACACGCGTGAAGTGTGTAGAGAAGATGAACAGTCACGCTAGCTGTAGCACTACAGGACAAAAAAGTCCAGTCTGGCCGTTCTGTTATCTCGCGGCTTGAACTCGCGACTCAGTCAAGTCGCGAGGCCAAGCCGCCAGCCAGCTCTATTTTGAAAAACCTGACTTTTCGCATTCCACTCTCACCCCAGTATAAATACCCCTTATACCCACAAAATGTAGAGAGCTTATAGAGAGAATTTTGAGAGAGAAACCCTAGAGAAAAACAAGATTGACTCATCCACAATCTTTACATAAAGACTCTTCAAATTTCTCTACTCTCACCCTCTCCATTGTTACATCCTTGAGAGGTACACTACCAAAACCTTTTCTCACCATACCCATATCTATAAGAAGGCTGTTTGGTGCTTTGGGAAGCAGTTAGGAAGGGACCAATGGTTATTGGTTGATGCTATGGGCTATAGCGGAATCCGGTAAGCTAGAAAAGACAAAAGTTTGGCGCAACCTCGTTGGAGCAAGAAGCTTGGAGGGCTTAGGTACACTGGGTAGATTAGGCCTGGAGGGTCTATTGCTATTCATGTATCCCAACTATATTTTCTAGTGGATTATTGACCGCTTGGAGGGCGGCAGAGAGGTTTTACGTCGAGGGCTTCGGTTTCCTCTTCGATAACACATCGTTGTGTTGTCCTTGTGTTTGCATCTCTCTTCCCTTAATCTTTACCATTTAATTTCTGCTGTGGATGTGATTTTAATTGGTTTAGATTGTTTATCAATTCTGTGATTAGCTTATGTTCATGTTCCGCACATATATTGTTTGACATTAAGCTTGAATTGGTGTTTTGTAAATTGGGGGTCTAAACGTTCAAGGGTGTTTTATACACTATTTGAACTTTCAATTGATATCAGAGTGGGTACACTTGTTGTGGTTTAAATACCTAAGTGTGATCCTTGACCCCTTGTGTTGTTTTGCCATGGATAGTGATTTGTATGATTCCTTGGTTGTTGATGATTGTAGCATGCCACATGTTTGTGAAAATGCCTCTATGAGTATTTATCCTCATGATTGTGATAACATGTTACTTGAATCATTGGGTGTTGTTGATATTCCAAATGACAAACTCTTCAAGAAAAAGGCTAAGAAGTTTCAAAAGAATTTAAGCAAGTTGTTTTGTGAAAAGGATGATTTGATTGCTAAGCTCAATGAATCAAACAAATTGGTTGAGAAATATAAAAAACTTGCTAAAAATTCTCTTGAAAAGCTAAAAGAGTTTGAATGTTTGAATATGGACTTGGATGCTAAACTTGTTTTGTCTAACAAACTTGTTGATGAGCTAAAATGTGAAAATGAATCTCTCAAGACGCATGCCAAGTGTTTGATTGCTGAACCTATTGCTCAAAAGGATGAAAATATAAGTTGCAATCATGTTGTGGTACCCAATTTTGTGCCTATGGTGTGTTCTACCTCAAAGGACAAATCGGTGTACATTCCTGCACACAAAAGAAATCAAAAAGTGGAGAGAAAGGCTCTTAAGTCAAAGCCTCTGTTTAGGTCTCAACCTAAGGCGTTGAATGGATCTAAGTTTGTTCCAACTTGCCACCATTGTGGTGTGAGTGGTCATATAAGACCTCAATGTCGTAAGTTGAAGAGAGAACAAAATCATATGGCTAGATCCTTTCCCAAAAAGCCTAGTGGATCTAAACACATTGTTTGTCATCATTGTTGTGCTTTTGGTCACATAAGACCTCATTGCTCTAAGTTTCATGCTCTTAAAAGAATTAAAAGAAAAGAGAAACTTGACCCTTTTGGAAGTTGTGCTAAAAAGGGTAAACTGGTTTTGAGTGAAGAAAGCATGTTGTTAAAGAAAGAGTTTAATGCTCTTAACTCCTTGACTATGTGCATCTTCGGTTCTCATTCTTCCAACCCTCGTCTCACTTCTCATGAGACACTCATTCCAAACAATCGTTCTGTTTGGATGAGGAAGGGTTCCTATGGTTGAGCTTTTGCTCTTTTGGTCCTTGATCTAATTCTTTCGATCTTTGTAGGACCCTTCATGCATTAAATGTCATATCTTCATGCATTTTGTGCATCTTGCATTTATTTGTATACATTGTTTTGTTTTTTATCTTACTTTTATGTTTCAGTTTTGTGTGAGTAAAAACTCCAAAACCACATAAAAAGTGAAAAATTCAAAAAGTTTGATCGTATATGTTTGAGCACATATCACATGTGAGTTTTGGCTTATACCTTTGTACTTATGGCTTTGTGCATTTACGAGCTTAGCTTGTTCTTTATGCACTTATATCTTTGTGGAAAAAATCTTGACATCTTTGTGTGATAGTTGTAAATCGATCTTCAAGCTTGTCATGAATGATTAGTCAATAGTCATGTTGGTTTTGATACATGCGTAGACTTGTGCCTATATCTCTTCCCACTCCTTTTTTTTTTTTTTTTTTTTTTTTTTTTTTTTTTGGCTTAAAGAGCTCAACTAATGTAAATCTTAAAATGAAAAGAGATAATGAGCTACAAAAGTCGTCACACATACTAGTATTCGACTAGGAAAAAGGGAAAACGACTTTTATGAAAATGTATGATGTCCCAAAAAGGCAAAGGCTTGCTCATCAAATTGAAATATCAAAAATTTCAGACATCAATCTCAAAATGAGATGTATTGATTCAAAATAATCAAATTTTATGAATTGTAAAGAAGCCAAATGAAAACCTTCAAAGATATGTAATCATTTTCTTGTGGGAGGTCATATATGTTCATCTCTATAATTGAAATAGACCACTTAACTTAATATTAGTTGTGTATGTCTTGATTGAATTGATCATTGAAACTTCATTCTAGACTAAGGACTATTCCACATTTGATACATACACACAACACACATGCCTTATGTTCAATGAATGCCTTGTTCATTTGTTCGATTGTACTTGTTTAAACGTGATGTGTGTGTGCTCAACTATATATAGATCTATCCAAAAAGATTTTTGATCATTTTATATGTTTTTGGAAGTGATTTTTATCACTCTTTGTGTTCATGTTTAGTGCTTACTTTGTTTTTCATTGTTTAAACATGTTTTATTTTGAAAAACAAGTGTCAGAATTTTTGGCTACTCATTCTGGCTACTTGCGCGAGTAGCGAGCAAGCTGCGAGTTTTGGCTACTCATTTTGACGACTTGCAAGTCGCGAGTTCAAGTCGCGAGTTCACACAGAAGGGTTTCGCGACTCACTCGCGACTCAACTCGTGACTCGTCAGTCGCAAAACACCCAGAATCAGCTTTTTAAAGAGCTTTTTCGTGGGAAACTTGTTTTAAACCTCTCCCATCCTCTCTAAATCCCCTCTTTCAATATTTTTACATCAAAACCCAACCAATTTGAATGGTTTTTCATTCCATTAACATGTCTAAGGTAATTTTAAACTCTTTTCATTGATTTGGATCGTTGGATTATGTTTTGGTGAGTTTTGTGCTCTTGATTGGGACATCATAGGGGTTGGGAAAACTTAATTTTTATCAAAATTTTGTATGAGATTGGTTTCTTTTGATGATTTGCTTCGGTTGTTGGCCCCTTGTGGCAAAAAGAACATGTATTAAGGGTGGGTTTCATGATGTCCATACATTGTTTCACATTATTGTTCATAATGTGCATGCTAGGTGTTTGATAAAATGCCTTTTAGGCATTTTCTCGCTTGTTTGGACTCCGATGAGTACCAAACTTTGGGGTTTCTCATGTTTCCTCATTAGGAACATGTTTGGTTTATTGGTTGTGTATTTAACATATCTTGCCCCACATGTGCATTTTCCATGCATTGGTCATGCATTGCACATTGCCACCTCTTGCACACACCTTTGCTACCCTTGTCATGCATTGGTCTATACCTTGCTTCTTCATCCTAGCATGTCATGTTTACCTTATGCTTTGTAGCATTTTACTTTGTCTTAGGTTTGAGCTTCATTTTCTCATTCATCTCGCACCCCTCATGCATCATTATCATTGTTCATACCTTCATCTCTTTCCCTCGTTTCTCCTTGACCCTTTGTCTATTCCTGACAAAAAGGGGGAGGGTATACTCTAGAGAGTATACTGGAGTGTTTTGTCATTTCTATATGACTTTTGTGCACATCCTTAAGGGGAGAAATTCCATTTCTCATGCACATTTGTAGGGGGAGAGATATTCCATAGGGGAGATGCATATACCAAGGGGGAGAGAACATTGAGTTAACAATAAAACTTTATTTTGTTTGTTTCTCTTTATGTTTATTTTCTTGTATTGCATCGTGTTTGAGTATTGGACATGCATACATCCTTATGCTATTGTGCTTCTTTGAATGCATGTTTGGATGATCATTTGCTTTGCTATGTGATTATTGTTGTCATTTCTTTATGACTATTTTGGTGTATGATCAAGTTGCTCATATGTTTCACAACATGTTTACTTGATCGCTTTTTACTTGTTATATTATACTTGTTCTTTTATTACTTGCTTTACCTTGAGGGTCTAATGTGTTTTGTGCAAGTGTTTCAGGTTACAAGTATATATGTTCCAAGTGCATCACAACTTCTCATCATTTTGAAGGGGAGAAACTTTAAGCACTTTTAGTTTATATTGTTTATGGTTTATATATTTAAGTTTTTTTACCGTGCATGTTGTTGTACCTTTGCTTTGTAGCTTTGTATTTGTTGTTAAATGTTATGCATTTTTTTTAAGTACTTTCACTCTTGTGCCCTTTGTTGGATTTTTATCCTTAATGCAATTACCTTGAGTTGTTGCATTGGCTGAGTGTTGGACATGCAAATGATACTTTGCATTGAGCTTATTAGCTTGCATGTCCGGATGTTTATTCTTTGTGAGAATGAATATTGTGGTCACTATTTATAGTGATTGTTCCTTTTTGGTCAAGCCATGGTTTATTGCTTATATTCCATTTTGCTTGATCGCATTATGCTTGCTCCATATGCATTACAAGTTTTCTGCATACAATGATCATATTGTGTTGTCGTGTTTCAGGAGTTACTTGTTCTTATGGTTCAAGAGCTACACAGATTCTAGAGTTAGGTGTGAGTGAGTTATGTTCAACTGTTCCCAACTCACATGTTAAGTCTAGAGCTTGTTTTAGGGTTTTGTCACGGAATAGCCAAAGGGTGAGATTGTAAGGTTGAATTTAGTCAACCATCTTGTTGGCTTTATTCCGTACCAAATTTGCTTGTAATTTAGCAATTAGTAACCCTGTATTTAGGTGGGAATCATATAAGGGTAGTGAGTGAGAAAGTGTGAAGAAATGCTTAAGATTGTGCAAGGATGCAGAGATTCCTGACTGGGACTCGCGGGTGACTCGCGACTGGCAAGCCACCAACTACAGCACACGAGTGAAGCGTGCAGAGAAGATGAACAGTCACGCCAGCTGTAGCATTATAGGACAAAAAAGTCCAGCCTGGTCGTTCTGTTATCTTGCGACTCAGTCAAGTCGCAAGGCCAAGCCGCCAGCCAGCTCTGTTTTGAAAAACCTGACTCTTTGCATTCCACTCTCACCCCAGTATAAATACCCCTTATACCCATGAAATGTAGAGAGCTTCCAGAGAGAATTTTGAGAGAGAAACCCTAGAGAAAAACAAGATTGACTCATCCACAATCTTTACATAGAGACTCTTCAAATTCCTCTACTCTCACCCTCTCCATTGTTACATCCTTGAGATGTACACTACCAAAACCTTTTCTCACCATACCCATATCTGTGAGAAGGCTGTTTGGTGCTTTGGAAAGCAGTTAGGAAGGGACTAATGGTTATTGGTTGATGCTATGGGCTATAGCGGAATTTGGTAAGCTAGAAAAGACAAAAGTTCGGCGCAACCTCGTTGGAGCAAAAAGCTTGGAGGGCTTAGGTACATTGGGTAGATTAGGCTTGGAGGGTTTATTGTTGTTCATGTATCCCAACTACATTTTCTAGTGGATTATTGACCGCTTGGAGGCCGGCGGAGAGGTTTTATGCCGAGGGCTACGGTTTCCTCTTCGATAACACATCGTTGTGTTGTCCTTGTATTTGCATCTTTCTTCCCTTAATCTTTACCATTTAATTTCTGCTGTGGATGTGATTTTAATTGGTTTAGATTGTTTATCAATTCTGTGATTAGCTTATGTTCATGTTCCGCACATATATTGTTTGACATTAAGCTTGAATTGGTGTTTTGTAAATTAGGGGTCTAAACATTCAAGGTTGTTTTATACACTATTTGAACTTTCAATGTGTATGCATGAACCAGCCTAGAAACCCTATGTATGTTCGTTTAGACCCCTTAAACTAGATTGTTTAACCTAATATATTTACCAAGTGATTACTTAGATTAATTTTTCAGATCTATGTTAAACATAAATAAATCATATCATACAAAGATGCGGAAAAGTAAATAACACACGATATGATGAACAAGGAAAACCAATGAAAATAACCGTTTCAAGGTAAAAACTTGGGGAGGATTTGACCTAACTATCCTCAAGGTAAACCAATTCCACTATAAGAGAATTGAAGTTTTTATAAAATATTTAACCCTAAATCTAATGGTTCCTCCAGTAGTAACTTACTGACACGACCACGTGCAAGCTCTGAATCCACAGACTCTTTATCTTCTTAGATTTACAGCAACACAAGCCCTCTTCCTTGTGATTTTGAGATCCCACTCAAAGATTTCAGATCACCTTCACTTATTGATCTTGATACAGCAACTATGTTCTACCAATGCTTGATTGTAGTTTTGGCTCCGGTAGATTTTTGTGTAGTTAGAAGGTACAAAACCTCTCAAATCTCACAAAGAGTAACACACAAGTCTTCTTCAGCAACCTCAAAACGTGGCTAGGGCTTTCCTTTTATATGTGGACAAGTTTAGATGAAACCCTAAACGTTTTCGAGGGCTTTGGGCCTGTTTAAAAATTTTGCAGAAAATTGTGCCAGCGATTTTCGATCGGTCGAGCCTAATTCTCGATCAGCCGAGAAAGGCAGAACTTCACTTCCTTTTCTGCAATTAGCTGGACTTCAAAACTTGAAATAACCTTATTTAAGCATTGCCTAAACACCTAGACTAGATATGTTTTGTTCTCGATTTGCTAACACAATACAACAATGATTCTAAATATTTAATTCTAAATCTTTAGAACCTAAAAATCTCCTCCTTTGGCAATCCGTGACAAAACACACATATAACATGTAATGCTAAATCAAAAACCAGCTCAAATACAAATTATTGCCCTAATACAATTCTTACACAACTACTAACTATTAGTTGCTAGTATAGACAGCAGCTGTAAAAAGAATTAACCTGTAATTTCCTAAAACACTAAAAACAAACCATAAATGCATGTGTGGAAAATATAGTATAACAATCTAAATCAAAATTTGAATTTTGAAATCACAAAACATATAAATAGATAGTGAACACATCAATATGAATAACCTCATCATCATCAACTATCATAATCAATAACCACATCAAATCAATGTTTGTGAATGCAAGATATACACAACAAAAATAAAGATAGACAAATAAACACAAAACCAAAAAAAAATCCAAATACAATAAAACTGTTATGCAAATACATCAAAACTCCCCCTAAATACAATAAGCCTACTCCCCCTATGTACAAAAAGTCTAAAATCTACTCCCCCTAAGTACAAAAAGCTTAAAATCTACTCCCTCTTTTTGTTACATATTGCCAAAGGCAAACTCAGTCCTCAAAGGGTGGAGGAGGTGGAAAAGCACTCCTATAGTCTGAAAAATCAGCTCTCAAAGAGGCAACCTCCGTCAACAACTCATCAAGAAGCTGTCCATGAGCAGCCTGAGTAGTCATGAAGGACTACATCATAGTATAGAGTGAAAGAAGAGGAGCAACTAAAGGATCAACACTCTTAGCATCACCAGCAGGATCCACAGCGGCAGTCGAATCCACAAATGTCTCCTCAGTAGTAGGCATAGTACCCGAGGTAGTAGCAGCATCTCCTCGTGGTCTCTTAGAAGTCCCAGTGCTTTGCTCAGCACTCTTCATCTGTGCTTGTCTCTATTTAAGGTAGATAGCTCCTATAGGGGCAGTAATATGCACTAACTCTAGAGGAGGAAAGTCTAATAGACCTAAGTACCTCAAAATCCTAAAATTGAACATAGGAAAGAATAACTTCTGACTCTTACTCTTACTTCTATAAATATCAACAATGGTTTGTATAAACATGGACGGAAAACACATAGAACCATCAGTAATAAAAGCATAAAGGAAAGCATATCTCTCTATGGGAACGGTATGAACATGGGAAATGGGATAGATGTTATGACATGTGATCCTCAAGTATAAAGAATTAAGCTTGGTGAACTCAAAAGAATTGATTCTTGGTTTAGAACCCCAAGAAATAGGACGACCACAAAGAAGGGACATCATATCATCAACTGCAGGAAACTCAGTATATGGGTATGTGGGTTTACGGACTAAAGGTACTCCTAAAGCCTCAGAAACAGTTTGTTTAGTGTTGGTAAACTCTTGACCATGGATCCAAGAAGTCAAATAATGATCACATGTAACCTTAGAATAGATAGAGAGGTTAGAGTAAAACTCTCTAATTAAGGCTGTAGGAGGAGGATCAGACACCTCACACAAGGAAACCATTTCCTGCTAGAGATACAAATTTTTTTACAAAAAATTTACAAACTATTGATGCAGTGAGTAATCATTAGTAAATAAAAATGTGATATTAATGGGGAGCCTAGATGAAAATCAATAAGAAATTGGTCACATCAACCGTTTATAAAAATGTTGTAAAATAATTTGTGGTTGTACTATTATTTTTATTAATACTATAGAAAAATAAAGGCAATTCATTTATTTTAAGACAAAATCACATTAAATTGTCAATAAAAAATCCATATTAGAGAGAAAGGCATAAATAAGTGGTCATTTTTTTTATGCATCTGTACATTCAAATTCCAAAACTAATCACAAGTATTAAAAATTGAAAAGAAAAATTACATCCAATCATTTGGTCTAAATTATTGTTCTCCATTCTTCATCAGTGAATTTTCAATCCAAAAAGGGCCCTTCTTTCTCAAAAGTGAAAAATGCTAACCATAACACATGACCTCTTCTATTTACTTTGGTGCTCTAGTAAGTCACAGATATGCTGTTAAGTATTTGGAAAGCAGAGAAGAAACAACTATTATTAGATGAGGGGAACTTCACGTCTATTAAGTCTGTTTTTTTTTTTTTTTTTTTTTTTTAATGTAAATGGAACCTTGTAGAACCGAAGCCATCACTATCTTCTTTAATTTCTCATGTTCACATTCACGCTTGAAAATTTTTAACTTCTTTTTTTTTTTTTTTTTTTCTCTCTCATGTTCACATTTTTAGATAGAAAAAATGTCACCTTCAAATTTACAAAATTTCTTCCATTGATTTCAAAGTCTCTTTAGTACTCTACTGCGCATGAGTCAGTTTCCGCGTTATTTCTTCTCATCTTCAAAGAAATTACTCGTTAAGTCTCTACTATGCATGAATTACTTTCTGTTTTATTTATTCTCATCTTCAAAGAAATTGCTCGTTTGGTGGACTACTCTGAATGCTCCTCTTTGGAACAATATTTCACCTTTAAACATTTTTAAATGGGAAAAATTAATGAATTCTCTAAAAATATTGATTTTTGAAATATTTTTAAAATTTTGATTAATTTCTCTTTAATTTTTAATAGGAAAAAAAAATTATGGGTTTTGATCTAAACTAAACTCCTGTCACATGTGTTTAAAAATAGTGACTCCTTTTAATTCAATCAAATCTTGACCCTAATCAATTTTAGGTGAAACATAAATTCAATCACGTAAGATGAAAAAAAAAAAATCAAATCTTACCTGATGTCTAAATTTTGGTCTTCTTTAGTTCACCATCTCAAACCCAAACTCAATCGTGTAAACAAATAAAACAAAAAAGCGAAACCAAAATAAAAAATCTTACCCAAAGTCTATCTAAAATTTGGCCATTGTCACCATCCACTTGAATAAGTTTCAATTTTTTTTCTTTGAAGTGTCCATTTTAAAATTGCTTCTTTTTTTTTTGTAATTTATATATACATAATATGAAATTCAAAAAAAAAAAAAAGGTTAAGAGTTGGCTTATTTTAAAAAAATTTAGATTTAAATTATTTGAAATAAAACTTGAACAAAAAGTAATTTGAGACTTATAAATAATAGATAATTTAAGTAAAATGCTAGTTTTTAATTGGTTGTCAAAATGCACACAAATTCTACAGCAACTCTTATGTAGAATTATTAATCATATTTTATGCTTTCCACTGGTGTTGTATATTACACACACTTAGAGCATCCTTATCAAGATTTCTAAAAAATTTAGCATTTATCCTCTCAAAACCTATATTTATAACATATAACACACCACTTTACAATACAATCTGTATCAAAACTTATATTTTTTTTACCATTTCATTTAAATATTGTTTCTTTATTATTTTTCAATAATTTTTTATTTTTCCTCTCTCCTCTGTCTCTCTCTTCTGTCTCTCTCTCTCACAGCACTGCCGGCGCCACACTACCACATCCACTCACCACCACCACCACCACCACCACCACTGGTATAACAAAACCCAACAGCCACCACACCCAATAGCCAATAGCCACCTCACCCAGCAGCCAACAACCACCACAAACCCATCACCCACAAACCCACCACACAAACCCAACCACAAACCACCACAGCACAGCCATAGCCATCATTACCGGCGGCACCCACAACCTCTGCAAATTAGGATTCCCACCACCCAAAACCAAATAAAAAACTCAACAAACTAACATCAAAACCACCAATCAAACCATGTACCACCACAAATCACAAACCCATGTTAGAAATCACAGACCCAAAATTAGAAAGAGCATATTTTTGAAATTTCTCACCCAAAATCAAATCACAAAACCCACCCAAACCCAGCCACACCTGTCGAAACCCAGCCATGCTCGCCGAACCACCGCGACCCAGCCACCCCGATCAACAGCAGAGACCCACAAACCACACACTCGACCTTATCTTCTTCACGGTTTCGCCGAACCACTACCACCATGGTTTTCAGTTGTGGATGCCGGTGAATGAAGAAAAGAGAAAGAAAGAAGAAAAGAGAAAGAGATATGGTTGGAGAGCAAGAATGAGAGACGGAAGTAAGCCAAGAAAAGGAGAAAGAAAAAATATAAGAAGAAAAGTAAATAGGTCCCATGGAATAAAAAAATAATATAACTTTTACAATTGATGAACAGTGCGGTCTCAAATTTGAGACTGCACTGTTCATCAATGCAAAAAATTATGGCATTTACCATGTTTGATGGAAGTGATTTTTAAGAGTTTGGAGTGTCAAATGCCAAATATTTGGTATTTGACACCCTTGATAAGGATGCTCTTATACACAATTGTATATATGCACCATTGTTTAAGAGTTGTTCAATTCTGTCCTTCTATCAATGATCGTTACTTGTTACTACTGTCGCCATTAAATGTTAAACAACATCACAAATGTTTAAAGCCTAAATCAATCTCAAACTCAGAGTAAGTGATACTCTCAACTTCAGAACTGATTTTTATTTTGTTCTAGTTTATGAAAAAATAAAAACATTAAAGCATCTCTTTTTGCTATTTTCTTTTTTATTCCAAGATAACAGTTTTTTATTTTTGCAAACATAACAAAATTAAGTCCTTGATTTTATTCTTTGTATCTTTACTTGTAATTACTTTTATCTATTTTAGAATTTTATTTCCTGTTAGAGCATATTAGGATTTTAAAATAAAAAAAAATTGGTTCCTCAAAATTTAGATTATTTATTTATTTTTTTTTTTTGATTAGTTAGATTCTTTATTAATGTTGCATTGATTGCTTAAATTTAAACAATTCTAACTTATGGTTTGGATTTATTCAATATGATCATTCAATCTACAATGGTTAATTGTGTCAATGTTAAATGTCAAACAACGTTGCAAATGTTTGAACTTTGAAGTGCGTATCCCCCAAACTTGAATCAAGTAATACTTCAGTACCAAGGATCACAACAAATACCCAGATAGAAATAACAAATCATTAAGAAAATTAGAATCGGATTATTGCTAAGAATAAAATCAATGTTACAACATTATTAAAAAAAAAAAACAAATGTTACATCTTACAACCATATGGTCCTAGTTTTGTTGAAGCTTTTGCCATAGTTTGGGCTTTACATTGGGCCAGAGATGAAAAGTTCCAAAATATAATTGTTAAAGGTGATTCTTAGATTCATGTGATGTCTTAAATAAGAATTTGAAGAAAGCATGCTAGGAGATTCAGCCACTGTTGAATGATGCATCAGTCTTGGCTAATTCTTTTGTGTTGTTATTTTTGTTGGATCAAAAGGGATGCTAATTCTATAGTTCATGAACTAAGCAAGTATGTTTTATACTCAAATATATCATATTTTTGTAAATGTGTATCCCTTCCTCTTGCTGTCATGGAGGCTTGGGAAAGTAATGTAGATATCCCTTCCTTTTGCTCCTTCAATGAAAAATTCACATTTATCCACACACCCAAAAAAGAAAAAAGAAGTGGTTTACAGCCCCCAATAATGCATGGAAGCAGGAAAGAGATCAACTTAGATAATGGGGGAAAAGGCCCAGCATAACTAGCCCATCTTGTCAATGATTTTTTTTTTTTTGGGTTACATTAGAAAACAGCAAAACAGAAAAACCAATTAGCACCTGACTGAACATTTTAATGGCAACCCAACCTAAAACAGTATGAGAGAGCATTCACAATAAAGTAGTCATAATAACTAAAAAGCTAGTTTAGCACCAACATAGTAAAAATATCCTCAACATCAAAGTTGCCATTCCTATAAATTTTTAACTCTTAGCTACAGTGAGCTGCCAAAGATAGCAGTTCACAGTAACTAAGAGTTAAAGAAAAAAGAAAAAAGAAAATTATTGTGACACGGTACATTGCTGTCCGTTTTTCTCTTTTTAATTTTTTTGTAATGTTTATTGTGTAGGATATATTATTTTATTGTGTTATTTATATTATTTTAATGCGTTGTATGCTAAACTAGAACCTTTAATATTGGGTGTATTGTAAAATGAGTTGTTAAAATAGATAAAGTAGCTTTTTAAGTAGTTAAAAGCTATATTTTTTAGATGTTTTGCTGTAAATGCTCTAAGACAATGGTACTACTCAATCAGCCAAGCAAAGTCCATGAAAAGAACACATATGAGGTGGATGCTAATTTTGCATACTGTCTTTCTCAAGCCTCTTTTTTTTGTTGTTGCTGAATCTGTCTTTCTCAAGCCTGCTCAAGTGTGTATCTGTCTATTTGATACTGTTTCTCAATTTAAGTGTTTACATGAATTAACAAGGGCCTTATACACCTTTGTTTGAAGGATCATATTGAGCCAAACCCAAATCAAAAGGCCCAAGTTACACTTTAGCTTGCCCAAACAGAAACACTCACTTTTTCTGAGCAATCAAGCTAAAGACCAACTCCTAACTTAGTAAACCATGTCCTTCTCTCAAAAGTAAAACATGGTAAGAATCCATGTCATTGACTCATGGGCTTGGGTTTTGGACTTAATAATGGCCTGATTTAATAATAAATAAATAAATAAAAACCTTTTTCAGCCATTTTGTTGTATTCACCTAAGGTTTTAATAAAGATTTATGTTCTGTATTTTCTTGAAGATTTTAGAGTTAAGTTTATTAACCAGTTTTATGGGATGTCTACAGAGTTGCAGATTCAAAACTACCAGATGCACACTCAATATTGTGGCTACTACAGAGTCTTATGCTGCCCCACAAATTCCAACAGCCACCGTACCACACCTAGATGGAAGATCATTCATCAAAATGAAAATTCGTTGCAGCAACATGGAATGACTAGAGTCGCGCATCAATCCGTGATGCAAAATGATAAAAAGTGTTTAATATAAATTGTTTCAATCTCAAAAGCATATCTAAAATGGCATCCTATGTTAACCAGGACACGAACAGAAGTACTTCCATTGCCAACAACACCTAGAAAACTATTAGATATAGCACTTAATGACAGATCTGTCACATGCACTGATGCACTATATGCTGTAAAAACAATCCACAAAAATCCAAATATGTTTAGATACCACAAATATAACAATTTTTTTTTTATACCAAACATTAGAACCATGATAATTACAAGGAGAGAAACAGCACTCAGATAAGGGGAAATGACAGCATGGGAATTAAAGTCCTTTTAGTACCAAAATATTTGGTGATTTTAGATTTTTACAGTACATAAAAATATTTAGTGATTGTAGCCATGTCAGTACAGTACATAAAAATGAATCTTTACTTGTCAATGATTATATTTATACACTAGATTTATTAAGTCTTTCCAAAAATTTAGTATAGTTTTAAAAACTGGACCGAAACTGACCCACTGGTACAGCCGTGAACCAAAAGCACCAATTCAATTTAGCAAAAACCCCCAAAACTGGTCAAAATCAAGAACCGGGAGTAAAAAAAGGTTATTTGATCGTACTGATTTATAAAACCATGCTGCTTACACTAATTAGCAAGTTTACAGTTTTAAAACATCATCTTCCTTTTATACAAATTCCGAATCATAGAGGAGATTATCTCCCTATCTAGACTAATCTCAACGATTAAATTCACAAACTCCACTCTAAGTCCAAAGCCAATAATATATATTTTTTTTGATAAGTAACGAAAATTTTATTAAAAAACGAAAAACAGCCAACCCGAGTACATTGGGAATGTACTATGGGGGCATAAATCAATAACCAAGATTACAACGATCAAGTAAAACAGGAAGGGAAGAACAAGAAAAATGACAAAAGACCACACTCCAATCGAAGAGAGTGTGTAAAAAAAAAGACTTAATCTCTAACATAGAGCGTTCACATCCCTCAAAGCTTCTAGCATTCCTTTCGCGCCAAATACACCATAACAAGCAATGAGGCACAATTCTCCACAACTCTATATTTCTATGTCGTCCAAACTTACCCTGCCAAGACTCAAACAACTCAATAACCTTATGAGGCATAACCTAATGAATTCCAAACAAACAAAACACCAACGACCACAACTCACAAGCAATAGGGCAATGAAGAAGAAGATGATTCACTGACTCCCCACAATTCTTACACATATAGCACCAATCAAGAAATAGCACATGTCGTTTGCGAAGGTTATCTGTTGTTAAAATCTTACCTAAGGAAGCAGACCATGAAAAGAAAGCTACCCTTGGAGGAACCTTCGATTTCCAAATCATCTTCCAAGGGAAGGATAAGAAGGTAGGAGGGTAGAAAGAAAGATAGAATCCTCTAACCTCAAAACCTCTACTCCTTGCTGACTTCCAACACACCCGATCCGGACCCAATCCCCATACCGTCGAAGAGTAGACCATATCCATAAATAGATCAAATGATTCTTAATATTATCTTGAATTCTATCCAACGATTGACAAATGGCTTAAGTTTGTTTGTCATATTGCAATAGAATACAACAGGATTGGAGAATGAAAAGAAGTTGCATACCTTTTCCTTCATTAGGCTTTAAACTTTACCTTTAGCCACAAGATCTCATAGCCAAATTGCCTCCACTAACCAGATCCCCACAAATTCATCACTTGCATCATGCAATATGACTTGATTCTTGGTTACTGAGACAAGAAACTTAGTTCGCTTCGTGAAACCCCAATCAGAACCAATATGTTTAGTAGTTGGCTAGCTAGCACCCTCCACAACAACACAGGAAAATTTCAGCCATAAATTCTTCCTTTCCTTACACAAAAGAATCTAGTATGGAAGGCTTTGCAAAGAACTGAGTATAAGCTTCTAGTAGAAATAAAAAACCATATAGAACTGGAGCTAGATAAATACTTGTATGACATCTTTTCCTAAAATAATTAACAGTTAGTAAGTACACTCAATATAGGACAGGTATGATTCAGCCTCTTTTAAGAAAAGTATGTTTCAAGAATTTGGAGCAACAATTCATAAATAGTATATGGGCATAACATGGTTAAATTTAATATATATGGAATTTTTTTCATGTTTTCTTTTGATAAATACAATGAGATTTGTATAACAGTCACATAGCAAAACCTTAACAACTCAATTTTAAATAATCTAAACTAGTAAAGAAAATTACTACAATAACCATGATAAACAAATTTAGGACCATTATAATGTTTTGATTAATTAAAATGTCTCAAATAATTGATCCTAAGTAATCAGTCATCAATACCCTTTTCTACTACTCTGCTGAATGCATCATCCACCAAAAATTGTTCATGATCAACATATTCAGGAAGCTCATATGGTTTGTAAAGATCAATTGGCTCCAAGTTTCGAGATTCACTTGTGTTGAATTTCTCCATCATCATTGAGTTCAATCTTACATTCACCATATTATCCAACATCTCATATGTCAACATGTTTGTCTTCTTTGTTTGTGCTAGCTCAGATGCATTCCAATAACCCTTGGACAAGGTAGAACTACATGGTTGACTCAAAATTCGAATGGCATACTTTTGTAAGATGGGAAGACGATCTCCACAGA
This sequence comes from Notholithocarpus densiflorus, assembly GCA_030021035.2. Classification (NCBI taxonomy): domain Eukaryota; kingdom Viridiplantae; phylum Streptophyta; class Magnoliopsida; order Fagales; family Fagaceae; genus Notholithocarpus; species Notholithocarpus densiflorus. The sequence continues at coordinate 470,905 of JARYZH020000162.1, read as the reverse complement.
AATCCCACCATATTCCTAGAAATAAAATTACAATTTATATGCTCATAAAATTATCAAGAAATAATATAGTTAAATATTAAAATTATATCAAAGCTATTGAACTTACTAGGATGAGATGTTTTCAACATTGTCTTTGCCGTAATTGTAAACAAGCTCGGTACTTTATTGCGATAAAGTTGCACCTCTTTCATGAAATCTTCCCTTTCTTCAATAGCCACCAAATTTTCCAAAATGAAACTTATACCATCTTTCATCTCACGACTCTCTATAAATTTCTCACTGCACAAGTAAGCAGGATTCAGAAATGTCGCAGCAGCATGAATTGGGTGCATTATATTTTCAGTATACCTACAACTAAATAACTTCCATATCTGCATATATTTGTCTTGATTGCTATCATACTGTTGCTTAATTGTTTCTTTTGCCATTTCCATTGCTTCATATAAGTATCCTGCAGTTGACAAATCATTATCAACTAATCGAAGAACTCGAACCAAAGGCTCCAACACTAGTAACACCTCTTTCACTTGACTCCAAAATTCTGCACTCTGAATGATACTAGCAACTTTAGCAATGTCCTTTTCATTATGATTCAATTTTTTCCGCTTAAAAGATACAACAAGTAACTGCAATTCATCTTGAACATTCAAAATAGATCGAAGCATCAAGAAATTAGAAGAAAACCTCCTTTTACAAGGATGTTTCAATTCCTTATGGTTTGTGTACTGTCTCATAAGTGACGAAATGATACTATCCTTATACATATATGAAACAATTGATTTTGCATCAATAATTATCTTCTGAACCCAATCAACTTCCTTGCATATTTCCTTCAAAAGCAATCTAATGCCGTAAGCAGCACATTGAGTTTTGTACAACCAAGGGTACTTGCTAATAAGCATATCTCCAACAGACTCAAAATTAGTAGTGTTATCAGTGATCAACTGAACAACATTATCTGACCCAATTTCTTCAATTACTGAAGAGATAATATCTTTAATATATAGTGTTGTTATTTTATCTCTTGAAACTTCAAGTGACTTCAAAAATATTACTCCACTAGAAGAATATGCAATAATATTGATAAATGATCTATGCTCTACATCACTCCATATGTTTGACATAAGAGTACAACCAGATACCAACCATGATTTCTTAACATTTCTAATATACTCTTCCACTTCTACCTTCAAGTCTGGAATTAGCTTTCTTTGGAAAGTCAAATAAGAGGGTAACTTATAGTCAGGACCATATTCAGCAACACCTTGCACAAAGCGAATAAAGGATGTCGTTTGAACAACATCAAATGATATGTTATTTACTATAACAAGTTGTGCAAGCAATTTGTCCACTGCATTCTTATCTTTTTTACCACACATCTCTGAATTGGTAGCGTGGCACATATCTTTCGATATTGAACACAATGTGGTTTTACTCTCTTTAGCATTGCTAGAACTTGATGCACTCTTCAGTTTTTTGTTAGTCCCTCCAACTGCTAGATAAGCTTCTTTTTGAACATCTTCAGGCACACTTGTACAAATATCTACATCATTACCTTTAACTCCAGCCAAGTGATATTTAATCCTAGAAGCACCCCCAGCAAAATTATGCTGACAAAAGTTACATTTGAAACGGCCATCTAGGTCTTCAACATAGCTCCAAAATCGATCTTTCTTTCTAACCATATTTATTTTCCCTTAAAAAAAGAAAAGAAAAGAAAAGAATATAATATTTGAAAAAAATTAATTAATCTAAACAAAGATTCTATAAATGAATAAAAATAAATTTATTCTACCTCTTTCAAATGTTAAATACTTACTTTTTGCCGACCAAACCTTTCCATCGAAGGCATTCTCTAAATGATAACTTTATGCAAGACTAAAAATATATCTAAATTAATATGACTAGCACTTTTTACAAATTAAAATCTAACTGTTATGATATATCATTACTCATACTAATTTTTTTTAACATAGCTGAATGGTGGAGTTTGAATGGGAGCTCAACTCCAAATTTGCAACAGTTAGCTATAAAAATCTTGAGCTTGACTTGTAGTGCATGTGGTTGTGAGCATAATTGGTGTGTGTTTTGGCAGGTGAGTTTTTAAGTATAATAAGTAGATTTTATCATTTGATGAGCAGCATTATTCCATAGAAAATTCCAAAGGTGTAATTAATCACTAATACTTAGTTTTCATAAGTACTAGTAGATTCACACAAAAATAAGGAATAGACTTGCACAAAAAAGACTAAATGATTTGTTCTTTGTGAAGTATGATAAAAAAATGAAGGCACGATATGATAAGTGTGATGTTATTGATCCCATCTCCTTGGATGATATAGATGAAAGTAAAGAATGGCTGTTGGGGAAAATTGGTATTGAGCCATCTATGGATGCTGAAGACAAGTTGGTTGATGATTATGATGGTTTGATAACTTTGATATGGGGTGCAAGAGCTGCCAGTGTTGGAGAAGCAAGGAAGAATACTAGATTCCAAACACAATCAAGGGCAAACTCAAAGGCCTCAGCATCACAACCAAATATTTAAGAGGAAGATGTTGATTCTAATGAGACTGAGGAAGAGAATGTTAATGGTTATATATCAGGTTCAAGTGGCTTTGAAAGTGATGCCAACTTGAATGAAGAATCTAATGATGATCTTTAGATTAAAACTTACAACCACATTCAAGCTTTTTTTTTTTTTTTTGATAGGTGGCGTAAAATATTATTAAAAATCAAAGCCAACCCGAGTACTTACAACCACATTCAAGCTATTACAATGTTCAATCTTCAAATGCATTTGTTTTTTCATGGATAGTCATGAAGTTCAATGTTTTGTTTAGGAGTTTTCTTCTTTCTAATATGAATTTATGAACAGTATTTGATTTAATACTTAGTTGGTGTTTGGATAGACTAATTTTTGAATGGTAATATATGAGCATTAATTGTTTGTCACAAACATAGGCTCTCTTCAGATTCGAACCCAAAAACTAGTTTTATAGACCAGCTCCTATCCATTAGGGACAGAGTTTAAGAAATTTGTTTATAATATTCTTATACATCTAATACATTAGATTTGAACTCTAAATCTAAACTAATTATATTTAGAATTTGGCGTCTTGCTTCACTCGGGCTAGCGCCTTCTTGGCACTTTATGGTCGTCTTTCGCTTTTGGCTACATTGGGCATAACCCATGCTAAGGGACATAGAAAAATTTCCCCACGTTTTTCACACCTACTCATTTATTCAGCTGACTAAGGCCCCACCACTGTACACAAGTTAAAGACTATGTTGCGCTTAAAAGACTCTCTTCAAGAAAAAGATTCCTGCCAGTGACACAAAAATTCCACGAATTTGTTGACACCCACTAATGTATTCTTACTTAAACCCCACAATTATACAAATATGAAAAGCAATTTACATTCAAAACACATTAGCACAGTGCATATTTCTTATATTGAAACCCAAAAGTGATGGAGGAAAAAAAAAACGCACACACACAGAGGAAACCAAGAAATAACGTTACAAGGTGTCAAGCTTACCAGCAGTGGATGTCAAGGGGAACGTTACTTATATCATCTCTCTCGATGAGATCTGTATTAACTCTTTCTTGGGCTGTAACAATTCACGTTTCTCGTTCAGATTCTTCAGAAAGTTCTGTTCTTTTCTGGTGGTTACACCCCAAAAAAAAAAAAAACCAAAAAACCTAGGCTACACGGTTTTCTATTCTTAAAATAAATAAATAAAAACAAAAGAAGGCTACCATTTTTTTTTGGGGAGAGAAAAAGAGGCAACAAAAATTAGGGGAAATTTTTATGCATGGAACAAGAACAACACAATTTTATTTGGATTGACGAGACTCTGTGTCTGCACAATGCAAGACCTAAAAAATTGTAAAAGTTTTTGGGTAATTACACTAAATTTCCTTTCCTTGAAATTTAGAAAAATGACGCTGCACCTACAAATTTGAAAGGGAAAAAACACTTTTCCTCTTTGACATCCGATTGACTAAAATTTTTTATATTAATACCATTAAAAATGTTGTGTGCTAACTTGCCGTTTGTCTTCGAAATTTATTTTCCATTTCAAAATTAAAATTCATTGTTTTAAATTTTGACAAAGTTTAGCTACAAAATTGATTACAACCTAAGATTACAACCTTACTCAATAAAATAAAAATTACTTTATATTTTAAAAATATAACCGTTAAATTGCATGTTTTTTACACTTTTAATATACATGTTAAATTTTGTGTCAATCAGATATTATTTACTATATGATCTATAAGCTTATATTTTATGCATAATTTTAGATTACAAAAACTTACAATTTAAACAATATATTGATGACATAGCTATTAATCTGTAATTTTCTAGAAATTTTGCAAGCATGGAGGATAAGAAGAAGATATAAGAAAAAGATGTAATCCAATGGTGAATTTGTCAAAATTCACCACCAATAAAAAGATATTGAGTAAAGTTGTAACCTTAGGCTATAATTAATTTTGTAACTAAACTTTGCCCTTTAAATTAAAAATTTAAAGAGTATTTAAAAAATATTAAGTATGCATTTTGCTTATTATTATTATTATTATTATTATTTTCAATAGGTTATGAGGATATTTACCATTGCAAGTATTTTGGTACTTGATAAATTTTGCATTTTTATTCTAAACTTATCGGTTATTTTTTTATTAATTTTGATTAAACTTTTGTAAAGAGGTTCGTATAGAAGTTTAGAATATTTCATTACTAATATAAACAATAGAATATTTCATTACTAATATAAACAAAATGAGATAGTGTTAATTTCTTCAAATCTCAAAAGAGTGAAGTGTTTTTTTTCCTTTAGGTTTGGAGGTTTGGGGTGACGTGTCGTTTCCCCAAATTTCAAGGAATTTTGGAGTGTAATTCTCCCAAAGATTTTTAACAATGTATAAAGTTAGATTTTTTTTTTGGTTAATAAAAAAGAGTATAATATAGTTAATGCCCAAAAGTAAGCTTGGGCTAATGCTAGTTCAAGACGGTTTAAGACACTTCAAAACTAACCAACTTAGTCACTAATCATTGTAAGAGAGAGAAAAAAATGAGTAACGGTTTATGGAACAAGTTGGGTTTAGAGACTGAGTTAGTCAATTTTGAAATGTCTTTGACCTAGCTGGTATTAACCCAAACTTTAGGGGTGTTAATGTATAGGAGGGGAAGGTGGTAACCCCTACATGCCTAGGGCAACCAGGAGGAAGATGGGCACCAATGTGGTCACGATGCCCAGGGCAACTAGGAGGAAGATGGGCACCAATGTGGTCACTAGCGAAAAACTTTAAAAAGTTAAAAAGGCTCATTTATTATATCTTAAAAACTTATTATTTCCTTTTTAAAAATTGATACAAATCTGAATCTACCACTAAAAATACTTTTCATACATACTAATCATATCAATAATTGGAAAAAAAAAAATCTTTACACCTATAACAAAAAAATTAATAGTATCATTCCGTGCTATACATGACCTAATAAAAAATCATATATAAAGAAATCATACTCAAACAAATTTTATATGTTCCTACAATGATTAACAACACAAAATAAAAAATTTAATAATTAATCACACAATAAAGTCAAAACATAACCCAATAGGATATATATTTATATATATATATATATGTACGTTTTTAGACCCCTTAAAACAAGTTGTTTAACCTAATATTAAGTCAAGTTGATTAACAAGTTGATTAATAAGATCTAGGTTAAACACATTCAAATCATATTATGTGAAAAATGCGAAAAAGTAAAGAACACAACGATATGATAACCCAGGAAAACCAAACGGGTAAAAAACCTGGAGAGGATTTAACTTAGCTATCCTCAAGGTAAAACAGATCACTATGAAGGAATTGAAGTTTATACAATAGCGACTTAGACCACTAACATCCTATTGCTACCTTGAGTAGAAAACTTACTACCACGACCACGTGACAGCTCCGAGTCCACAGACTACTTCTTTCCTTGATATACAACAACCACAAGTACTCCCACTTGTGTTTTCTTTAAACTCTTAAAACGGCAATTAAAGAGATCACTAAGCTCTTGACATCAATCTTGATCTTGATAACCCTAAATATGTATGAAGGTAAATACCTCTAGATTTCACAAGAGATTCACACACACAACATATCAACAACCTCTAAAATGTAGCTAGGGTTTTTCTTTTTATACTTGAAGCAATACATAAAACCTTACACGTCATATAGGCTTGGGCTGAGTTGGAAATTCTGCAGAAAAAACAATCTACACGAGATTCGATCGATCGAGTCTAATTTTCGATCGATTGAGCCTTGTAGAAATTGAATAGTAATTTCCTGCAATTACTCGATTTCAACTTTACACATAACCACACTTTGAGCAGCCTAAATCTAGACTAAATGTTTTGATCATAGTTTGCCAACATTACACATTGAAGTTCTAATACATTTAGATCCTAAAGTCTTAGAACCTAACAAAATATATATAAATATATATATATATATATATATAACACTAATCACTAATGAATTGTGACTCTATCATTTGTTGAAAAAAATGTTACTCTGTTTAAATATAAATAATCTTTAACATTCTTATAAAACTTAAAAAATTTTAAAAATTAATTAATTAATTTATATATATATATAAATTTAATTTCTATGTAAAATGAATAAGATTTTCTTTTAAAATTACACGTGTTTGATATTTTTATATTTTATATAAAAAGATTTTTTTATCAGTATACAAAATATATTTTTTAAAATTTTTGGTGGCCATCCCCAATGGAACTTTGATATTACCAAAGCAATAAAAAAAAAAAAAATTGGGGACACAGAAAATGGTCACAAAGTAGAAAATTAAAGGAAAACATTTCTAATGGAAAAATCATTACAGGACAAAAGAAGTCTCAATGAAAATTCATTGAAGAGAAACAATTACAACGTCAATGACTCACAAATTAACTAGGATGCATAGATACTCTATTTTTGACTCACAAATTAACTAGAATGCACAGACACACTTCTTTTTTTTTTTTTTCTAAGTATCCGTATTTGATATATATCAAACAAGATTCCTTTGCATGTGTGTGATATTCGTAATTTTTTTTTTTTTGGAAGAAAAAAGTGTTGATATGTCGAAGATCTGCCCGTGATACAGCTTGGATAAGATTGTAATCCAACCTCTTGACAGTGAGAGATAGTCCAAACTTATAAGGATTTTTTTTCTTACATATTAATTTCAATGTTGAACACTAATTAATTATCTAATTATCTTCTATTTACACTTTTAGATCTTGGTTTGTATTTTAAACATCAACTGGTAAAATCTCTTGCCATATAGGTTGAAACTATTTGTAAAAAATATTCACTTTTGCTTTTAAAATGATATATCATTAACAACATATAAAAAATAAATGCCTAACATTAATATATTTAAAATTAAAAATAAATATATAATTAATAAGTTATTAATATGTATTCCCCTTATCCTAATTTTTCAAGTTATCGTCCTATGTATCATATCCGTATTTGTGCATTCTAGCTCACAAATCCTTTGTGACCAAGATTTATACAACTCTTGAATACTATTTGGTTTTGATTTGGAAAAGTATATTTACCCATTAATCATTTTATTCAATTCTGGTTGGTTTCATTGTAATCTGATTTTTCGTCCAAATTGTACGCATACTCTGTTGCCACTGAGGATTAATGAGTTTTGTATGTATAATTCTTGTTGTTTTACTTTTTATGAAGGATTATAATCATGCATCTAAGAAAATAGGAGTACTATACCCATTACTCATTGTAATCTGATTTCTGTCAATTTTTTGGACCATATCTAATTGCCCATTTTCGTTTCATTGTATCTATTAATAACATATTCTTGTATATTATGAAAGATAGTATTTTCTAATATGTAAATAAACAATTGTAGTAAACAACACCAAAGGTTTTACTGAGAACACAACAACAAAGAAAAAACCAATCAACAACCATTATAATTAGTTATATATATTTTGCTCAACTTACTCAGTCACTGGTAGAAGAAAGAGCTTGAAGCTTGGTCCATCGGAAATGCCAGGAATTCTTGTGTTGAGGAATCCCAGTTGCACCCGAGACTGATCGGAGATTTGGGGTTGAGTTGAGGCTAGAATAGCCCCGTCGTGGGCCTCGTGGCGACAGGTGTACGTAGCTCATGGACAAAAGGTCATGCATGGGTGGCACGTAGCCTGCTAAAAACGTTTTAAGTGGGTGGAATTTCATAAATTTATACCATTTACTTTTTTAAGAAAAATTAAAAAAATACTTTTCTATCTTTATTATGGTTAACAGATTTATTATTATATTTATTTTACTTATTAATATAAAAGTATAAATTAATTTATTTATGACGTTATAAGTGGTTCAACCATTGGTTCAATATCAATCGGACTAGAGATTTTTTGATTGTTTGATCGGTCTGATTTCTAAAATATTGCTTGAAGTAAAATTGTAAAAATGTTCATAATTTTGATGTATTTATAATAAATCATATTAAAAAAAATTATGTTTGTGTCATACAACTTATAATGTGATCCATTATAAATAATCGTGTCATACAACTTATGATATTCACATTGAGTTACATTATGGCATGTTGTTATTTTATATTTTTATGAACTCATGGCAGTAAAATTTTAAACATTATAAATACTTGTGTCATACAACTTCCGATATTCACATTGAGTTACATTATGGCATGTTGTTATTCTATATTTTTATGAGCTCATGGTAGTAAAATTTTAAACTTGAGGTGATTGGATTTTACACCCTAAAGTTTTAGAATTTGAATTTTACTCCCTAAAATTTAGTGATGTTTGGATTTTATACTCTGATATTTCAGAATTTTAATTTTATCTCTATATTTTAGAAGTATTTGAATTTTATTCTCTAAAGTTTTGAGGTGTTTGGATTTTATACCCTAAAATTTCAAAATTTGGGGTGTAAAATCAAAATAATCCTAAATTTTAGGAGGTAAAATTCAAGTTCTGAAACGTCAGAGTGTAAAATCCAAACACTCCGAACTTCAGGTGTAAAATCTAAATTCTGAAACTTCAGGGTGTAAAATCCAATCACTCCCAAACTTTAGGAGTAAAATCTAAATAGAGTCCTCTTTGCAATTTACCCTTTAAACTTTTTGAAAGGTTAGAAATAGAGTCTTCTTTGGTATTGGCCTTGGTGTCTTCGATGTCTAAATCTTGAAAGTACTTTACAATGTCATTTAAGACTGCTCTTAGGCAAAGGAATTATGGATTGCTCTTCCTGGACAATGAGAAATATCTTTTTTTCATAAATTACTGGTAGAATGGTTACATGAAAATTTGACTAATAAATCCTCTAGCTCTTTTCAAATGATGCATTGGAATATTTTATTTGCTTATGGAATTTGGCAACTTTGGCTTTCTAGAAATAATAGGATATTCAATCCTCCTTTTGAAATACTTAACCAACTTATGCATAAAGCTTTGCATTTAGCTACAGAATTTTATCATCTTGCATATCATAGAAAAATAAAAAGGTACAAAAGTCACTAAAATAATATATTGGCATCCTCCACAACCCCCTTTTGTTACTTTAAATACAGATTGTAGTTATAAATATAATCCTGGTAAAACAGGAGGTGGTGGTGTATTAAGAGATAGTAAGGGAAGATGGATAAAAGGTTTCTTAATTCAAATTGGCATTGCCTCAAATAATATTGCAAAAATATGGGCTATTAGATATGGTTTAAAAATGGCATTGGAATTAGGGTATAAACATATAAATCTAGAAATTGATTCTCAAATTCTCCTCAATTGGCTAACAACATATGGTGTTCTAGCACCAGAACATTTTGTTTTGATTTTGGATTGTAGGATGCTGCTCGGCCAAGAAAGGAATGTCCTTCCACGTCATGTCTTTTATGCGTGCCACAGAGGTGAAGTAGGCCCAACCTCAACTGGGCTCACAACTTATTTGTAATTTGGGTTTAGGATTTCCTACTTTGGGTCGTTCTCGGCACAGAGACTCTACCAAGCTGCTCTCTCACTCTTTCACTTCCCTACTTCCACCATCTCCTCCAAAATCCCCAAAAAAAGGTCCTCAACTCCATACCCAACTTCTCGTATTTATAGTCTTAGATAAGTGGAAGGATCATGATTACTGCCACAGCTAGTGCAATTGGGGGTCCAATATTGTTAATTGTAAGTGGGTTTAGGTGGGAGTGGCTTTGGAAATGGCTCCCACTTCGGGATATATGCTCGGCAGCGACATTCGCAAGGCCCTGCCGGGCGAGTGAGTATGACCAGTGACGACCTGCCGAGTAAAAACATGTGGCATGGTCAAAAGTGGACTGGCGTCAGCCGCCCGTCCGTTAGCCTTTTTTTGGATGACTCCAAGCATGGTCACGTAGCTTTCACAGGTAGGGGCTGGGATTCTGGGCCCGGTAAAAGTCGAGGCACTGGGCCATACCTTTAACCTATGTCCTAAGGCCCAAATGGGCCTGAGTACCAGGGGGCCGTACATCTTTCATGAAGCAAATTAATGGTGTGGCAAATGAACTAGCAAAGAGGGGTCGGGAGCACCAATGCAGTGTTAGAGAATATAATAAATGTCCATTTTTTTTAATGTAAAATATGTGTGTGATATTTTACAACCAGGCACTCCTCGCGAGTGCCCAATGGACAATACATGTAACAGTGCTCCTTAGTTAAAAAAATAAATCATTTGCTTTATCAAAAAAAGAAAAAGAGATAGTGTCTTCAATTATGGTAATTAAATTAATTATTTTAATGTATTTGTAGTGCGCCACATGATTATGGAGTGTAATGTGGTGGGCCTTTTTTGCAATGTTGGGCTGGGCTGCCTCCTGTGGTATTTGACCCAAATGTTCTGAGTAAGGGAGTTGGGACCGGTCGAATTGTAGCTCACTTTGGTCCGGCTTGCATACAAACTATGTCCCGTTCACCAGAGTTTAGTCACAGGCCCATGGCAGGCAGAATCACTGTGAGTAAGTTATGGCAGACATATATAATAAAGATGATATAAAAAACACAATCACTACTTTTAGCCACAATAAATGAAAGTGAGCAACAACAGACTCTCTTGTACACAGAACAAGCTAAGTGAAGGATAAAAAAGAGAATTAGCAAAAATCAAAGCATTAGTCTGCCATGACAAGTAATATACGGGGTTGAAACCAAGAAGGAAAAAACTATTCCCTCAACGCGAGTAATCTCCGAGGAGAAATTAATTGCTTTGAGAGAACATGCCTAAATGGTCCATGCCCAAATGCAGATCTTTTGCCTTTTATAGAGAGCAAGGCTATTGAGGGAGAGAGGAAATCAACCTATTGGTGTATGCCTGCTGTTCTAAACTCTCTGTTTTTTCTTTTCCTCTCCCTACTTCTTAGTTTTCTATTTTATTTTGTTCTACTTCCTTTCCTTCTCAATGCTTACTTCTGGGTTATGTTTTTCTCTAAAAATTTCTATTACCCTGTTTTTGAATTTCCTTCTCAGTGCACAGCAAAGGGTCCTTTATAGAGCCTGCCATGACTGGTATTTACTGTTTTAGCCCTTAACTGCCTTTGTCTGGTGTGGGTGTCCTTGCCGACCACTTACTGGTCGTTAGTGGTTCAGCCACCACCACTTACTTGTGCTGGCTGTGCCACTCTCCTCTGCCAGACAAAGAAGACTATTTTGTTTGTTTGCTTGCCGTGGCTTTTTCTACCCATTACAGTGTGTGTGCTCTCTCTCTCTTTCCCTCATGTCATGCACCTGGTGGTTCCAACTCATCCTTACTTCTTTTAGGTGGCATGTCATCCCAGCAGGACATTTCCCCCAAAAGAGCCTGAGCAAGAACCCCATAATAGGTTTTTTTCCTCTCCCCACCGCTAGACCATGCCCTCTGACCCATGACCCACCACTTTCTATATTGGCTGGGTACAGGCTGGTGGTGCCTGGGTCTCGTGCGTGCTCACCTTCTTCGTTTGCTGCTCATACATTTGCTGTGATCTAGAGATTGGTCTGTACGTTCTGCCGTGCACTTTTGGCTTCTTATGGCGTGGGTTGTATTCTGATCTGCCACTCTTTATGCCTTGCTTCTTTTGGGGATTGGGCCTTGTTGGATCATGGGCTTTCCTTCCCCCGACCTATTCCGTGTTCACTCTGTGGACTTGTTAGCATTTTCCTACCGTACCACTCTGTTATTCCTGCTGTAGTGTTGCTTGACTCAATCCTGTTGGGCCTTTTTGGGCCTGCTGTTTATTTTCCTCCAGTGACTCAGTGTATTCACTGGGCCTTTTCTTACACTGCTTGCGGGCTCTTGTGTCCCATTTTCCTCTTGGGCATCCTTGGTCCATTTGACTTCCTTGGGCTTCCTCGACCCTTTCCAATCCTGCTTTCTCATGAGCCTTTACTAACTCTCTTGGGCTTCCCTGGCCCAATTACTTTATACTTCATCCTTGGGACTGATGGGTCTTCCATTAGCCCCTTACTTTCTTTGCTTATATTACTTTAGGCCTGTTGTGGCCCATTCTCGCTTTTCTACATATTGCCCATGGGTTTGCTTCCTCTCTCTTTCCGGGCCCATTCAGGCTCGTTTGTTTCTTCAGGACCCACTTCATAAGCCCGTGAGCCATTCATTCCTACCACTTGGGCTCAATGGCTTTTTCTTGCTTGCTAACTTTGGTTTGCTCACGTTGCTGGGCCTTTTCTCTTACTGGGCTTTGTCGAAATTGAGCCTCAACATGGAGAAAAAATGGAAAATAAATAATAGAAAAAATAGAGTATTTACTTGACACAACTATAATATCTTGGACACTACTTTATTATATAGAATATGATATGATTTGGACAAGAAATTAAATAACATTCATGAAATAACTTTTTGATGACATTAATTAAATAACTAATTATTATATGATTTAATAATTCTCTTCTAATGTACTAGAGGTCTAATATTTTCACATAAAATGATTTTCAGCATTCAAAAAGGTTTTAGTTGTAACTTATGTGAATTTCTGTTATTTTAGTTAAGATTAACTTTGGGGTTCAAGTTATTATTAATAATGACATCATTTAAAATGTCCTCTGCCTATGGTCCTTTCCCAGTATCTACTTATCATTAAAGTTAATAGTAACTTCTTGAGGGCATGAAAGGAAACAATTTAAAAATCATATTCTAATTAAACTTTTTAAAAATTTAAGGGTTTAATTTGAAATCACCCAAAAATATTGAGGAATTGTGAAGTTTGTCAAAGTTTTTAATAAATGATAGTCACTTGGCACAAAAAGAGTATATCTACTTGGCATAGAAAAAAGGTTGGCACTTGGCCTAATTACGACTTCTAAGCCTAATCTTAGGGTCTGTTTGGTTGAAGACGTGGAAAAGTGGGAGGATAGAAAAAATTTTAGTTTCCATCACTTTGTGTTTTATTGGAGGTGAAAAGTGGAGAATAAAAAAAATGAGTTTGTATAAATTTACTTATACGTTCTTATTAAAAAATGATGCCTAATTAAAACAAAAAAGTGCCAAAGAACCAAAAAAAAAAGAAAAAAAGCAATCGCCCAAATTTATTAATAAAAATCATGCCTAGAAAAAAAAAAGCTAAAAAAAAAAAATCAAATCGTGTTAAACCCAAAAAAAGAAAAGAAGAAAAGCAAAACAAAAAAAAAGTACCCACAACCTGTATAACGCCCAAAAAAAAAAAAAAAAAAAAAAACCAGCAGGTCCACGCCTAGGGGCCAGGGGAGGAAAGACTTGAATCTCACTAATTTTTCATTCTCTCCTTCTCTCCAACTAAACACCTAAAAAATAACTTTTCTCTCCTTTATTTTCTATCCTCCTTTAAGTGGGGGCATTAAGTTTTTTACTTCAGCAACTTCAATTTTTTGCTTTCTTCTCCTCATAATTCCTTTGCCCTCAACAAAGCCAAAAAGATAAGTTGTGACTTGTAAGATTGTAAGAATAAGTAACCTTGTGACTTGTGAGGTAAATTTCCAGGTGTTGTGTAGTGGAATGCAGCCTTTAGGCAATGATTTCCAGCCTTAGGCTATGATTTCTGAAAGTGGTAGTGGGGTTTTGAAGCAACTGAATGTGATAATGGATTTTTTTTTTTTTTGGGGGGGGGGGGGGGGGAATGACTTATTTGGTCTGGTCTGGTTTGATCATTTAAAGGGATCAAGAGAAATATGTAATTGTTGATATTAAGTTGTCTTTTTTCTTATTTATTTATTTATTTATTATTATAATGAGCAATGGCCAAAAATATGTGATGTTGAGATTGTTGAGCAAGCACGTGTGAACTTGGAATCAACTTCAGTTTAATTCTTTTGGCTGGTTTTTGAAGATGTAACTGATTCTTGGAATCAATTTCAAGACAAGAGAAGATCTGTGATGTTGAGCAAGCTCCTTTGTGGATGATGCCATTAAACAGTGATGTGCAAGGTTGCATAGTGATGGACAAAACCTATTGAAGGTTACAAGAATGTGACTCTAATACCATACTGAGATAGCAAGAAAAAGAAGGAATGAAATAAATTGATCGAATAAAAACTGTGTAATTTGTATATTATTTGTGTTTTCTATATGTCAAAATACATGATGAGACCTAGAGAGATCCTTGACTGAGCTGATGAATATGTAAACTTTGATCTTGGCCTAGGGAGATCCTTGATTGAGGTAATATAAAGGAAATTTCTTCTAATTTTTGCAAAATCAAGGATTTGAACATATGCAAATTTAGGCTATATATCAATATATGGTATATTCGAACATTAGCAACCACATTATGTATTATAAGCAACAACTGCTGCTCTTAGCACTATGTTACATGTATTTTTGTTGTAATCATGTTTCCGAAACATGAATTGAAAAATTAGAATTGTGTTTCGGAAATATGATTTTGATATTTTGTTATAATTGTGTGTTTGAAAACATGATTTCAATTCGGACAAATTACCTTTGTAGGTTTCATTAAGTTATAATAAAACATTGTAAAATTGTGTTTTGAAGACATGATTTTAACAATGAAAAAAAAAGTATAAATAAAAAGATGTTAGATTTTCCAAATAATTAAAAGTATTTCTATTTTAATAAGAATGCGCCTAGTAGGTAACTAGGTATTGCTAGGCCTCTCTAAAAAAAAAAATTATTGCTGGGCCTATTTTTTTTTTTTTTGAGAAGGTTTGCTAGGCCTAATTTGAGTAGCCCAAAGGTGAAGAAGAGAGTCAAGACTCCATAGACTATAGATATTTTTTATTTAAATGTTTTCTATACTATATTGTATAGAATTGGTTTTTGTAGTTTTGTTTGTCGGTGGGATAGTGTGACCTTCCATCAATTAAATAAGGTGGGAAAATTTTAAACCTACCCAAAAGACCAAAATATAGAAAATGATATTTGCCTTGAGAATCCAACGTGGCATAAAAAAATTTCCTGATAAACCAATAAAAATATTATTGGATTGTTTAAGAGTCATGCGACAAACACATTTTTGTTTTTCACAACTTCACAAAAATAATAACTTGCAATCATCCATCATCACTTTTACACGTACTCTTGCTAACATAAAACTTTCATTCATATAACTATGTGCCCAACTCCCATAAAAAATTTTAGATTTTAGCAACTTAAAAACTTACTTTATCTATTTTAAACACATTACTTTATTATATATCCTACATAAAAACTTCTTCTTTTTTACCACTTTATTTATATAAAAAAAAAAAAAAAACATCCATAAACACCAAAAGCAATCAGCCACTTCATTTAAGGAATATAAAAATATTTTTTATTATAAAATTTTGAGCTATTTGCCAAAATTTTTAAAAATATCACAATTGTTGCAGTATGTCTTTTGTGGAATGAGTTACTAAATTTTATTTTTTTAAGCTTTTAAAAGATTTACTGTGGTTTGAATAAAGTCTTTTGCTATTGAATACAAAATTTGAGGTTTTAAATACCATCTAAAAAAAAATTTTGAATTTAATGATAAAGAGCAATAATTTAATTATTATTATTATTATTTTTTAATAAAAAAAATAGTCGCACATTAGGCTGGCTGGGATTTTTTGGGCCTAATTTACCCAGCCAGCCCAAAGGCTTAGAACAGAGTGAAAAAAACCTCCATAGACTATGTAAAATTGAATTGGCTTCATTTGTTGAGTGTCGGTGAGAGATCTCAGCAGTGTAATAGCCTATATTCCATCCCCACAAATCCAGCCTGTTCCCACTTAAACCCCGAACACCTTCCCTTCCAATCTACCGTCCATTCCTCAAACTTGCACCCCACTTAACCACTCTCTGACCCCACTCTTTCTCAAAAGAAAAAGACCTTCGATCCAACTCTCTCCTCTTCCTCTTACTTCTTCCTTCGCATCACAACCAAAGCATAACAAAAAAAAAACACACACACATCCAAGAAAAACCCAGAAGCTCAAACTTGCTTCTTTGTCCAAAAC
Organism: Notholithocarpus densiflorus; assembly: GCA_030021035.2. NCBI lineage: Eukaryota > Viridiplantae > Streptophyta > Magnoliopsida > Fagales > Fagaceae > Notholithocarpus > Notholithocarpus densiflorus. The sequence goes on along the minus strand of JARYZH020000162.1, from coordinate 454,402 downwards.
ACCACCAAAGAGATGAAAATGAAAGCGAAGGGCATTTTGGTAATTTTGGCACTGGTGGTGCTGGTAGTGGCGGTGGAGTCTGACCCGGACACGGTGACTAAGGTGAAGACGGTGCGTGGCAAGAAGGTGTGTACCAAAGGTTGGGAGTGTAATCAGTGGTCACAGTTTTGCTGTAATGAGACAATCACTGATTACTTCCAAGTGTATCAATTTGAGGAGTGGTTTTCCAAGAGGAACACGCCTGTGGCTCATGCCGTTGGGTTCTGGGACTTCCAGTCGTTCATTCTTGCTGCTGCGCAGTACGAGCCACTTGGGTTTGGGACCACTGGTAACAAGACTGAGAAGATGAAGGAGGTCGCTGCTTTTCTTGGCCATGTTGGGAGTCAGACTTCTTGTATGTGGTATTTTTTGTGGAAAATGTGTGATGGGGTTTTGAGATTTGTTGTGTTTTGTTTGTTGGGTGTTTGATTTGGTTGTTTCTATTTGTGGGTGTGTGTGTCTTTTGATTAGTTGTAGGAAAATGTGTTTAGTTGACTAGATTGGAATTTTAGAGTGGGTTTTAAGGGCATTTGATTACGTGCGTGTGTGTTTCTTAAGTTTGTTAGTTGGATAGAGATTTTGTTTACTTGATAAACAGAAATTTTGTTTGGGGTGAGTTTTGAGTGGGTTTTTATACTTGGGTGTGCGTTTGTTATGTTAGTTGAATGAGATTGTGTGTTTCTTTTAGCTGGGTGTTTGATTTGATTGTCTATCACTGTGTTTGTGTTTGTGTTTTTTATTTAATTGGTGGTAATTGTATTTAGTTAATAGATTGGAAATTCAGAGTGGGTTTTGAGGAAGTTTGATTAATGCTTGGTCATGTATAAAGGAGTGTGATTCCTGCACAAGCGAGAAAGATTAACTGTGTGAGTTGATTCAAGTTGAGGGAAAAAAAAGGGTAGAGAAAGACCTAAAATAAAATTAGTTAAAGTAGTTAAAAAGGACATGTCAATTATGGAGGTAACAATGAGTATGGCTTTAGATATAATAGAACGGCAGAAAAGAATATATGTTGTTAACCTGGCTAGTTTGTGAGAATTCATAGCTGACCTTGAGATTTTGGAGGATAAGGCTTGTTGTTGTGAGGGTATTCGACTATCTGGGTGTTTAATTTGATATTTTGAGATAGCGTGTGTGTTTTTATATCTTTCTTAATTTGATGAACTTTTGAATTTACTTAATATATAGAAATTTTAGAGAGTGGGTTTTGGGGGGATTCTTTTACCAGTGTGTTTGATAAGATTGAGTGTGTCTTTTGGGTGGATTGGATGAAACGGTGATTACCTGGTTGTGTGTGTGTGTGTTTGCAGTGATTGGAGGAAATGGTATTTACTATTTAGTTACTGAAAACTTTTTGTTTGTTCACATAATTGTTGATGGTAAATGGTGATTATAATTGGGTTCTAACCAGGTGGTTATGGAGTGGCAACTGGAGGACCGTTAGCTTGGGGGCTTTGCTTCAACAGAGAAATGAGTCCCAGCCAGTCATACTGTGACGACTTCTACAAATACACCTACCCTTGTGCTCCTGGAGCTGAATACTATGGCCGTGGTGCCTTGCCTATCTACTGGTCTGTATATATTTCAGAACCAACTGCTTCTTTTCTTTTTCTCAATTTCATGGTGTTACCTTTGTTTTGTTACCAAATCTATCTATCTTCAACCAATCTACTGGTCTGATTTCATAATTTCTGTTAGTTTTTCCATTTGATTTGTTTGTAGTCTTTTCATTGCTGTGAGTTTACAATCATAAACACATTGTACTTTTGATAGCAATAAAACTTTTGTTACCTATCAAAAAAAAGAAGAAATGCCAAATATGAAATATAGTTTGATGACGATGATGATATACTACTTGTACATAAGTTCTAAGATGGTCGTTATAATAAGCATCTTCACTAGATAACTGACCCATACACTTAGAATCATTTTATAAATCAAAGATGATGCGCCATGTCACTAGTAGTTCTTAACTTGTTTATTTGCCCCTGTTTGTATTATTAAATTTCTTGCGAACTTGATTCTTAGATTCTTTTTTTTTGGTGGTGTTTTTATCTGTGTTGTTATCTGTAGGAACTACAACTATGGTGCAGCTGGCGATGGTATTAAAGCAGACCTGTTGAACCATCCAGAATACATTGAGCAGAATGCTACCATCGCTTTCCAGGCTGCAATTTGGAGGTGGATGACCCCAATCAAGAAGTCACAGCCTTCAGCCCATGATGCCTTTGTTGGCAACTGGAAGCCTACCAAGAATGACACTCTATCTAAGCGTGTTCCTGGTTTTGGTGCCACAATGAACATCCTTTATGGGGAACGTACTTGTGGCCAAGGTGATATTGATCCTATGAACACCATCATTTCCCATTACCTATATTACCTTGACCTTCTCGGTGTTGGCCGAGAGCAGGCAGGGCCCAGTGAAGTGCTCTCTTGTGCAGAGCAGGTTGCATTTAACCCTGTCACCACTGCCAACACCGCAACTTCTTGAGCTCTACATGATGATTACTAGGTAGCCTATTTTATTGTTGGATTGATCCTCTCCAAGAGGGAAGTGTTAATAAGAGTTGGCAATGATGATATTATACTCAGGCCACAATTATAATGTGTGGAGTTATTTGTCGGTGCCCTTCGTTATTGCTGTAATGTGTAGATTTTGAGGTCCATTTATTTCTACCTGGTATGATGTTGTGCAATATATGTTCACTACGAACCATCTTATTGTTATCTATGTTTCAAATACAAATTTGTAAAGTTAAAAAATTACAATGTGTCTTATTTATAAATTCTGGTCTCAAAAACTGGTTTCTAACTTTCTATGGTAAATTTCTCTCTCCTTTCTTTTTCTTCTTTTTCATGTGCCATGACTTTCGGCTTACCAGTATTGTGCTGAGAAACTCCAACCTCGTACTTGCATTCAATTAAGATGGTAATATATAATCATTGACTTCCAGCAACTGAGCTAATTATGTTTCATGAACTGTGTTTTTGTTGTCTAATGAGCTTTCCCCTTGCGCCAAAAATTAGAAGGAAAAAAAGAAAAAGAAAAAGAAAAAGAAGAGGATTAAGGATCTTAAAAACTCTATAGAATTTTTATAATCATATCCATTCATATAATTCGATTTTAGTGCAAAATATATTGCTAATATATAAATTTTAGCCCATTAGCAATTTTAGTCCTTCAAATTAAAAGTTACATTTAGTTCTTAACAATTTAGAGTGATCGGTTTCAGTCCTTAACAAAGATAAAGTGATATTTTCGGTAAGTAAAGTTCTTAACAAAGATAAAGTGATATTTTCAGCAAGTAAAGTGATATTTTTAGTGTCCATTTGGCATGATTAATTTTGCCAACTTATTTTATTATTCAACTTATTTTTTTTACTATTTATGGGTTCCATTGCACTTTTTGGTACTATTTATGGGTTTCACTGTACTATTTCAACTAATTTTTACCTTCATTTACAGTACTTTCAACAAAAAATTTTCAATTTCAGCAAAATAAATGGATCCCAAACAGACCCTAGTAACTACCAAATTGAAAATGATCATATTTAGTACCTAATATGTGTTGCGGAGTGATAACATGTTTGTTTTAAATTTGACTAAAAGTAGCCACTTTAAACTTCGTAGACTAAAATCACTCATCCTCTACCATTATTCTAAGGCATTAAAAACAATCACTTTAAACTTCATAAACTAAAATCACTCATGCTTTAAAATTTAGAGGCTGAGAATTTGTTTGGGATTAGTTTATTTTGTTGAAACTGAAAACTTTTTGCTAAAAGTACAGTAGATAAAAGTAAAAGTTAGCTGAAATAATACAGTGGGACCCATGAATAGTATCAAAAAGCGCAATGGAGCCCATTAATAGTAGCAAAATAAGCTGACTTTTTAATTTTTGCCAAACAAACACTGATAGTGAATTTTAGTCTAGATTTTATCATAACATCAACATTTTAGTAATTCAATATTAGAGTTACCCTAAGAAGTAAGAACTTTTCTGGTTTAAAAAAAAAACAAAAAAGAAGTAAGAACTTCTATTAGAGATATTTTCCCCCCTCATTTCTGATGAAGGGGGAACACAGCTAGTTCATCAGACAGCAAAACAGTAAAACACAGTTCATAATAAATCACAAAGTGTAAACATTAATGTGCATTGTCATATATAATACAGTTCTTGTTAGAGTGGAGTGGTCATGTCTTTTTAGCATAATAATAGTAAATAATCTATGTTGGTGTGTCATGTCAGAAACTGTTAGAAACACTTGAATTCATGCCAGGAAATAGGCTTACTTTGTACATAAAGTAATAATAATTTGGGTTTTTGTTTGTCACCAACCATCACCATCTTTCACGTCCTTATAGACAATCACAATTCATGTTTGCCGACAACCATAACCAAATTCACCTCCATTATTCACCACCAAACTTTCTTCCAATCAAAACCCATATAACCATTTTAGTGACAGACCACCATGGCTTTTTTAAGATTCATCACCACCACCTTTGACTTTGACCCCAAAATTTGAAGGAAATGCAATAGATTTCTTTTATACCTTAAATTTTTTTGAAGATAAAGACATCTTATTATATAATTTATCATAAAGCTTTAGATTGTAGAGAGCATGTTAAATGCATGCATGGGTTGGGCTCCAAATTATTTTAATAAATTGTTTCTAAAGTTTTTGTGTCATAGAAGTATTATATTCCTTCCAAAAAATCAAAGAAAGTCGGAAATAAGAACGTTGTAGAAATTTTTGTAAAACAAAAGTTTGTAAAAGGATGGTATTGTTACAAGATCTATTTTAAATCCTGTCGAGTCCTCTCACATATGATCCATTGTTTCTTCAATGCATTGATACTGTACATTTGAATTCTTGCCACACGTTGCTTTTGTATTAAGCTGTAAATACATTTTTGTTGCATACATATGTATCCTTGATCGCCAAGTATTTGCATTTTGCAATCCATAATATCAAATGTACATTTCATAATTTTCATGTGACAAGAAAAGAACTAAAGTAGAAAAAATGGATGCAAGAAGGTAGAAAGAGGACTACAAAAGAAGAGGCTGTGGGTTGCGTGGTCACATAAAAGTACCTTTAGTTTACTACTAATTTTGTAAACCTCTAAACGTAAAATTTAAATGCAGTTACTTAGATGTAGTAGCTTAGTCTCCCTTAATAAATTTAACTTTATTTTTTATTTTTTGAGAATTCAATAAATTTAACCTTGTGGTTGTATTGATCAATGCACCACATGGTAGAATTTGATTGGAAAATCTTAAGAACAACACTTACAAAATTTTAATCTAAGTTTTACAAAAAATTAAAAACCTTAATTTAAAAGGGTTTTTAACTTTCAATGAAATTGGATTTGGAAGTGTCGCAGTTGGTTGAAATTACCTAAGATTTATATTTATCATATTTTTGTGGTATGGATTGAACTGAATCCATGATTTTTTTTTTTAATTTTATAAAGATATAATATATTTGAACTTATTATATTTAACTCATGAGAATTATTCTTTATTATCAAGTTAAAGTTTTGACCCGTTTTAGTTTTCTCCGAATTGACTAGCTTTGAATTAGTTTACTTCAAATCAACAACATTAGAAATAACTTATAACTAGATCTTAGCACTTAAGAGCATCCACAGCAGTGAGTCTATAATTTTTCATTTTTATGTTGCCTAGTAATTGCAAATCTTTATGTTTTTCATTTTTCATTGTTACTTGCATTTTTAGTTTTCAACAAAAAAAATTTCTAATTGAGGCATTTTTAAATCCCTCCCCTAATCTACGAAATCAAATTCTACTTCGAATCAAGACTTTACTTTAAAGTTCAAACCATTCACTTCGAATTATCTACCGTTAACATTAAAAGAGACCACGCTTAAGAAAAATCGGTTTTTGCTCAAACACAAGTATCAGTAAACTTATGCTATGTGACTGTGTTAATATACAGTTTTTTTTTAGCTCAGTCTGCCTTCATCATCATAAGATAATCACGTAAAATTAAATTATTTGAATTAGCCTACCCCAGATGGCTTTCAAAATTCTGCGTCTTACATAGTTATAAAACAAGTATACAATGTTTTAGGGTCAATTTGGTAAGAAATTTCTAGTAATGTTGTCTATATTTTTTGAAATTACGTGTGAGTGTAAAAGTGTATGAAAATACGTGTAATGATATTTTTAAATACTGAAAACTGTTGTTTAAACAACAGTAACAAACAGACCCTTATTATCTTGATTATCGCTTCATACATTTTATCAAGTGGTTAGTTCTTTATTTTATTTTATTTTCTTAGGACTGAAGTGGCTAGTTGTTTATCGAAAATAAAACTTATTTACTATTGATTCGTATGGTGAGTCTTTTTTTTTTTTTTTTTTTTCATTTAATGAAAGTACAAACTGTCCTAACAGAAGTTTTGCTACTTTAATATGTGATTGCAGGTTTCTCATGGCCAGGTTCAGGCAGGTTCGGGTGGGGCATGTGTTTAGAGAGGCGAATAAATGCGCCGACTTTTTGGCTAAGAGGGGCTGTTCCTTGATGGAGAATTTTGTTGTGTTTGATACCTCTCCCTCTAATGATTTAAATGTTTTGCTTGAAGCTGATAGGAATGGGTTGTATTATTATAGGCGTGTTGCCAATACTTTGGCCTCTGTGGCCAGTTTGTAATTGCCTTTTGTTGTTTATATAAGTACCTGATTAACCCAAAAAAAAATTGAAAGATTCGTATGGTGAGTCGTATTGTAGAAATAAGTTGCAAGTAGGGCCTATTCTTTAAACTGCCAGTGTTGGCTCACCTAATATCAGGACAATACAAATCCTCTACCTCAGTTTTTGTATTTCATTTTTAATATTTTACTTTCAATTACAATATGTCAAGTGTATATTATTTTAATATTTTTTTCATATTATAAATTGGTTATTTTTTAAGAAAAGTCAAATAAATATATAAGTTGTAATTGATAGAATATAAAATGAAACACAATTTTCTAAATAAAAGTAAAACACAAAAAGTATGACAGAAGATTTATATTCACTTTTTTAAAAATGATAAAATTTAACTACAAAATTGGTTATAACTTAATGCTACAACCTTACTCAATAAAATAAACATTACTATATATTTTGAAAATCTAACCGATGAATTGCATGTTCTTTACACTCTTAATACACATGTCAAATTTTATGTCAATTGGATATTATATACTTTATGATCTATAATCTTATATTTTATACATAATTTAAACTACAAAAATTAACAATTTAAATAATTTATTGATGACATAACTAATGTGGGAGGAACGAATCTACCCCAAGAAGGAATTGTCCTCTTTGGAAATGGCTTTGAGCCTTAATCCTCAAGGTTTTGCTCAATCCCATATCGGGGAGAGACGCCTTCCACTCATGCCTTATAAGCTTGGGCCTAAGACATGAGTGTACCTCCTTCTTGGGGTCTGAGACTAAGTTTCCTCCCACAACTATTAATCTTTAATTTTCTAGAAATTTTGCAAGTATAGAGGATAAAAGAAGAAAATGTAATCCAATGGTAGAATTCTCAAAATTCACCTCTAATAAAAAAATATTGAGTAAGGTTGCAGCCTTAAGTTATAACTAATTTTATAACTAAATTTTGTCATTTTAAGTATACTATTCACTTATCAATACATTTATTTACCGTTTTTTTATTAGAGAAATGCTACGTCTACAATATTTTCATAACATAGGTACTAAGTTGTTATTGGTTCTAATTGAATCCACAACTTAAATTACTTTTTTTGCCTACCCATAAGAATTAATAACAACTTACCACTTAAAATTTAAATACTGTAAAAAGTTTTTTTACGTGTCATTTTTCTTTCATTATGTATAGTGCAGGTATGCCTGGCAAGGTGGTCGATACCGTATCGGTACCAGCCGATATGTACCGTACCGGTACATATACCAGTATCCAAACACCAATGTTTTATACTGATTTAAATCCTGGCCGTACCGGCCATACCGGTCGATTTCGGGCATTACTAGCCGGTACAGAAAAAAACTTCTTCTTTTTTTGGTAGTTTTTGAATTTTTGTAAGGGCAGAATAGTAACTTACTTGCATTAACTTATTAATATTATTTGTGGGCTTGCTCAGAGCTGGACGTGGTTTGGAATGATATGGAGCTGTGGAATTTCAGAAGTTCAATCGGGTTCATGGACTTCAAGGAGCTATTGTCGTGGATCATAACAGAAGACAAGAATATGGATTTGTTTGCTGTCACGGCATGGATTGTTTGGAACCAACGGAACAAGGCGCGACTAAACCAACCTGTAACAGCACTTCATCAGGTAGCTTCGGTCTCTAAGGCTTGGTGGCAAGAGTTCAGGGCACAGCAGGTGGATGCTGGTGAAATCATGAGACAAAGTAGTAGAGCTGAAGAAAAACGTTGGAGGCCGCCCTCTGTGGAGTTAGTAAAAATTAACTTTGACGGTGCGGTGTTTGCGAATGAAAATAAGTCTGGGATTGGCGTGGCTATAAGGAATGATGAAGGGTTGGTTATGGCGTCCTGTCCAAAGAAAATCCTAGTGGCATACAGCGGGTGTGAGATTGAAACCATGGCAGCAGCTGCTGCCCTCTCTTTCGCTTCAGGAATCGGCATAAAATGAGCTATCCTTGAGGGTGATTCGTTAGCAGTGATAAAAGCTTTAAGGGAGGATGCTAGCAGTTTATCCCCTACTGGTTTGTTGTTAGATGATGTCAAGTCTTTAGCCAACAATTTGGATGAATTATCATACTCTCACATTAAGAGAGAAGGTAATCAAGTAGCGCATGGTCTGGCCAAATATGCAAAAAGCATTCCGAATCTTGTAGTGTGGATGGAAGATGTCCCACCACATTTATTTTCTGTGTTTACAAGCCGATTTGATAGGCGTTCATTAATAAAATTTCAGTTTTCCCCCTCAAAAAAAAAAAAAAAAAAAAAAGCTTTCTATTTTTTATATTGTGTGTGTTTTTTTTTTTTTTTTTTTTTCTTTTAATTGATGCTAAAGTCTAAAATTCTGAATAATTTGTTTTGAATAGAGGTAATGTTTTATGTTAAACTTTTATATTTATTATAATATATATTTATAAATATAAAAAATAACAGTAAATCCGAAACGATATACCGGTATTAATCGGTACCGAAATATATCGTTCTACTGATCAAACCGATACAGCCTCCGGTATCTAATTCATTTGGTCAGCTTGTTGGGAAGTTAACAAAAGTACTAGGAATTTTTCGTACAAGTCTACATAAAACTAGTGAAGCATTGCAATATAATTAATTTTTTATAGTCAATAAACTAGGAATCTTTCCTAAAAAATTCGCCATATCGCGGCCAAAAAGAGAGAGAACAAAATAACAAGAAAAGTTGGCATGTTGCACAAGAGTGGATTGGAGACTTTTGTTTAAGTCATTTCTAACACACAACTGGTTGTTATGCATTATTATTATTATTTTATATATATTGTTATTAATTTGAACATTGTTTTGCTATTGATCGTTTGTACGCTTGCAAAATGCCATTATAAGTAAGATCAATTTTTCAAATATACTATTTTGGACCTGATTCGATTTTTTTATTTAAACCAAATATTTTGGTATTAACTTATTTTGGCATATTGTTTTGGAATTACTGCAAAAATTATAATATATATTTTTAATATCATTGTTGTATAATATAATATGTTAAAAATTTAATTAAAAAATCAGAAATAGAATCACATAATGCATGAGTAAACTGTAAAGTTAAGGAGAAAGTTAACAAGAGAAACATATTATTAATTAAAAGTAAGCTCATATTAACGGATACTATTAAAGTAATTATTAATAAATCATAATAAAAAAGTTTAACACAACTTTTATGAAAAATATAAAAAACTATCAACATAACATTTCTCCTAAAAGTAATACTATTAAAATTTCATATACGAACAAAGTAAAAAAAAAAAAAAACGAGGACAAAAAAATAATAATTTTGACATTTACATGCGAACCATAATCACCGTACAAGAATGATACGGAACAGAATAAAAATAACTTTTTATTTTTTATACAAGATAAAAACTATGCTTTAACTTCAGTGGCGACTCCAGGAATTTTGTCCAGGGTATTCCTATTTCACTTTGAAAAAATTTCGGGTGTTTCGGGATGTTTCGGTAAATACTGGCCGAAATTCAAGATTTGGCTGACATAAAGTTTGTGCTTAAAAAAAAAATTATAAACTATAATTTGTTGTTTAGTTGTTTCATTAATAAAATTGTAAGTTCATTTGAAATATTAATAAAATTATTAATTATTGTTGTTTAGTTATTTCATTAATTTGTTATGTTGTTGTTTCATTAATTATTAAATGTTATTTAGATTAAAATAATTTAATTTGTTTGTCTTTTATAGTGTATTAGTTAATTAAATTATTAATTATTGGTATTTAGTTGCTTTATTAATTTTTTTTTACTAACTACTGACCGTCTAACACACAATCTACTGTGCATTAGCACACACTAGCACACACCTTATGTGTGCACACACCCTCAGATAAATTGTTTTGTTTTTTGTTTTGTTTTGTTTTTTTTTTAACACGTAGCAGCTAATTGCACTAAACAAGTATAGCAAAGCCAAAAACACTGAATGCTAAATGCAGCTAAACAAAACCTATGTAACGCCCCAGCAAAAAAAAAAAAAAAAAAAAAAATCAGATTTTTTTAAGGGGCCACACGTGACCCACCTACCCCCTTAATTCCCACCACACATTTCAACTACAACCTTATCTCTTGGCCGGCCATTCATTTGCTCCTTTCTTTTTGTTTTTCATTTTTCTCTACATACAACACTACTCTCTCACATTCCCTCACTCTCCCACTGGCACCTTCACTTATCATCACCTCTACCATCTTTTTCCGGCAAGATCATCAGCAAAGTTCTCTCTCTCAGCCTATGTGCTTGATGGTGAGGTTTTTTTCTTTAGGGTTTCTAATTTTAGGTTTTGCTTTAGCATTACCATTTGATGATTGAGGTGTTGGGTTTTGGTTGTTTTTTTTTTTTTTTTTTAAGAATACGTTTGGGTTGGGCCTTTGGGTATTTGTTTAGGATTGATGTTGGGCTTTTTTTTTTGGGCTTGCTCTGTAAAATTCAAACAAATTTGTTCTGTAAAATCATAAGGGTTTACAATTTTTTTTTTTTTTTTTTTTTTTTGGGGCTGAAAGCTATACGTTTGGATTTGGCGGGCATAAGATTTTTTTTGTTTTAGATTTTTTTAGTTCAAAATTTGTTTGGCATAAAATTTTTTGAGAGAGTTCCTGATTTTGCTTGAGGGGTTCCTATTTTATTTTTTAAGGGTGAACAAATAAAAAAATTTAAATTATTATATATAATTTTTTTTAGGTCAGGGTGTTCCTGGGAACACCCTGACTTCAACGTGGCGTCGCCACTGTTTAACTTAATTTAATTTAAGTGTATATAACTATAAAACTATCTTTTAGAAACTTGAATTTCGACCGCACCTACAAAACAGGACTATGGGATGACTTTTGAGCGGATAACGTTTTGTTCTGCACTTTGTTACTATAAATACTAACTGTAAGTAATACCTCTCATACGTTCATTGCTCTTAACAGTTCTACAGAGAGAGAGAGAGAAGCTAAGTTTTGTGGCAATGGCGAGTGGTGGTGGTGGTGTTGAGGAAGTGAGCAACAAGCAAGTGATCTTGAAGGACTACGTGTCTGGTTTTCCTAAAGAATCAGACATGTACTTGAACACTTCTGGTACCATAAAGCTGAAGGTTCCAGAAGGTTCCAATGCTGTTCTTGTGAAGAATCTGTACTTGTCTTGCGATCCCTACATGCGTGGTCGTATGAAACAGCCCATTCCTGGGAATGAGACTTACATCGAACCCTTCAAACCTGGTTCGGTAAGTTGACCCACAAATTTTTTTTTTTTTATTCTCTGAAATTTGTGAGTTAATGGGTATTTGTATTTTTTAGTATTGCATTTTTTTTTAAAACTTTTTGGAGTTATATGCATGATTCGATGGTTGGAAAGGAATTGTTAGTATTATTCTCTCTCTGTTTGTTCTTGGGTGAAAATGGTTTGTTTGTGTTGGAATTCTTGGTGTTATTTTCTGCTTGTTTTGCGTGGAATTGAAAATGGAATTTTGGGTTTTGTATAAACTATTAGATGAATGAGAATTGAGATTCTTCTTTCTGTTTGTATGTGAAAAAAGCAAAACCAATTAGAAATTTGTGAGTAAATGGGGGTATATACTGTTTGTTGTTTCAATAAAAGTTTACTTATTTATATTATAATAAAAAAAGAGCTAATGGGGTAATTGTGTTTTTAATTGCTGCATGGGGTGGAGTTCACTTCAGTCGAGATGCAATTTTTCTTGTTTATATTATTTTATTGTTTCCCCTTGTTCATGAAAGTTGCAATTTATTGGGCTAATTTTGTGCTGAAAAGTCTGAATCCCATGATTTGTTGGTCAAATTCATATATAATATTAAAATACTCATATGTTATGAATTTCTGTGTTCTTAAATTGTTTATATTTATAAAAAAAAAAAAAAAAAAAGATTGTAATCATTAGTTACAAGTGGTTGTCAAATTCTAAAATTTGCTCTCTATGAAAAGGCCAAGACACCAATTGGTTTGGTGTAGGCGGGATTTGAGCTTAAGTTCCTTATTGGATGACAGGATATGTATCAATTGAGTTGACTAGAACCAACATCAAGGTTGAAGTTTAATTGTCTATAAATAGTTGATTATAAAAGTTTGAGATTCAAGACTTTATAACTTACCAATAAAAATAAAAAACTAGAAGCTTCATTTTAAACAACACCATGATTAATTGTTTTTTTTTCCCTGATTGATGTTGTGCCAAGGGGGTGCTTAAATTGATGACCTCGATGTTGAAACTATGCAGCCCATTGTTGGATATGGAGTAGCTAAAGTTTTGGATTCTGGGCATCCAGACTTCAAGAAAGGTGACTTGATTTGGGGAATGACTGGATGGGAAGAATATAGTCTCATTACAACAACACAGGGTCTGTTTAAAATTCATCACACTGATGTTCCTCTCTCCTACTATACTGGACTTCTTGGTAGGCTCACCCCAACCCCTTCTTATTTATTTATTTTCTTACTATGCTTTTGGGTTCCCACTTCAAATTTGTTTTAAATGGATGTTTGGCTGCAATAAAAACAGACGAAATAGATGAAAATTATCATCCTCTTTTTATGTACTTGAGTGATGTCATATACAAGACTAAGGAAACCCATTAAGATTATTAAGCAATTTTTCAGTGTTATATGTTCTCATTTGGTATGGTTTAGTTTTCAGCTTTTTCAAAATGTGCTGTTAAAAAAAAATCGTATCTAAAGTGAGGTTTTAAAAAGTATATTTTAAAGTGCAGTTTCAAACCTCCGCGCCATGTATGGTGATATTTGACCTACAGGAATAGCTGTGATTTTCTGAATTTGAATTCCATTGAAATATGTAGGGGCTGTAACCCATGGGAAATAGTATATGAGTAGCATAAAATTTTCAACTAGTAATGTTGTAACCATGATCATGGATGTTAATTTTGTAGTCACTATGATCTCAAATCATTAAATAATTGCTAATTTTGTAATGTTGTAATCATGATCTAGGATGCTAATTTATTAATGTTGTAATCATGATCATGGATGTTAATTTTGTAGTCTCATGCACCTCAATATATTGAAAGAGCCTGCTCCAGTAGCTGTCACAACTCTTTGTTAAGTTGACTTCTCTCTCTCTAGTGAAGTAGAATATGAATTTATTCAGGCCTCTTTCTTTTCAAAATTTGATAGTGTTAGTTGTGTGTCCAAAAGAGAACTTATTTACCATTGAAGCATTTGGTGATTCTGGCATCATTGACTTACCAGGCTGGAGTTTTTTTTTTGGTGGGGGGGGGGGGGGGGGGGAGATTGTGGCTATCACATAGTTACTTAAAACCATTATAGGGCACATATAGCAATTGAGCAAGTATTTTTGCTAGTCATTTTATTGTGCTATGTTTTTCTTTGTAATCAATGCTCATCTAACATATTTATTATATGTAGGAATGCCCGGTATGACTGCTTATGCTGGTTTTTATGAGATTTGCTCTCCTAAGAAAGGAGAGCATGTCTTCATTTCAGCAGCTTCTGGGGCAGTTGGTCAACTTGTAGGACAGTTCGCCAAGCTATTGGGCTGCTATGTCGTTGGAAGTGCTGGAAGCAAAGAAAAGGTGAGTCTACTTATCATGAGGGTTCAATGTGTCAATTACTTAGAATAGTACCTACTTTTGTCTTTACACTTTAGTTAATTGTCTCATTCAACTCATCTATAATCAGTCAAAAGTTGTTCTATGGGTGATATCCTGCATCTGGAACTCCTAGATAAAGAGCACTCATTCTCTCAATGGCTAGAGCATATGATTTTTCTATTTCTAACACTAGGAGACAACAATGGTGCCTACTCATTTCCAACACTCATTCCAAGATTACAAAAGCATAGAGCTGTGATGGTGTTGTGTGGAGTTTGGGAGAGGTGATTCGTGTGCAACCTTACTAGGTAACCAAACTTCCTTGTTTTGGAGAGACTGATTTATGGACCTGAACCTACTATCTGTTGCTTCGGATGGAAGGCGTCTGCCATCACACTAAAGCCCAACCTCTGGTGTCATGCATTCTTGTTATTGAATTTTTTAAAAGGTTTTTAATAGTCATCATTATCAAAAATAATTCTTTTTATGTGTCTTATGCATACAAATATATTCCGTCACATGTCCGAACACATATTTAATTAATGTGAATGTCACTTATGTTTAAGTTTATGGGACTGGCTCTATTTGGTTCAAGGTTTTTGACTTTTGTCAAAAGTGACTTTTTATTTGTTTCCACTGGACCACTGGTCATGGTCGATTGTCATACTCAGACAATTTTTTACTCTTATTTAGGGGTTGGTTTACTTGACCTGTGTGCAACCTCATTAACCACCATTTTTTTTCTGTCTGCTTTTGTTGCTTTCCTCTATCATTTCTGCAATATAAGGTTGATTTGCTGAAGAACAAGTTTGGTTTCAACGAGGCCTTCAACTACAAAGAAGAGCCTGACTTACATGCAGCTTTAAAAAGGTTAGTAGTAATTTATGCTGTAATGAATATATGTAACTATCACATGAGACTTGACTAAGAATCTATGGTTTCTAGTTTCTACTGAAGTAAGCTGTTATTATAACCATTATCTCAATATTGAAGACATTCCCTTATATATGATATTCAAATTCAAGAAACATGGCTTACCTGAGGGATTAGTTTGACTTTCATTGTCATACAAGGCAGCCCATTTACAACAGGGTACTTTTCAAATCTGTAAGATGGGTTTGATTACACTTATTGTTGGTACACGAATAACAACTTTGTGCTTATTCTACTTTAAAGAAAGTGTTAAAAAAAAATGTCAATGAGCTATTACTCAATTGGCACTTCGTTCTCCCATAATAATGAGATTGATAGTGAGGTTGTGAGTTCTAAACCCACTAAGTATGTGTGCAACTTACTAATAAAAAAAGGAAAAAAAAAAAAAAAAAGAAGCTGCAAACATAATGAGAGGAGTGAAATTTTAAGGAAACAATATTTTTGACAATGGTTGACATGATTTGTTGCGATTTGAGTAACACCACTTTAATCTAAGTCCAATTCTTACCCAACTTTTCTCTCAATTGCTAATATGGCCCACTGTGAGTACACCAATCACAATAAATCATATCAGCATTTGTGAAAAAAGTTTTTTTCCTTATTGTTTAAGTTTTAATCTATGTGCTTGGGGAACCAAGGGTGACTGATCTTTTATTGGCATTCATGGTGCTCAAATCGAGAGGGTTGAGGTGTTTTTCTTGCAGGTACTTTCCAGAAGGCATTGATATTTATTTTGAGAATGTTGGGGGAAAGATGCTTGATGCAGTGCTACTCAACATGAGGGCCCATGGTCGCATTGCTGTATGTGGGATGATTTCGCAGTACAACCTTGAGCACCCTGAAGGTGTGCACAATTTAATGGCTGTGGTTGGGAAACGGGTCCGGATAGAAGGATTCATGGTTTATGAATACTACCACCTCTACCCAAAGTTCCTGGAGCTGGTTCTGCCTCACATCAAAGAAGGGAAGATAACTTATGTGGAAGATGTAGCCGAAGGTCTGGAGAGTGCCCCAGCAGCACTGATAGGGCTCTTCACTGGCCGTAATGTTGGAAAGCAGGTAGTGGTAGTTGCTCGTGAATGAATGACCTTGTATACAACTTCATAGTCCAAAACCTGTCTAGAGGATTATTTACTGCAAATGTAACTTCTATTGGGTTTTTGGTAACAATAATTTTATTTCCTTAATGAAGTGTTATGTTGTTGGAGTCGAAGAAATTCATGATTAGCACCTGTCTTGAAACTTTTTACACAAACTCATTTGAGTTGGAAATACTAATTTATTAT
Source organism: Notholithocarpus densiflorus (assembly GCA_030021035.2). NCBI lineage: Eukaryota > Viridiplantae > Streptophyta > Magnoliopsida > Fagales > Fagaceae > Notholithocarpus > Notholithocarpus densiflorus. Next base: position 437,841 of record JARYZH020000162.1, on the reverse strand, counting down.
CTAAACTTGACATATCTCCTTTATATCTGGACTAACACTTTATGCAAACGGAGTAAAGTTTCCTTCGGATCCCAATTCCAATATGAGCCCAATGTGTACAGTATACCATGAAGTTTTGTAATCACTAATTAAAAATAGCTGATTTAACGTTGAAAAGTTAGCATGTTTCACAAGAGTGGACAGGACACTGTTGTTAAGTCATTTCAAACACACAACTATTTGATTTTTGCTATATGTGGTTATTAATTTGAACATAGTTTTGCTATTGTTGGTTTGTATGCATGCAAACCGATATTATAACAAGTATATACATAAAGGCTAATTACTATTTTAAATTGAACTACCAATATAAATCTGTGCACATTTGCTACAATTTTGTACATGTTTGCCTAAGATGCTAGCAAGTATTGTTTTATAAATGCTTTTGGAAACAAACACAATTTGTATAAGGATTGATTTAGATGAGAATGACAATGTTGTGTTTATTATATCTACTTTAACCTAATAGAATATTAATAGCCATGCATTTTATCACGTGTACAATCTATTTGATAAAATTGATGGATAAAATTTTTATTTATTTTAGAAATCCTATTATTTGGTGTGTTCTTAGGAAGGAGAAAGATGAGGAGGGTGGTGTTGGTGATGGTTAAGTAATCACACCCAAAAACTACATCAAATTAATTAGCGATTCAAGTGAGTTAGAAACAAAGGAAACAATTTTTCAAGTCACATGACATTAATTAAGATGTGTGTATTGTTGTTTGGAATGAAGAAATATCAGTTTATATTTTGGAAAATAATTCTATAACAATTGATTGACTTGATTTTTTTAACATTTATTCAGTGGCCAAACTACAAATTGTTAGATTGTTTTGGAACTCAAAAGTTAAAAAAGTTTTGCATATGCCTTAGGGTCCGCTTGTGAGTTTATAAAGGAATGGAATAATGATCATTAAAAGAATGGAATGGAATTGAATGGATTTAAGCAAGGGAAAGGAATGAAAAAGAATGGAATGAAATGGAATTAAGTAACCTTGTTTGGATGTTTTAAAATAAAGGAATGGAAAAGAATGAAAATGAATGGAATGTAAGTAATCTTGTTTGGGAGCAATATGGAGGGAATGGAATGAAATCATTTTATAACAATATTACTATTAGACTCCTATTTTAAAATAAATAGTTGAATATATAGGGGTATTTTGGGAATTTTAATAAAATTTTCATTAAACTTAAATCCATTCACTCATATTCCTCCCAATTTCGGGAAGTACAAAAATTTGAGATTTTGACGGTTTAGGAGGGAATGAGTATTCCTTCTTAGCCATTCCATTCCCTCCTAGCTAAACTCGCAAACAAGGGAATAAACTTTCCATTCCCTCCGTTAAAACTCCCAAACAAGAGGGAGGGAAGAATATTGTAAAAATATTTTTTTCATTCAATTCCATTCCCTCCTCCCAAGCAGAGCCTTAAGGTATGAGAATTATATTTGAAAATTATTCAAAATTAGTGTAATTGAACTAAATGTGCTTAATTAGTAAACTTTGTTTGACGTTTGGGTCAACAAGAAAGTGTTACGTTTGGAACTTTTTAATACTTGAAATATAACGGATTTTTCAATAATGGTTGAGATTTGAAAATTTTTCTTTCCAATTTAAAATAACTTTATATTGTAAGAGGTTTATTTACTTTAAACTAAATATTTAATACAATAGGTAATTTGAAATAAATGAAAGAAAAAAATGACTAACCTTTTATAGGTAATTTTAAAAGGTAGTAGAAGCCTAGAAAGTAAAACAAAAGTGAAAAATTGCACTTTTTTGGAGTCTTCTAATGAAGCCCATTTAAATGGAAATATTTAAGCAATAAATTTGACATGTGCCTAATTTATATAATTGTAAATTATGTGATCTTTTTTTTTTTTTTTTTTAGAAGCAAATTATGTGATCTAGAAGTGAATAGTCACAAAAATCTCACTAAAATAATTGCTGACATGTTAAATTTCATTATAGTGACAGGCTTTTCAAAAGGAATAGTAAATATAAGTACTCATTAATTTGGCCTATTTTAAGAAGGATCAATATTCTATAATTATTTCAATTAGGCCTATTTTAAGAAGGTTCAATATTCTATTATTACATCAATATAAATAATGTTGTCTTTTTTTTTAATACTATTTTTTAATTATAAAACTTTTATTTTTGAAGATTTTATGCAAACTTTATAGGCTATAACCAGTAAGTGATTGATATTATTATTATTTTAATATGATTATATGGTTCATTATCAAATGCTCAAATATGAATAGTAAATAGCGCACACACACACATATATATATATATAGAGGTGATATAATGAAATAATTTTTTTTATGCTCTATTTGTTTCAGTGATAATGTTTTCTAGAAAATGGGATATTTACCAAAAAATATTTTCTACAAAACTATCACATTTTTCTATGTTTGGTAGCAACATTAAATGAGTTAAAAAAAAATCTTCTAAGTTCTTTTATTTAGTTTGCCGTGAGATAGAGTTGTTTTCCAAAAAAAAAAAATTGGTAGGAAACAATCTCTAAAAATAAGTCATACTTTTTCTAATGACTAAAAATAGTTTTCATTTGACTCATTTTTTAGATACTAAAAAATATTGAAAAACATGGAAAACTATCTTTACACAAGATTTTCCATTGAAACAAATGGAGCTAGAAAAAAATGAAAAGATTTTTTTTTTTCTTTTTAGAAAAAGAAAGATTGAAAGGATTTTTTTTTTTTGAGAAACAAAAATTGAAAGAATTTAGTGGTAAATGAATAATCTTTTTTAATAAAATCTCTTTATAATCCTTTTAGTTTTAAGAAGAGAAGACGTGTCATCATAGTATGTTTGAAAAAATGGACATTTGTCAACGTTATGTTGTAGACAAATTGTTACTAGTCATGTGTCACTATTTGTCCACATTATTCTAAATAGATAGAAGACTGCATCACTTGTTAATGTTGTGTGCATCAATCAACTGTGAGATCTAACTTTTATAGTATATTATATTATAAATAGATAGATAGATAGATGGGTTGTCAGGTATGATATGTATAGGTGATTTGTAATACTTTCTAATCTCTATGTCACCATGTGTATTTTCTAAACAAATTATATGACTCATTAAAAGAGTCATGTGACTAAAACTATATTCGAATAGTTTGTTTAATAGTTACATAATTAGTTTGGAGTAAAAACTCAAAAAAGATACAGTTTCTTTAACAGATACTTCATGACTTAGAGCAAGATAACTCCAAATTAGTCAGGAAACAAACATTTTTCCACAAATGCTATGTTTGTTTTGAGTAAAATATTTTCAAGTATTTGGTATAACATATAAAATTTTTATAGTAAACCACCAAAACCAATAACTCGACAATGAAGTTGCTAGTGTCGAAGGTCTGGTGACTGGACCATTGGAACGGGCAGTTAGAGTGGTAGCTCCGATGACTAGACTACCGAGTGATATCTTCGGTGGCTGAATTGCAAACACCGGTTGACAAAATGACGTCTTTAATTACTAGACCTCTGGCACTAGTTGCGGTGTAGCATCTTCGGCCATTAAACCGTTGACACTAGTCTTGATGCATCATCTTCGACTATCGAACTAATGGCCGCAATCATTGGTAAGACGTTTCCTACCACTGAACTGCCAACACTGATTGCCTGAGAGGATTCACTAGCCACCGTACCACTGGTGCTAGTCCCTAGTTTGATGTCTTCAACCATTGAACTGGTGACCATATGACCAGATGGGAGATGAGAATTCACAATATGTTTTTCGAAAAAGTTTTTTTTACCAATATTTCAAAAGTAAAACATTTTACAATTTTTTATAAAAAATTTTATATTTAACGGAAAATATTTTACAAATTTGACTATATTTTACCTAAAAAAATATTTTAATTCAAAACAAATGAATTAAACGTTGCAAAATTGTACCTTTTCTAACCACCTTTTTTTTTGTTTTTGTTTTGGAGAATCATTCAGCGAACCCGTCGTACATACTCCCCCACGTCAAACAATCCAACTGTGTGGCGCACGTTTAACGTTTATCACATTTTCCACAGTTACTATTATAAAGACTTCAGTATTGTAACTCATAACCCGCTCAGAAAGTCATTGCTCTAACTGTATCCACACACACAGAGAGACACTTCTAGAGAGAACCCAAAAAAAAAAAAAAAACCTCAAGGTTTGTTTTGGCAATGGCGAGTGGTGGTGGTGTTGAGGAAGTGACCAATAAGCAAGTGCTCTTTAAGGAGTATGTGTCAGGTTTTCCTAAAGAATCAGACATGCACGTGAGCACTTCTGGGACCATAAAATTGAAGGTTCCTGAAGGCTCCAACGCTATTCTGGTTAAAAATATGTACTTGTCTTGCGATCCTTACATGCGTCCTCGTATGAAACAGCCCACTCCTGGGAGTCAGTCCTACGTCGATTCATTCAAACCTGGTTCGGTCAGTGGGACCCACCCTCTTTTCCCATTTTTAATGATGTTTTTTTGGGGAGTTGTATGATCAGTGTTTAATGAAATTGGCAAATTGGAAATGGAATTTTTGGGTTTTTGATATAATGCTTAGATGAGAATCACACACAAAAAAATGATTTTTTTTTTTGTTGGGTCTTTGAAATTTGTGAGTTAATGGGGTAATTTTTTTTTTCTATGTTGCTTGGGTTGGAGTTCATCCAAGTTGCAAGTTATTGTTCTTTTTTGAAGTTATATGCATGATTACAATGGTATTGTTAGAATTATTCTCTATTTGTGTTTTGGGTGAAATTGGAAATGGAATTTTGGGTTTTGGAGATGATGCATAGATGGTTGAGATTCTTTTTCCAAAGAAAAAGGGAGCTTTTTTTGTTCTTTGAAATTTGTGAGTTAATTGGGTAATTGCTTTTTAATTGTTGCATGGGGTGGATTTCATTCGAGTTGCAATTTTTAGTTTTGTACATTTTTGGAGTTATATGCATGATTTGATGCTTGGAACGGAATTTTTAGTATATTCTCTGTTTGTTCTGGGTGAAAATGGTGTTTTTTTGTTGGAATTCTTGGTGTAATTTTCTGCTTGTTTTGTGTGAAACTGGTAATGGAATTTTGGGTTTCAGAGATAATGATTAGGTGGGTGAGAGAATTGAGATTCTTCTTCTTGTTTGTATGTGAAAAAGAAAACCCAATTTGAAATTTGTGAGTTAAAGGGGTAATATTGTTTTTAATTGTTTCATGGGGTGGAATTCACTTCAGTCGAGATGCAATTTTTCTTGTACATACTACTATTTTATTATATCCTTGTTCATGAAAGTTGCAATTTATTGGGCTATTTTCTGTGCTGAAGTGTCTGCATCCCATGATTTGTAGGTCAAGCACATATAAATATTAAAATAGTCATATGTTTTGAATTTCTATGTTCTCAAATTGTTAACCTGTATTTGATTATTAGTTATACCTTGACCATGGGAACCCAATAAAAAAATATTTGTAATCATTAGTTACAAGTGGTTGTCAAATTTTAAAATTAGCTCCTTATGAAAAGGCTAAGACACCAATTGGTTTGGTATAGGCAGGGTTTAAACCCAAGTTTTTTATTTGATGACAAGAGATTTACCAATTGACCTAATTAGAATCCACATCAGGATTGAAGTTAAATTGTCAATAATTTGTTGATTATAAAAGTTAGAGATTTTTTGGTCAACTAGAAGCTTATATTGGGATAGAGGATGAGGTATTGGTTCAAGTCTCTTTGGCTGTATTTATAATTTACCAATAAAAAAAAAAAGATGTGAAGCTTAATTTTAAACAACGCTATGATTGATTGGTTTTTTACCTGATTGATGTTGTGTCAAGGGGGTTCTTAAATTGATGACCTTGATGTTGAAACTATGCAGCCCATTGTTGGATATGGAGTAGCTAAAGTTTTGGATTCTGGGCATCCAGACTTCAAGAAAGGCGACTTGATTTGGGGAATGACTGGATGGGAAGAATATAGTCTCATTACAAAAACACAGGGTCTGTTTAAAATTCATCACACTGATGTGCCTCTCTCCTACTATACTGGACTTTTGGGTAAGCTCACCCCCACCCCTTGTTATTTATTTATTTTTATTATGCTTTTGGGTTTACACTTCAAAATTTGTTTTATATAGATGTTTGGCTGTGCCAAAACCGGAGAAATAGTTGAAAATTATCATCCTCTTTTTTATTTACTTGAGTGATGCCACATATTCTTCAGTGTTAAATGTTCCTGTTGGTACCGGCTTATTTTTCAGCTTTTTGAAAATGCATGGTTAGAAAAAGTAGCATCTACAGTGAGGTTTAAAAAATTTTATTAAAAAAAGTGCAGTTCTGAACCCCTGCACCATGTATGGTGGTACTTGCCTACATGAATAGCTGGGATTTTCTGAATTAATGTTTCCATTAATACACATGTAGTGGCCCTAATTCAAGAAAACTTGTATAAGCGTACTATAGTGGAATCTAAGTACTAATTAAATATATTGCCAGTACTTATATATATATGTGTGTGTGTGGATGTCAATTTTGTAGTGACAATGATCTCAAAATCAGTAAATAATTGCTATAGAAAACTGTTGATATGAGCTAATTGTCTTTTAAATGATTGATCTATGTAAAATAATCTCATGCACCTCAGTATTTTGAAATAGCCTGCCCCCAGTGGCTGTCACAGTTCTTAGTTAAGTTGACTTCTCTGCCTTTCTTCTCTCAAGTTATGTAGAATATGAATTTATCCAATCCTATGTGGTTCTTTCTTTTCAAAATTTGATGAAGTGATAGTTGTCTGTCCTAAAGAGAACTTATTAACTTTGATGAATCTTTCGGCGAGCCCGGCATCAATGACTTACCAGGCTGAAGATTTTTTTTTATCCATATTTTTTGAAGATTGTGTCCATCTCATATTAAGGAAAAATATTATAGACTGGATATAGCAACTGAGAAAGTAATTTTTCTTGTCATTTTATTGTGCTATGTTTTCCTTGGTGCTCAAAGCTCATTGAACATTTTCATTATATGTAGGTATGGCCGGTACGACTGCTTATATTGGTTTTTATGAGATTTGCTCTCCTAAGAAAGGAGAGCATGTCTTCATTTCAGCAGCTTCTGGGGCAGTAGGTCAACTTGTAGGACAATTTGCCAAGCTATCTGGCTGCCATGTTGTTGGAAGTGCTGGAAGCAAAGAAAAGGTGAGTCATCTTATCATGAGGGTACAGTGTGTCAATAACTTAGCATAGTAGCTTCATCTTTCTTTATAGTATGGTTAATTGTCTCATTCATCTCATCTATAAATAGTCAAAAGTAGTTCTATGGGTGATATTCTGCATCTGGAACTCCTTGATAAAGAGCACTCATTCTCTTAATCACCAGAGAAAATGATTTTTGTATCACACAAGCGGACACAACACTGGTGCCAATACATTTCCAACACATACCGATAATACATAGGCATACCTATGTTGGTGTCATGCTTTCTTAAAAAAACCAAAGGTCGTATCTAAAGGCAGAAAGCTCCCACTTTTGTGAAGTTTGAGAGAGGTGATTTGTATACAACCTTAGTAGGCAACCAAACTCCTCTTTTTTTTTTCTTTTTTTGTGTGTGTGTGTGTGTGTGTGTGTGTGGAGAGGCTGATTCACTGTCCTGAATCCACAATATGTTGATTTAGATGGAAGGCACTTGTCCTCACATGAAGGCCTGATCTTTGGTGTCATGCATTCTTGTTATTAATTAATTATTTTTAAAAAGGTTCTTCATAGACATCATTGTCAAAAAAATTTCTCTTAATGATTCTTATGCATGCAAACATATTCCGCCACAGTTCTGAACACATTTTTTATATAATTAATTTGAGTATCAGTTTTGTTTCAAGTACATGGGAGTGGCCCTGTTTGGTACCCAAGGTTTGTGTCAAAATTGACTTTGTAAGTTTGTATCTGTTTCCACTGGTCATGGTAGATTATTGATCCTATGACTGCTGATTGTCATACTTAAGAAATTTTAGATCTTATTTAGGGGTTGGATTACTTGACCAGTGTGCAACCTCATTAACCTGCTTTATTTTCTGTTTGCTTTTGTTGCTTCCCTCTATCCCTTCTGCAATATAAGGTCGATTTGCTGAAGAACAAGTTTGGTTTCGATGATGCTTTCAACTACAAAGAAGAGCCTGACTTAGCTGCAGCTTTAAAAAGGTTAATAGTAATTACCGCAGTAATCATTATATTTAACTATCATGGTTTGTTTTCGTGATTAGTTTGAATTTTCATGTCATACAAGGCAGCCCATTTACCGGAAACAGGGGATTACTCAAATCTGTAAGCTGGGTTCAATTACACTTTGGTACATGAATTAATAAACATTGTGCTTATTTTATTTTATAGAAAAGAAAAAAAAATATAAGAACAATGAACTATAGTTCAATTGGCACCTCCTTGTCCCATAATAATGAGATTGAGAGTGAGGTTGTGTGTTCAAAAAATGCACTCAGTGCATGCTTAAATTAATAGAAAAAAAGGAAAAAAATTAATAGAGAAAAAAAAAAATGCAAACATAAATAGAGGAGTGTATTGCTAAGGACACAACAATTTTCACAATTGCTGATATGACTTGTTGCAATTAGAACAACATCACTATTATCTAAGTCCGAGATTGACACTTCTTCTCTATTGCTAAACATAGAATGTTATGATTAGAGTGACATCTCTTTTACATAATACCACCACTAACGCCACTTTTATCATGCACTGAATAAAACAGATCATGTCAACAGTTGTGAAAGATGTTTTGTCTCTATACTTATTTTTTAAGTTCTACTCAATGTGCTTGAAAAACCAAGAGTGACTGATCTTTCGTTTGTATTTCTGGTGCTTAAATCTAGAGAGTTGCTGTGTTTTTCTTGCAGATACTTTCCAGAAGGTATTGATATTTATTTTGACAATGTTGGGGGAAAGATGCTTGATGCTGTGCTACTCAACATGAGGGCCCATGGCCGCATTGCTGAATGTGGAATGATCTCACAGTACAACCTTGAGCAGCCTGAAGGTGTGCACAATTTAATGAGTGTGGTTTGGAAACAGATCCGGATTGAAGGATTCCTTGTTTTTGAATACTACCACCTCTATCCAAAGTTTCTGGAGTTTGTTCTGCCTCACATCAAAGAGGGGAAGATTACTTATGTGGAAGACATAGCTGAAGGCCTCGAGAGTGCCCCAGCAGCACTGATAGGGCTCTTCACCGGCCGCAATGTTGGAAAACAGGTAGTGGTAGTTGCTCGTGAATGAATAACTTTGTAGACAACTTCAGGGTCCAAAAACTCTTAGGTCCAGGAGGATTATATACTGCAAATGTATTTTCTTTTGGGTATTGGGTTTTGTTGGTAACAATAAAGTTTTATATCCTTAATAAAGTGTTTTGTTGTTGACGTAGAATAAATTTTTAACTAGCACCTGTCTTGAATCTTTTTACTCAAATTCATTTGAGTTGGAAGTACTGATTTGTTATATCACCTTCACTTAACATCTCCCTTTTTATTTGACATCTAGACTCATGCAAATAGAGTAAAATTTCCTTAAGATCTCAATTCTAAAATATGAGCCCCCATGTGTATACCTATACCATGAAGTTACAATGATTGTACATGTAATACAGCATACTCATCTAGAGGTGTGCGATGGGATATAAGTTATATCTTAATCTTTATGCTACAACTTTTTTTTTCTTTTGTTATGAAATGTGTGAGTCATATTATTTGATAAGGAGTGGCTGCAAGAGTTGCACTAGTTTGAATCTTTCATTTTCTGTCCCGTTGTGTGGAGGGGGCGCGGGACTTTAAAAAATGAAAAAGACGTCCAATGTTACATTTTTGTGGCACATAAGGTACATGATGGGCCCAGCTTACATTTGTTTTATTTATTTATTTTTTTCTTCAGGAATCGGTAAGAAAAATTTTAGGTTAAAATGCAAAACCTATTGTCTATGTTTTACCAAAATTCATTTTAGTCCTTTAATTTTGCTTTCTTTCATTTCAGTCTTCTAACTTTCAAGTTTATTCAATTAAGCCTTTTTTATTAACTTTTGTTAAATGTTATGGTTATTTTTTCATTTTTTTTTTAATTTTTCTTCAAAAATTTTAATTAAAAAAAATTCAATTAACGATTGAAAAATATTTTTTAGATTTTTTTTTCAAAAAAATTTAACAAATGTTGATGAAAAGACCTTATTTGAATAAATATGAAATTTAGAGGAATGAAATGAACAAAAACAAAGTTAGAGGCCTATTTGGTTTTAAAAAGTGGAGTATTTACTTTTTTTTTTTTTTTTTATTTGAATATAGAAAAAAACACTAATTTTGACATTTGGTAGTGTTTGGTAAGTTTAGACAAAATAAAACCACCTTCCATGGCATCATTGGTATTTGAGAATCGCTGGAGTAAGTATGAGACAAAAAGACCAAAAAACCTCACAATGCTATGTACTATACATATACTTAGGGCTATTAGTTAAACTATTCACTTGTCAAATCACATCCAATCACCCTGTTAACAAAGTCCTATATATATATATATATTTATATATTTATATATTAGTTGAATGAATATTGGTTTCATTTTCAAGTTGAAAGGAGTAATGTGATCATACGAGGACATTAATAGTCCCTCATCATCTTGAGTCTCTTATTCACTCGCGAGTAACAGCTCAGCCATTAAGTCAACTAGCACATAATGCTCTAACAATATTTTAAAAGAGATAATTTCATTTATTTTATAGACATCAATTTTCAAGAACTTAATATTTCAAAAGAAAACGAAATTTTAATTACTGCATATCCTATAAAGATTAGAGGGTAATTTCTTATAGCTTGTTTATACAAAAATTGAATCTATTGTGGTCCATATAAATATCTTTAGGAACTTTTCTAGAATCCACGATGTAACTAAATAAAGAATAAAAAAAAAAATCTTTATCCATGTATTGGAAAATCATTGAGTAATTCCACTCTCATCATATATAGTGTAGTCCAACATGAAACCACAGAAATAATTAACTTCTACTTGAATCAAAGAAATGGATCGAATTGGCCCAAATGGACTGAAATAGACCAAATAGACTGAAGTGGACCGAATGAACCGAAGTGGATCTAAGTAAACCGAAGTGGACTAAATTGGACTGAACTGGACCGAAATTCATCAAAGTGGACCGAAATGGACCGAATAGACCAATATGGACCTAATTGGACCGAACTGGATTGAAGTGGACTAAATTGGACCGAGGTTGACCGAATGGACTGAATTGAATTAAACTGGACCGAAATAGACCGAATTAAATTAGGCTGGACCGAATGAAACGAAATAGACCAAATGAACTGAAGTGGACCGAATTGGACTGAACTAGACCGAAATTAATTAAAGTGGACTAAATTGGACTGAATGGACCTACGTGGACCAAATTGGAACGAACTAGATTGAAGTGGACTGTATAGATTGTATACTGTATAGATTGTATTAATCCAATTCATGTTTAGGGTTTAGGGTTTAATCCAATTCGGTCCAGAATAGTTGCCTATTCATGTTTTGGTCTTTGTATACTGTATAGATTGTATTTCTTGTTCCAATATCAATAAAATATCTGATTCATAAAAATTAAATAAATAAATAAATAAAAATCAATGTATTGCTTAAATTGGACATTGAGAAGTATGTAATTTTAGTAGAACTTCCACCTATCTGCAACAAATTTGTAGCCTTGGTCTACACTCTTGATTTCTTGCAGCAAGATATTTTACCATACTGTAGCACCTATCTGCACATTTCGACTTTCTAAGAGGTTCATCAGTTTTGTGTTATCAAGTTAACATATACTAACTCACAGAGAGGGAGAGAGAGACCACTATTCTAAGTTCTTGGATGCTTGAATATGTAAGAGCAATGATTCTCCAAGATATGTGTGCCATTGTATTGGATAAATTCAAAGGGGTTAAAAAAAAAAAAAAAAAAAACTTTTAAAGATACTACTCCATCAACTACTTGCTATGCCATGCAATCTAGTATATGCAATCATAGTTGTCAAAACGTGAATCGTATCGTATCGTGTATTGTAAGATACACAAACACTTAATAAAATTTATAAAAAATTATAGATATACATATATAAATGGTATATTCATTATAAATTTTAAATATATTCAACTAATGACTAATTTATTCATCACTTATGTAATAATATTTAACAAGCTAACTAAATAAATCAACCTAGCATGTGTTTATAACATACACATTCAAATGGTTTAAATTTAAAAGTGATAATATATTACAAATGATCAAAAAATAATAATTTATTTTCATCATATTGCCTAATAAACCCCATCTAAGTCAATGCTGTCATCATTTTATCATTTTGCAAACTTATTTCTTCATTAAAATTTTCTTCATTGTCATTAACATTTACTATCTCTCCTTGTTCTTTTTATTTTAATAATTAAAAAAAAATTCTTCTTGGCATTCTAGTTTCTTGGACTTATAACAATAATGACAAAAAAAAATAAATTATATTATCAATTAATATTCATAATATAGAAAATAAGTTTACAAATATTAAAGTGAAGTGTGAGTGTGTACTGCATAGTCTAAATTTTATAGGAAAAATAGAGGGGAAAAAAACTTATGAATATGTTATTTTATTAGGCCAAATTAAGTAAACTAATAATTTTGTGTTAAAAACAAGTCTAACAACTTGTTAGATTCAAATAAAAGTACAAATTTTAACAAAAAATATCATTTTAAAGCATTTTTTTATATATCGTACGATACGTACGATTTTACGATACAATACAATTCATACGATATGCACACTATATCGTACGATTCATGAACACTTACGATATGCCGATACGATACAGAACTATTTACACACGATACGATACGTATCGCGTATCGTACGATATTGACAACTATGTATGCAATACACTACATAAAGATTGATCTATAAAGCTTGCAAAAACAAAGGTAATCTATTTTCTCTATTAAATCAAGAGTCATTTCTTGAGGGCATCGTATATATATTTTTATGATGAATTGTTATCTTCTTAATAAGTCAATTGTTTGGTTAGCCCATAGAGTATGGTAACATAATAGGGATGTTAAAAATTTGGGCAAAGCAGAATAGTTATTTCTCTAAATCTAATTATTCCCATGACTTTGTACCTAATCTGCGTTAGTCTTTCCCATGTACCATGTTCCTTGTGAATAAAAATGACCAGCCCAAATTAACAACTTTACTTGAGTCCCTCCAAACTCATTGAAACACGCCACCTGCATGTTCTGCAAGCTCTCTCTCATACTCATCCTTGACACGTGATTGATTCTGTCTCTTTTGCATTTACAAGGTCGAGATTTCTCTGCATTCATAGTTTGATATACAGTACAGATAAAAGAGACTTGTTTTTCAGAGGCAATAAGTGCGTGAAAGCATATTTTCATTATTTTGGGTATGTTTTCATTTCATTGAGCAAAGCATCTCCTCAAAACCTTTCACATTTTTGGCAAAGCATCTCTGCTTTTCTTCTCTGTTGTACTATTAAACCAGGCCAGGCTCCCACAACCACTCGTTTTCATCCTCATCCTCATTCCCACTCTATATAAAATTAGGACTTTCAGTGTGCTCCATAAATAATTTCCTTAGACGTGCCTTCTATATCAACTCTCTGGTTGCGAAAAAAAGGATGATATTCACAAGCTTGTGGTAATAATTAGATTTAGAGAAATAAATATTCTGCTTTGCCCAAGTTTTTAACATCCCTATTATGTTACCATACTCTATGGGCTAACCAAACAATTGACTTATTAAGAAGATAACAATTCATCATAAAAATATATATAAGATGCCCCTAAAGCTCAAGAAATGACTCTTGATTTAATAGAGAAAATAGATTACCGTTTTTGCAAGCTTTATAGATCAATCTTTATGTAGTGTATTGCATATATTAGATTGCATGGCATAGCAAGTAGTTGATGGAGTAGTATCTTTAAAAGTTTTTTTATTTTTTTATATTTTTTAACCCCTTTGAATTTATCCAATACAATGGCACACATATCTTGGAGAATCATTGCTCTTACATATTCAAGCATCCAAGAACTTAGAATAGTGGTCTCTCTCTCCCTCTCTGTGAGTTAGTATATGTTAACTTGATAACACAAAACTGATGAACCTATTAGAAAGTCGAAATGTGCAGATAAGTGCTACAGTATGGTAAAATATCTTGCTGCAAGAAATCAAGAGTGTAGACCAAGGCTACAAATTTGTTGCAGATAGGTGGAAGTTCTACTAAAATTACATACTTCTCAATGTCCAATTTAAGCAATACATTGATTTTTATTTATTTATTTATTTAATTTTTATGAATCAGATATTTTATTGATATTGGAACAAGAAATACAATCTATACAGTATACAAAGACCAAAACATGAATAGGCAATAGCTACCAAAACTCCTAAGCCAGAAACCCATTCCACCAATGAAACCTACCAAAAAGACAAAGTTAACATGGACATTACTAGCACAATACTAGAAGATGGTTTTGAATCATAGATGCACTATCCAGTAAGATATTTTCAGTGATATTTCCAAATAATTTGAAAATAGAAATAATTGTTATTATTTTTTTAGCTAGAGTAAGATAGATATAATATATTTTATTGGTTAATAGGATTTTTTTTTCCCATTCAAGGGCCATAGGCCATTGCCTAATCTATATATCTATATACTAATATTTAAAAGCTAAAACATAATATTTATTGTTGCTATGCTCCTATTAAGCCACATCACAACAACATTTCAGTTCACTTCAGTCCAATTCGGTCTTTTTTCGGTCCATTTGGTCAAATTTGGTCCAGTTCTGTCCAATTAGGTCAACTTCGGTCCAGTTCAGTCCACTTCAATCTAGTTCGGTCCAATTTGGTCTACCTAGGTCCATTCAGTCCTTTCAGTCCAGTTTAGTTCACTTTGATTAATTTCGGTCTAGTTCAGTCCAATTCGGTCCACTTCAGTCCACTTGGTCTACTTCGATCCATTCGGTCCATCCTAATTTAATTCGGTCTATTTCGGTCCAGTTTAATTCAATCCAGTCCATTCGGTCAACTTCAGTCCAGTTTAGTCCACTTCAATCCAGTTCGGTCCACTTTGATAAATTTCGGTCCAGTTCAGTCCAGTTTGGTCCACTTCGGTTTACTTAGATCCACTTCGGTTCATTCTGTCCACTTCAGTCTATTTGGTCTATTTCGCTCTATTTGGTCCAATTCGGTCCATTTCTTTGATTCAAGTAGAAGTTAATTATTTCTTTGTGGTTCATGTTGGACTACACTTTATATGATGAGAGTGGAATTAATCAATGATTTTCCAATACATGGATAAAGATTTTTTAAAATTCTTTATTTAGTTACATCGTGAATTCTAGAAAAGTTCCTAAAGATATCTATATGGACTACAATAGATTCAATTTTTGTATATACAAGCTGTAAGAAATTACCATCTAATCTTTATAGGATATGCAGTAATTAAAATTTCGTTTTCTTTTGGAAAATTTAGTTCTTGAAAATTGATATCTATAAAATAAATGAAATTATCTCTTTTAAAATATTGTTATTTGTTAGAGCATTATGTGCTAGTTGACTTAATGGTTGAGCTGTTACTTGTGAGTGAATAAGAGACTTAAGATGATGAGGGAGCTATTAATGTCCTCATATGATCAAATTACTCCTTTCAACTTGAAAATGAAACCAATATTCATTCAACCAACATATATATATATATATATATATATATATATATATATATATGGACTTTGTTAACAGGTGCCCGCTGGCACCTGTTAACGAACCAGCCTCCAGGTCTCACTTGCATAGGAAATTGGCAAAGTTTTACTTTTCAACTATGGTTGATGTTAGACGTGTACTTTGGTTTCTCCAATAATTATAGGACAAAAATGCCCCTTTAACACACCTTTAACACATTTCCCTCCATTTCACTTTTTATTTCCCACCCAATTTCACTTTATCAATATTTTATTCTTCACCTTCTTTCACTTTACCAATATCAAACTCACTTTCTTTCACTTTACCATTATCAAACTCACTTCAAAAAATAAAAAAAATAAAAAAGAGATGAAGAAAAGTTGGAAGTGTTCAATGAAGGATTAAGCAATTATTTGCAAGGTACAATAATTTTATTTTATTAAATTCATATTTATTTTTAAATATATTTGAATATGAGGTTAATCTTATTTTATTTGTATCATGTTGTTGTTGTTGTTGTTTTTTTTTTTTTTTTCATTTATCCTAAAATATGATGTGGATTGTTTTAATCTTGTTTTAATATAGCACCAATGGATGAGAATTTAGTTATAAGTGAGACTCATCAAGTTGTTAAAAGGAATTGTTTTAACTTAAATGAATTACTTCAAGAATGAACTATTATTTTATTTTATTTGTATCATTTTTTTTTTCATTTATCCTAAAATATGATATTGAATATTGATTATTTTAATCTTGTTTTAATGTAGCACAAATGGATGACAATTTAGTTGCAAGTGAGACTCATAAACTTGTTCCAATGAATTACTTTGACTTAAATGAACTACCTCAACAAGGTACTATTATTTTTTATTTTGTTTGTAATCCATATTTCATTTAACATATAATATGATATTGATTTTTTTTAAAATTCTTGTTTTAATATAGCACAAATTGATGACGATTTAATTGCAAGTGAGATTCATGGAAGTGTTTCAAGGAATTGTGTTGAGTTAAATGAGTTTCCAAATGATGGAAAAAATAATAACACATATGGAGGGGAAATAATTGATTGGAATGAATGTCCAATAGATGAGACGGGGTTATTGAAGAATATGAGGATATAAATTCAATAGAAAATGAATTTGAGCCTTTTGTTGGTCAATGTTTTCTTAGTGAAGAAGAAGCTTTCATTTTCTATAGAAATTATGCAAATCGAAATGGTTTTACAATTCAAAAAGGTCGTTTGCAGAAAAAAAAAATGGAGAAATAGGAAGACGTAATTTCTTTTGTCATTGGGAACGTAGGCAACCACTAAAAATGGTGGATCCATCTAAGGAGCAACGAAATAGGAAATCTTTAAAATGTGGATGCAAAACTCATCTAACTATTTTATTGCAAAAGTCAATAGACATTTTTCCGAAAGAATGGCATGTCACTATTTTTGTTGTAGATCACAATAATGAATTGTTGTCCCCTTCGAGTGTACGATTTCTTCCAGCCAATCGAGCTATCACTGAAGATGATAAAAATTTCATTCTCTTATTCAAAGAAGCTAGACTTTCAGTTAGAGAAATAATACGTGTCATGGAATTTAAGAAAAATGTGAAACTTGGACATCTTCCATTTTTTCAATGGGATATTCGTAATCTTTATGTGAAAATGAGAAAGATGCATGCTGTGAATGATGTTGTGGATCTCTTACAATTTTGTAAAGTTGCTAAAGAAAGGAATTCTAAGTTTCAATATGACATGCTTACTAACAAGTATGTAATTGGTTTATATCAAATCAAGCACTTTTGGGTACCATGTTACCTTTGAGGACATTTTTTTGGTGGAATGACAACAACTAGAAGATCAGAAAATATAAATGCCTTTATTAAACAATTTGTTAGTTCTCACATAAACTTGATGCAACTCATTAAATAAGTAAGTCAATACTTACCATTGATTTCTTTTGTTGTATAATTTGTTTTATTTGTTAATATTTGTAGTCTTTATATGATATATAAAAGTTTTTAATTTATTTTATTATTTACAATCTTAGGTTGATCTTGCCATTGAAGATATTGAGCAAACACAATCACATGATACAATGTTAGAGACATTTAGAGGTTCTTCTTTAAGAACATTGTCACCATTAGAAGACCAAGCACACAATGTTTTGACACCTTATGCTTTCAAAATTTTTCAAAAGGAGGTTGAGAGAGCAACACAATATTCAGTTCATCAAGAAAACCGTATTGAATTTGTGCTACATAATTATAAAGATGAAACTAGTCAAAAGCACAAGGTCTTATGGGATGGTGAGGTGACTAATTGTAGTTGCAAATATTTTGAATTTTGGGGTTTACTTTGTTGTCACATTCTTAGTCTATTCCTTTACAAAGATTGTTACCATATTCCACCATTGTATTTACCATCTCGTTGGTGTTGTGAAGCCTCATTAAGTGAAAAAGATTTGCTAGTGTTGGATGATGAAAATTTAGTAGGCAAGGAAAATGTGGTTGATGCCAATGTTAATGGTGTGATTGATGGAGATTGTTTCATTAATTGTCCTTCGCTATCAAAGACAAAAGGCCATCCAAAGCAAAAACGAATGAAAGGCGAAAGAGAATTAGGAAAGCAAAAGAAGACTTGTGGGCTTTGCAAGCATGTTGGTCATAACGTCTCTACGTGTCCGGAGAAAGAGACTTGTACTTCCTTAAATGGTGCAAAAAAAAGGAAAACGTGTACTTCAAGTGAAATGGGATTGAATCCAATATTTTGTTTGAAATGTTAGGTAGAAGCTCTTGAACTTGTATTTTTTAATTGGGATTGAATCCAATATTTTGTTATTTTTGACAATCTTATGCCATTGTTTCTTCCCCCACTATGACTATATTATGCCATTGTTAATTGATGCTTCTGTTGTCTTTTTTATTTCTTTTTTGGGTGTTATATTTTCATTTTGAGAATATTATGGCATTGTACTTAGAGATAAAGAACACGTTTTTTCAATTTTGGGTTCAAGGGTATTTTGGTCAGGTTGCAAAATGATTTGACTTTCTCCATCTAAACTGACACACATTTAATACATATAGCTTTTTCTATATTCCTAAAAAAACATGAATAGTTTATTTTAAATTTTATCACATTAACGGGTGCTGTATAGCACCCGTTAATAGCACCCATACTATAATATAATCCACTCACTCTTCACGTTCTCTCTCCCTCCTCTCGCAATATCATTGAACTCTCTTTCTATCTCTCTCTATCCATAAAATAGTGAAAAATCCTTAGTGATATTGACTGAGAAACAAAACCAGAATGACTCCACAAAACCGTCATCAATGTGCAAAACAATACCACTCAAGCTCTCCTTTTTTTATTATTATTTTTTTTTATATATATATAGATTATAGATATGGCCCTCAAAAAATAGAATAAAATAAACTCTAGAAAGTAAACATCATGTATAACTTTAAATTAATGAAAAACTTACAAACTTTTACTATAAAATGGACCTCCAAAAATAGAATAAAAAAAAACTCTAGAAAATAGTGTAGTAGTTATTGATGATTATTTATTTATTTCATGCCCAAAGTGTGGATAAGAATGTAAACATACCGCAAAAGAGTCGGCATCCACTACGCTACTATCTGACGCAACATCACTTATTTCTTTCCGCACAATAAATCAATCCCTGACGCATTCGCTCACATCACTAAATTTCTTTAAAAAATTCTAAAACCACCTAAAAGGCTACAACTTGTATCGCAACTATTTACGTGCAGACTGTGTATAGTAAAAAAAATAGTAATGCATGTGAAAGTGACATTCAATAAGTTACAATCTAATATATAAAATAGTTTATAAAAATTGCAACTTTTTATGTATTACTCTAACTATACCCTTTTCCGCAGTATAAAACTCCTAACTTTTTCCTTTGCGGTAAAACTCATTTTCCTCTTCCCTCTTCCCTCTTCCCTGTGAGTTGTTTCTAAAAAAAAAAAAAAAAAAAAAAACTCCTAACTTTTTTTGCATCAATTATTTTTCCATACTATAAAACAACCTCAACTTTCTTGCAAACGCTTTAAAAAGACAACCCAAGAGCCTTAAAACCAACCCGCATAATTTGATTGTATTGCTAATATACAGTAAGAGCTTTGTTATCAATGGCAAGTGGTGGTGGTGATAATGAGCTAGAAGTGAGCAACAAGCAAGTGATCTTCAAGGACTATGTGTCTGGTTTCCCTAAAGAATCAGACATGTACCTTAAAACCAATGGTACCATAAAGTTGAAGGTCCCAGAAGGTTCAAATGGGCTTTTAGTGAAGAATCTGTACCTGTCCTGTGATCCTTATATGCGTAATCGTATGAAGAAGTCAACCGATTCCTTGGTGCCCGGTTCGGTGAGTCAAAGCAGAGTCCCACTCTTTTTTTTTTTTTTTTTTTCCAAAGTTATAGCTATGATTCCTATGAATATTGATAATCTTATCTTGTTGAGTAATACCAAAGACACAAAAATCTAAAACCAATATTTTAATTGCATAAATATAATGATAGATTTGATTATCATAGATCTTTTGGCTAACTAAGAGCTTAAGGTTGTATCTACTATTTTTATGAAATAAAATAAAATAAAATACATCTACTATGGTTTATGAGGGGTATCAGATTGATCTTGTTTCAATTGTGTACTTAATGAATTTGATGTTGAAATTATGCAGCCCATTGTTGGATTTGGTGTGGCAAAAGTTGTAGATTCTGGGAATCCAAAATTCAAGAAAGGTGACTTAGTTTGGGGAAGAACTGGATGGGAAGAATATAGTTTGATTACAGATTTTCAGACTTTGTTTAAAATCGAACACACTGATGTGCCACTGTCCTACTATACTGGTATTCTTGGTAAGTCAATCCAAAATAGAACTTTTTTTTTAACTCTTATATATGATGAGTCTGATTGTAGCAACTAAGTTGAAGTGGGACAATTTTTTTAAACTGCCATTATTGGATCACCTAGCTGATGTTATATCTTGAGATTGAGGTCATCCTGTAGTAATTAATACCATTACAGATCACATATTGCAAGTAATTTGGCTAGCTTTTTTAGTATGCTGTGTTAACAATTGTCTTGCTTTTTGCCAAAAGCTCATTAAACATTTTCCTTATGTGTAGGTATGCCTGGTTTAACTGCTTATGGTGGTTTTTATGAGGTTTGCTCTCCTAAGAAAGGAGAGTATGTCTTCATTTCAGCAGCTTCTGGGGCAGTTGGTCAGCTTGTTGGGCAGTTTGCAAAGCTGTTAGGCTGCTATGTTGTTGGAAGTGCTGGAAGCAAAGAAAAGGTGACTTCTTGAATATGAGTGCTCAATGTTTCAATTCAATTAATATTGATTTTTCCATTCTGTTTATAATTTGATGTGCTTGATTCAATTGGTTGTGTCCAACTAATCTGGGTTTGATCTGAATCAGTTCTACTGTTGAGATACTTCATCTTAATTCCTAAATGAACAACTCTCTTCTCTACTGGCTAGCGCATAGTTGCATTCATCTTAATACGTATATAAATGTACAAAAAACTAGTGAACCATTGCAATCTAACTCAAAATTTTCCTCCCAATTTGCCATGTCCTTAGGGACCAAAAGATAAAAGGAACAAATATAAACATTTGAAGAGTTAAGTATAAACTAGTGGACACTTTTGTGTAGTCATTTTTAAATCTCATTTGAAGTGTAGATATTCTCTTTTCCTTACCTAAGATTAGTACAGAACTATTTGGCTGTTATGAATTTTTTTAAGTAAGTATTATGGTTATTAATTTGAAAATTGTTTTCCTATTAATGGTTCATATGCATGCAAACAGACTATAACAAGTATAAACGTATATGTTCACTGATATTAACGTATTTGTCCTAAACCGTGTCTAAATAGTTGCGAGTCACATGCCAAAGATAAAATTTCAGGTCAAAATATGCCACCCTTGTCCATTTTCACAAATCTTAGTAGATATTGATCACCCGTGCACACTTTGGCAACTTCAAATCTAATTTATGAGTTGGTCTCTGCCTGACCAGTGGGCAGCCTCACTAACCAGCATTTTTCTGTTTGCTTTTGTTTTTTTCCTTTATCCTTTCTGCAACAAGGTTGATTTGCTGAAGAACAAACTCAAGTTCGATGAGGCATTCAACTATAAGGAAGAGTCTGACTTGGATGCAGCTTTGAAAAGGTTAGTAATAATATTTGTTCTAATCAGAATATAAAATATCATTTCAGTCTTTAACAGGGTCACTGATTTGATACTGAAGAAAACATTGGACATCCTTGTTCTCAAGGAAGAGGACATCCTTTCATATATATTTTATGCCTTGGAAATTTTTTATGGGAAAAAATGGTTATATTGTGGATTAATTTGTCTTTCAAGCCTTCATTAAAAAAGGAAAAGATATAAACAATAAGGGAGGAGCATGATATATTAAGTTTTACTCTATTTACTAGGGAAAACAAGAGTCTTTTGGACTTCTATATCATATTGCTGGTCTCAATCTAGTGTGAATGTTATATTGTTTTTTCAGGTACTTTCCTGAAGGTATAGATATTTACTTTGAGAATGTTGGGGGAAAAATGCTTGATGCAGTGCTACTCAACATGAGGACCCATGGTCGCATTGCTGTTTGTGGCATGATCTCACAGTACAACCTTGAGAAGCCGGAAGGTGTGTACAATTTAACGCACATGATTTACAAACGGGTTCATATGAAAGCATTTGTGGTTTTTGATTACTATCACCTTTACCCGAAGTTTCTGGATTTGGTTCTGCCTCACATTGCTGAAGGGAATATTGTATATTTGGAAGACATAGCTGAAGGCCTTGAGAGTGGTCCAGCAGCCCTTGTTGGGCTATTTTCTGGCCTCAATGTTGGTAAACAGGTAGTTTTAGTTGCTCAAGAATGATTGACTTCATGACCAAAAGCTCTAGGTCCCTTGGGGATTCCTACTGTAAATAAACCTTAAGCGTCTACACCTTTGGTGGACGTTTCAGGTCTTGGTGTTCATGAAGAATTGAGTTTACTAAATAGATGTAATGTCTTTGATGTCAAGAATTTCAGAAATAGCAGATCTTATGATGCTGCAAACTCAAATTCACTTCAACATACTAACTTCATGCAATGCAATAATATTTTCATGCTTGTGAAACCATTGTATCTACTCAACAATTTGGTGTTCCCCCTTACTATCTTGAAAAAAATTTCAAACAAAAGTTAAACAACTTACAACTTAACTTGGCTAGAATTTATTAAATTAAGATTTTTCAATAAAATACTTGTCTGAACTATGAAATCTTTCAGAATGTTAATGAATTAAGTTTGATCAACCAACCATTCCCTATAACTGGCTGGGTTACAACTTTAAAAACTTGAAGCCACCTCAATGTTTCTCTTTGAAATTCTAAGAAATGTCAATTGAGCTACAATGCTCTTGGAACAGCATGAATAACTTTTTTTTTTTTTTTTTTTTTTTTTAAATTTTAATAATTCCAGAATTAAAAGGATGGGGGAGAGAATTTAAAGTTTTAAACTTTTAGCATTTGCATCAGCTCGTGCAAAAATTTCTCTATTTTAGCATAAGAACTTACTTTTTCTATTTTACATACTCATTTTTCAAAAACTTCACACATCAAATTATCTATTTTACACTAAATTTCATTAAAATATCAGTTTTTCTTAATTTTTTTAAATTATTTTTCTTTTTTCATACACAATAACTACCATATACTTTCTTCCTTCAATCTTGAGATTTGTAAAGAGAGAAAAAACAACTAAATACAAAATGAAAGTATCAGTGTAAATTTACACAGTTATTTTAGTTAACTTGTAAATTTAAATAATTATATATAAACTGATGTAGATTATTTTTAGACAAAACTACGTAAATTACTAAATTTTACACGTATTATGGTTGAACTAGTTGGACCGGCCGGTTCAGTCCAATTTTTAAAACCATGACCTTTGACCAAACATAGTAATATCTATCTGACGCATTCGCAAATACCTAACATATGTTTTTTCTCCACCACAATAAAATAAACAATCCTGACGCATTGGCTGATCACACCACTATTATTTTTGACAATACTACTCTTGTCTAGTTATCTCATCGTTTTTTTTTCTTTTCTTCTGTATTTAACACTCATTGATACTGCTACTAGTAGGAGCTTCATTTATTCAAAAATGGCAAGTGATGGTGATGATGAGCTAGAAGTGAGCAACAAGCAAGTGATCTTAAAGAACTATGTGACTGGTTCTCCTAAAGAATCAGACATGTCCGTGAGTAGCAATTCTTACGCTTGAAAGTCCCAGAAGGTACTAATGGAGTTGTGGTGAAGAATCTCTACATGTCTTGCAATTCTTACGCTTGGTTTTTTAGATCCAGACCATTCAAAGAATCGTAAAAGGGAAAAGTTCAAAAATTTTTGAGTAAAGGTTAAAATAATTGGCTTAGAGCAATGAAATTTTTTATCTTTCCTAAAAAGAAAAAAAAAAATCCTATTAAAATTTTATATTACTAATTTTTTAATATTTTAATTTGTTTAGTCTTACATCACAATGTAACTTATGTCAATTTTTTTTTCGTTTATTTTTATTCTATATATTTATTATTTAATTTCTATGATATTAGTCAAATCTTTTATTAAACTTATATATGAATTTTAATTGACATGTGTGGTCACATGCTATCACAAAATTCAAAAGTTTTGAAAATTAATTGACACTTCATAATATTTCTAATGAAAATGTTTAGTATTCAAATGAATCAAATCTCTCCTCCCAATTGCAATTATTGAATTTATAAGAATAAAAAAAACATACTATCATTAAAGAACGAAATTAAAAAGTTAAATTTAGTTAGTTGGCTTTTACTTCATTTTTAGCTACATAACTTTTTACTACCACACCATGTATAACTTTAAATGAATGAAAAACTAACAAATTTTTACTATAAAATGGACCTCCAAAAACAGAATAAAATAAACTTTAGAAAGTGCACATCATGTATAACTTTAAATTAATGAAAAACTTAAATTTTTTTACTATAAAACGAACCTCAGAAAATTGCGGCATTTTATGTGGTTCTAGAACTATACTCTTTTCCGCACAACAATTCCCTACTTTTTTTGCATCAGTTATCTTTCCATACTATAAAACAACCTCAACTTTCTTGCAACGCTTTATAAAGACAAGCGAAGAGCCTTAAAACCAACCCACATAATTTGATTGTATTGCTAATATATTTTGTTTTTTGATAAGTGATTGTATTGCTAATATATAATAAGAGCTTTGTTATCAATGGCTAGTAGTGGTGGTGATAATGAGCTAGAAGTGAGCAACAAGCAAGTGATCTTCAAGAACTATGTGTCTGGTTTCCCTAAAGAATCAGACATGTACCTTAACACCAATGGTACCATAAAGTTGAAGGTCCCAGAAGGTTCAAATGGGCTTTTGGTGAAGAATCTGCACCTGCCCTGCGATCCTTATATGTGTAATCTTATGAAGAAGCCAATCAGTTCCACCACCAATTCCTTTGAGCCCGGTTCTGTGAGTCAAAGCAGAGTGCCACTCTTTTTTTTTTTTTTTTTTTCCAAAATTATAGCTATGATTCTTATGAATATTTATAATCTTATCCTGTTGAGTAAAACCAAAAAGACACAAAAATGTTCACCATTTTTTTTCCATCTGCTAACATGACTTTCACTTTTTCACATATGGGCTTTATCACTGCCCATAGATTGGTCAAGTATTCCACTTTATAACTGGGGACACATCCCTCTTTTCTTTTTCTTTTTTCCTTATAAAATCATTAAAATTTAAAATGCAATAACAAAAAATCAAACACATGGCATGATTATAGGTTGTGATTGGTAGAAAATACTTAAAGTGGGGAAACTGATTTTTATTCGTTTAACTCTATTTTTTTTAATGTGTTATCTTGTTTGTTTTGGTATAATTGATAATGTAAGTTTCCTTTTATTTTTTTTATTTTTTAAAGGTTTAATTTGAGAATAGAGTCCATAATCCATATATGTAGAATTTTAAAATTAAAAAAAAAGGTTTATATACTAATAGAGGAGTTTCTTAAGTCTAAGAATTATATTGGATGTAACTTGAAATTAGCTCTATGTTCGGAATGAGAAAACATGATTTGGTATCAAGTGTCATAACATTAATAAAGTTTTATTCTTAATGGTTAAGTCTTTTGTCAATCAACTGCATTAACAAACCAATTAATTTATTATATATAGAGATAAAGATAATTTGTGAATTTGTGTCCAATTTGTGGTGATTGGTTACAAGTCACTGTCAATTTCTAAATCCATTATTTAAATTGCATATAAATATATATATATATATATATATATATAATATGATAGATTTGAGTATCATAGATCTTTTGACCAACTATAATGGTCCATTTGGATTGAGGAGGAAGAAAGGAGAGTAGAGTAGATAAGAATTGGCTCAAAATTAATTTATTTTCAGCCAATTCTACTCTACTTCCCTCCACTCTCCCTCAATCCAAACAGGCCCTAAGCTTAAAGTTATATCTACTATTTTTATGAAATAAAAAAAAATAAAAAAAAACTTCTACTACGATTTATGAAGGGGTATCAGATTGATCTTGTTTTAATTGTATACTTTAATAATGAATTTGATGTTGAAATTATGCAGCCCATTTTTGGATTTGGTGTGGCAAAAGTTGTAGATTCTGGGAATCCAAAATTCAAGAAAGGTGACTTAGTTCGGGGAAAAACTGGATGGGAAGAATATAGTTTGATTACAGATATTCAGAATTTGCTTAAAATCGAACACACTGATGTGCCACTGTCCTACTATACTGGTATTCTTGGTAAGTCTATCCAAAATAGAACTTATTTTCTATTAACTCTTATATATGATGAGCCTGATTGTAGCAACTAAGTTGCAAGCGGGACAATTTTTTTAAACTGCCATTATTGGATCACCTAGCTGCTGTTATATCTTGAGATTGAGGTCATCCTGTAGTAATTAATACCAGATCACATATTGCAAGTAATTTGGCTAGGTTTTTTGGTATGCTGTGTTAACAATTGTCTTGCTTTTTGCCAAAAGCTCATTAAACATTTTCCTTATGTGTAGGTATGCCTGGTTTAACTGCTTATAGTGGTTTTTATGAGGTTTGCTCTCCTAAGAAAGGAGAGTATGTCTTCATTTCAGCAGCTTCTTGGGCAGTTGGTCAGCTTGTTGGGCAGTTTGCAACGCTGTTAGGCTGCTATGTTGTTGGAAGTGCTGGAAGCAAAGAAAAGGTGACTTGTTGAATATAAGTGCTCAATGTTTCAATTCAATTAATATTGTTTTTTTCCATTCTGTTTATAACTTGATGTGCTTGATTCAATTGGTTGTGTCCAACTAATCTGGGTTTGATCCGAATCAGTTCTACTCTTGAGATACATCTTAATTTCTAAATGAACAACTCTCTTCTCTATTGGCTAGCGCGTGGTTGCATTCTTCTTAATAGATATAATAAATGTACAAAAAACTGGTGTAGCATTGCAATGTAACTCAAATTTTCCCCTCCAATTTGCCATGTCCTTAGGGACAAAAAAAGAAAAAGAAAAAAAAGGAACAAATATAAACATTTGAAGCGTTAAGTATAAACTAGTGGACACTTTTTTTTAGTCATTTCTAACACTCATTTGAAGTGTAGAAATTATCTGTTCTTTACCTAAGATTAGTACAGAACTATTTGGTTGTCATGCATTTTTTGAAGTAAGTATTATGGTGATTAATTTGAGTTTTTTTTTTTCCTATTAATGATTCATATGCGTGCAAACAGACACTGTAACAAGTATAAACATATATGTTCAACGATATTAACATATTTGTCCTATAGTGTGTCAAAATATTTGCAAGTCACATGCCAAAGATAAAATCTCTGGTCAAAATATGCCACCCTTGTCCATTTCCACAAATCTTAATAGATATTGATCACTTTTGCACACTTTGGCAATTTCAAATCTTATTTAAGAGTTGATCTGCCTGACCGGTGTGGGCAGCCTCACTAACCAGCTTTTTTCTGTTGGCTTTTGGTTTTTTCCTTTATCTTTTCTGCAACAAAGGTGATTTGCTGAAGAACAAATTCAAGTTCGATAAGGCTTTCAACTATAAAGAAGAACCTGACTTGGATGCAGCTTTGAAAAGGTTAGTAATAATATATGGTGTAATCAGAATATAAAATATAATTTCAGACTTTAACAGGGTCTCCGGTTTGATACTGAAGTAAACATTGGACATCCTTGTTCTCAAGAAAGAGGACATCCTTACATATATATATTTTATGCCTTGGAAATTTTTTACGGGAAAAATTGCTATATTGTGGATTAATTTGTCTTTGAAACCTTCATTAAAGAAGGAAAAGATAGGTAAACAATAAGGTAGAAGCATGGTATATTAAGTTTTACTCTCTTTACAAGGGAAACCAAGAGTCTTTTGGACTTCTATATCATATTGCTGGTCTCAATCTAGTGTGAATGTTGTATTGTTTTTTTCAGGTACTTTCCTGAAGGTATCGATATTTACTTTGAGAATGTTGGGGGAAAAATGCTTGATGCAGCGCTACTCAACATGAGGACCCATGGTCGCATTGCTGTTTGTGGCATGATCTCGCAGTACAACCTTGAGAAGCTGGAAGGTGTGCACAATTTAGTGCACATGATTTACAAACGGGTTCATATGAAAGCATTTGTGTTTTCTGATTACTATCACCTTTACCCGAAGTTTCTGGATTTGGTTCTGCCTCACATTGCTGAAGGGAAGATTGTATATTTGGAAGAGATAGCTGAAGGCCTTGAGAGTGGTCCAGCAGCCCTTGTTGGGCTATTTTCTGGCCTCAATGTTGGTAAACAGGTAGTTTTAGTTGCTCAAGAATGATTGACTTCATGACCAAAAGCTCTAGGTCCCTTGGAGATTCATAGTGTAAATAAACCTCAAGCGTCTACACCTTTGGTGGACGTTTCAGGTCTTGGTGTTCATGAAGAATTGAGTTTACTAAGTAGATGTAATGTCATTGATGTCAAGAATTTCAGAAATAGCAGATCTTATGATGCTACAAGCTCAAATTCACTTCAACATACTAACTTCATGCAATGCAATAATTCTTTTGCATCTTATGGTTCCTATCTATTCAATCTCAACCATGTGTTTCTATTATCACTGAAGGGTGTTGACTACACCAAATCGGTTATCGTGGCTGTAATTAATGGGTGTCATGCTAATATTTTCATGCTTGTAAAACCTTTGTACTCAAGATCTACTCAAAAATTTGGTGTTCTCCCTTCCTATCTTGAAAAAAATTTCAAACAAAAGTTAGACAACTTACAACTAAACTTCGCTAGAATTTCTTAAATCAAGATTTTTCAATAAAATACTTGTCTGAGATCTTTCTGAATGTTACTGTATCAAGTTTGAACAGCCAACTATTCCCTATAACTGGCTGGGTTACAACTTTAAACACTTGGAAGCCACCTCAATGTTTCTCTTGAAAATACTAAGCAATGTCAATTGAGCTACAATGCTCTTGAGACATCATGTATAACCTTTTATTATTATTATTATTATTTAAAATTTTTAATAATTCCAAAATTATAAGGATGGGAGAGAAAGAATTTAAAGTTTTAAACCCTTAGCATTCAATTAAGCTCTTGCAAAAAACTCTCTCTATTTTAGCATAAGAACTTACTTTTTCTATTTTATATACTCATTTTTAAAAAAAAACCCCACATCAAATTATCTATTTTACGCTACATTTCATTAAAATATAAGTTTTTCTTGATATTTTTAAAATTGTTTTTTTTTTCTTTACACACAAAAACCAGTCAATCACTATCCACTCTCTTTTTTCATCCTAAAAAAAGAAAAAAAAAAAAACAATATGTAAAATAAATAATATCATTGTAAATTTATACAGTTATTTTAGCTAACTTGTAAATTTACACAAATATATATAGATTGATGTGGATTATTTTTAGCCAAAATAATATAAATTTAATTTATTCATTTTTCTATTATATACGAACTTATGTGAATGCTTTTTTAGTATTCACTATTATTGGATTGTAATGCTTAGCTCCCCTTACAATTGGAAAGCACGTAATGCCACTATGCCAATGAGCAACCGGACTCTTGGGTTGTATAACTTTATCCGAATGAAAAACTAAAATTTTCTTTAGAGACCTCACCTCATCCACCTTTTGACCAAAGTCGATGCATGTCTAAACATAATACCATCTATCTGACGCATTCGCATATACCGAACATATATTTTTTTTTCCACCACAATAAAATAAACAATCCCTATTAAATGTAGCAACATTCCCTAAACCAATCACAAAGTCTGATTGCACAGTACTCTTATCTAGTTATCTCATCGATTTTTTTTTCCTTCTGTATTTAACAGTTAACACTCATTGATACTACTACCAGTACGAGCTTCATTTATTAAAAATGGCAAGTGATGGTGATGATGAGCAAGTGAGCAACACGCAAGTGATCTTAAAGAACTATGTCACTGGTTCTCCTAAAGAATCAGACATGTACGTTAGTAGCAATGGTACCATAAAGTTGAATGTCCCAAAAGGTACTAATGGGGTTGTGGTGAAGAATCTCTACATGTCTTGCGATCCCTACATTCTTATCCAAATGAAGAAGCCCGACACAAACTCCTCGAAGCCCCCTGTTTCAGTAAGTCAATGCTAGATTTATCTTGTTTGTTTGGGTGGTAGTTGTAGTACAAATTATGAAAATGTAACTTTTCTTTCTAAAGTTAGATCTGGAATAACTAACTTAAACTGAACTTTGTTTCTAACAGGAAAACATGATATGGTATCGAGGGACATAATATTAATAAAGTGTTATACTAAGTTGTGACAAGAATCCAATTCTTCTGAATTTTACCAACAACCTTGTAGCTCAACTGATACTTAACACACTTTTGAATTGTTAAATCATTTGTCAATCAAATACATTCAAAATACCATTTAATTTACAATACAGAGAGATAAAGATATGATGTAAATCTGTGTTCCATAATTGCCAACATTTGATCCAATTTATTGCAAATAGTTGCAAGTCACAGTTGATTTCTAAAATTATTATTTAAATTTGATTATTATAGCTCTTTTGGCCAACTAGAAGCATAAATTTAATTACGTCTACTATCTATAATGAAGGGATTTCATATTGATCTTGTTTTCAGTTGTGTACTTTAATAATGACCTTCATGTTGAATCATACAGGCACTTACTGGATTTGGCGTGGCTAAAGTTTTGGATTCTGGGAATCCAAATTTCAATAAAGGTGACTTAGTTTGGGGAATAACAGGATGGGAAGAATATAGTTTAATTACCGATTTTCAGAAAATGTTTAAAATCCAACACACTAATGTGCCACTGTCCTACTATACCGGCATTCTTGGTAAGCCGATTTTCTTTCCCTTTTGATATATACTTGAGAGATGAATGTACAGTTCTAGGAAACTAATTATTACTGTTATGGTGATATGTGAACCAAAGGAACAGATGGGATTTTCTTGATTGTTCTTGTTAAGTTTGGTCAAGATGATTCTGATTATCGGTAAGCAGATGCTGCATGTGACTATTGATACACACTTCTTTCCCGGTTGATCTACCTGCATGTGATATTCTTGTAAAATCTAATAATTTAAAGTAGCCTACCCCAGATGGCTTTCAAAATTCTTTCTCACAATCATAAATCAAGAATACAAAATTTTCCAATCCTGAGCACCTTTTTATACAGTTTAATAAAGTGGTTAGTTGTTTATCCAACATAAAACTTATATACTATTGATTCTTATTGGTGAGTCTGATTGTAGAACTAAGTTGCAACCGGAAAAAATGATTTAAATTGCAAGTATTGACTCAATTAGCTGAAATTATATCTGTAGATTAAGGCCATCTCATGGTAATTTATCTAGCTTGGTGCAAAAACCTCATTAACATTTTCCTTATGTGCAGGTATGCCTGGTTTAACAGCTTATTGTGGTTTTCATGAGGTTTGCTATCCAAAGAAAGGAGAGCATGTCTTCATTTCAGCAGCTTCTGGAGCAGTTGGTCAGCTTGTTGGGCAGTTTGCAAAGTTGTTTGGTTGCTATGTTGTTGGAAGTGCTGGAAGCAAAGAAAAGGTGATTTGCTGAATATGAGCGCTCGATGTTTCAATTCAATTAATATTTTTTTCCATTCTGTTTATAACATGATATACTCAATCCAATCGGTTGATTTCTTCAATCAATCTGCGTTTGATCCAAAGCACTCTAACGTTGATATACTTTATCTTAATACCTAAATGAGCAACTCTCTTCTCTAATGGCTAGAGCATAATTGAGTTTGTCTTGCTACATATATTAGTGTACAAAGAACTAGTGAAAGATTGCTTTTTGCATGATTTGCCATGTCCATAAGGACCAAAAAATAGAAGGAACAAGAAATTTGAAATGTTTCACAATAGTTGACAGGACACTGTGGCCATTTCTAACACTCATTTGAATGGTATAAATTCTATTTTCTTTACCTAAGGCTAAGATTAGCACAGAACTATTTGGTTGTTATGCATTTTTTATATTAAGTATAAATATATATGTTAATGATATGAACATACTTTTCCTATCCGGTAACTAAATATTTGCCAGTAACATGCCAAAGAAAAAATGTTCGGAGCAAAATATGCCACCCTTGTCCATTCTCACAAATCATAACAGATATTGATCACCCTTGCATACTTTGGCAATTTTTAATCTTCTTTAGGAGTTGGTGTGCCTGACCAGAGTGGGCAGCCTCACTAACCAACATTTTTCTATTTGTTTTTTTCCCCTTTCTGCAACAAGGTTGATTTGCTGAAGAACAAATTAACGTTTGACGAGGCTTTCAACTATAAAGAAGAGCCTGACTTGGATGCAGCTTTGAAAAGGTTGGTAGTAATATATGTTCTAATTAGAATTATAAAATTTCATTTCCCTCTTTCACAGAGTCACTGGTTTGATACCGAAGTAAACATTGGACATCCTTGTTCTTAAGAATGTGGACATCCCTTCATATATATATATATATATATATATATATATATGTATTTTAAGCCTTGGAAACTTTAAAGTAAAAAAAAAAAAGTTATATTTAGGATTAATTTTTCTATTTCACTATTATCTAAGTCCAAGACTGACACTTCTTTTCAATTGCTAAATATAGCATGTTGTGATTAGAGCATCTCTTTTACATGGTACCACCACTTTTATCATGAACCGATCATCACAGATCATGTCAACAGTTTTGAAAGATGTTTTGTCCCTATACTTATTTTTAAGTTTTAATCTATGTCCTTGAAAAACAAAGAGTGACTGCTCTTTCATTTGTATATCTGGTACTTAAATCTAGAGGGTTGCTGTGTTTTTCTTGCAGATACTTTCCAGAAGGTATTGATATTTATTTTGAGAATGTTGGGGGAAAGATGCTTGATGCCGTGCTACTCAACATGAGGGTCCATGGCCGCGTTGCTGTATGTGGAATGATCTCACAGTACAACCTTGAGCAGCCTGAAGTTTTGCACCATATAATGAGTGTGGTTTGGAAACAGATCCGGATAGAAGGATTCCTTGTTTTTGATTACTACCACCTCTATCCAAAGTTTCTGGAGTTTGTTCTGCCTTACATCAAAGAGGGAAAGATTACTTATGTGGAAGACATAACTGAAGGCCTCGAGAGTGCCCCAGAAGCAATGGTAGGGCTCTTCTCTGGCCGTAATGTTGGAAAACAGGTAGTGGTAGTTGCTCATGAATGAATGACTTTGTATATATACAACTTTATGGTCCAAAAACTCTAGGCCCAGGTGGATTATTTACTGCAAATGTATCTTCTATTGGGTTTTGTTGGTAACAATATAGTTTTATATCCTTAATAAAGTGTTATGTTGCTGGAGTTGAGTATACTCATAACTATCAACTTTAAATTCATTTGAGTTGGAAGTACTAATTTGTTATCCCAACTTGACTTAACAACAACCTTTTTTATTTGACATCTAGAGTGACACTTCATGCAAATGGAGTAAAGTTTCTTTCGTATCCCAATATTGAATATGAGCCCATTTGTTTACATCAAAGAAATTGTACCTGTAATAGAGCACACCCAACATGAGGGCCCATGGTCGCATTGCAGTTTACTTTTGAGAATGTTGGGGGAAAAATGCTTGATGCAGTGCTACTCAACATGAGGGCCTGTGGCCTCACAGTACAGCCTTGACAAGCCAGAAGGTGTGCACAATTTAATGCATCTGATTTACAAAAGGGTTCATATAAAAGGAATTGTGGTTTTTGATTACTATCACCTTATCTGAAGTTTCTGGATTTGGTTCTGCCTCACATTGCTGAAGGGTTGATTGTATATTTGGAAGACATGGCTGAAGGCCTTGTGAGTGGCCCAGCAGCACTTGTTGGGCTATTTTCTGGCCTCAATGTTGGTAAATAGGTCATTTTAGTTGCTCAGGTATGATTGACTTCATGAACAAAATCTTTAGGTCCTTTGGAGATTCCTACTGTAAATAAACCTTTGCATCTACACCTTTTGTGGATGATTCAGGTCTTGGTGTTCATGAAGAATTGAGTTTACTAGGTAGATGCAATGTCATTGGTGTCAAGAATTTCAGAAACAGCAGATCTTATTGATGTTATAAGCACAAATTCACTTCAATATACTAAGTTCATGCAATAATTCTTTTGCATTATATGGGTCTTATCTATACAATCTCAATCATGTGTTTCTATTACCACTGAAGGGTGTTGACTACACTTCCAAGCCTACCAAGAGACCTTTCAAAAAAAAAAAAAAAAAAAAAAAAAAAAAAAAAGGGGAATGAGCCCAAAATTCGTATGAATGACTCATTTGCCCTCCAATCTATATCTCCTAAATTGTCCCTTTTGTTGGGTTCTTACTTTCACATGTGGACCTGGTCCTTGTAGCAGATATGAATATTAAAAAAATAAAGTTAGATTGAAAATTCTTCATTAATTGGTGTTGGACCCTATGGGCTTTGTCTATTAATGTTTTTAATTTTACAAGCCCATGTTGTGCCAAAAATGTCTCAATAGCTACAAACTAGCATATTTAACTGCAAACATTCAAAACAACATCAACACAAGGTTGTAGACAGTGACACAACTGAAAATCAAAACAAATGAACCACTAAAGAGTTTCTAGAAATTTAAGTAAAGTTCCATTATTCATCTTAGTATATAACTAGTTAATGGCTCATGTGTTGCACGGTTTTATTATAAACTAGTCGCAGACCCGCGCATTGCGCGTAATAATTTTTTAGAAAAAAATACTATTTTAGTCCCTAGACTTTATAAAGAGTTTTTTTTTTTTTTTTAAAAATAGTTTTATCATATTTTTCATAATCTTATCTATAACATTTTTTACCATTATCATATATTTATTGGTTCATGATTTGTATAAAATAGACATTAAATGAGAGGTAGAACTATTCAATAATTTTTTATAATTTTTTTTAAGTCATGATGTATAAAGTTATGATTATATATATATATATATATATATATAATTTCCCCAGTTAGAGTTTGATTAGTTTTAAGTTTAAATTTTGTATTATTATATTTAATTGTTGATTTTATTGCACTATAAAGTTTTTAATGTTCTCTGTATAGCCATCTCTATTTTATTTCTTACTTCTCTTTACCACCTTTTTATTTTCCAAATAACAGTTATTAATTGACATTTGATTTCATTTCTTTTTTTCATCCTTCATTTATTCTTTATTACTTTGTATGTTCCCTTGCTAGTTGTAAATTTTATAATTATTAATAAGAAATAGATATCATGGATGGCTTAAATAGTTATAGATGTAGTTATGTTAGTGGTATGTCAAAGGATTTTATTTTTTATTTTTTATTATGGGGGATGTGGCTGAATTTAAATGTTAATAAAATGATATGAGAAAAAAAAAATACATAACAATAAACACTAACTTATCCAAATAATTCTATGTAACATAATAATAGTACATTCTTATATACTATTTTTAATTATTTATAATGCAATATGATAATATTTAACAATCAAAGTCATAAAAAAATTAAAACACAAAATTTAACAATCAAAGAGCAAAATAATAATAATAATAACTTAAAATTTTATACAAAGGATAGTTAGGTAAAATGCTAAATTGGCAGGGGTTTTGACTACTAGTGTTGATGCACATTTGTACGCTACTATATTATGAAAATTCGAGCATGTAAGTGGCTTTCTCCTAACTTTGGATTATCTATGCTTTGTTTGTTTTGAAAATATTTTTTGTTAACCATAAAATCTTTTATAAAAAGTTCTAAAACATTTTAAAACACAAAGGGCTCCCCTTCCTCCAATTTGGCGGCTATGTTGTGGGTTGAGTGGGTGGGGCAGCCATTGTAGGTGGTTTGGTATCCGAAGCCACTTTGGAGACCAGTGTCGGCGGCAGCTACCTAACTCTGACACTAGAGACTCCATTAGCTGAGCCATTAATTTTGGTGATTTATTTAAAAAATTTTACATGTTGTACCAAAAAAAAAAAAAAATTTACGTGTAAATATAAAAAAAACAAAAAAAAAAAAATCCCACACAAAGCCATTTATATGATGCATCTCCCGCTAAAGGTAAGCTAAATTCCGGTCTCTTACATCCAGCCATGCCGACGACTTCCACCACAGTAACAGATATGGCTGGACCATCAAACGACAATAATAATAATAATAACTTAAAACACAAAACTAAATCGTATCAACCTAAATTAGAGTTCTTAAAGCGGAGACGCAATAAAAAATAAAAATCCACCAAAACATTGAGAGAGAGAGAGAGAGAGAGAGAGAGAGAGAGAGAGAGAGAGAGAGAGAGAGAACCTTTTTGTGAGAGAAAACTATGCAAAGAATGGAAATGAGTGACAAATTTATAGTAAGAAGGAAGGGATATGAAGAGACAAATAAAGGAAGATGAAGGGAAAAATGAATAGCAATATTAAAGTAGAGAGTAGTGGAGAGATGAAAAGGTAAGGGAAGAAGAAATGTTGAAAAAAATGTAAATATTTTAAAAATAAGTGAATGTAAAAAAAAATTATAGGAAAATTGGATATAAAAAAGAAATATATATATATATATAGATGTTAAAATCGACAAAGATGAATATGTAAAGTCAATAATCTATTTATATATATATATATATTTGTAAAAGAAATAGGAATAAATAATAATTATGTGGCGAATGACGTGGCGATGAGATGACGCAACAGGAGCTCAGCAGTAATAAATGCTACGCTTCAGCTTTTAGTAATATATAGATTTATATAATATAATAATAAAAGGAATAAATTGCATTAATGTAACAATCATCAAATATAAAATTATAACACCTCAATGAAAAATACCAATTGTGCTATAATGAAACTTGTAGTTACATGTATTGAATTTTTTACATTAGAATATATTTTTTGTAGCCAAATTGGCCACAAAACAAGTTGTAACTTAATACCAAATTTGCCACATGGCTGGCCATGCAAAACTAGTTGTGGGGGGTCCCATTTTTAAACAAAGTGAATGCAATTACAATTTTCTTTAAGCCTATTAAAATTAGGCACACGTAATACCAAATTGGCCACATGGCCAATCATGCAAAGATCTTCATTATAAAAGGGGGAGAGAACATTTGGAAATGCCTTTCTCTCTCTCTCTCTCTCCCCCCTCTTCTTTTTAATTCTCTTAGAGCTCTAACCTTTTGAGGGATTATCTCCCTTTGGCTGAGGAAACTTTCCAGAGCACTCTCCTAGATCTTCCTAGGTAGTCTCTCTAACTTGTTCGAGGTGCATTAGACCGAGGACTCCCTTTGGCTAAGGAGATTTTTTGGAGTACTCTCCCAGACCTTACTCGGTAGTCCCTTTGACTTAGCCAAGGTGCATTAGGACCAAGGACCCCCTTGGTGGAGGAGACTTTTCAGAGCACTCTCTCAAACCCTCCTAGGTATCCCCTTTGACTTGGCCGAGGAGACTTTCCTGAGCACTCTCTCAGACCCTTCTAGGTAATCTCTCTAACTTGGCTAAGGTGCATTAGGCTGGGACTTCCTTTGGCCAAGGAGACTTTCTGGAGCACTCTCTCAAATCCTCTTAAGTAATCTCTCTGACTTGGCCGAGGTGCATTAGGCCAAGGACTCCCTTTGATTGAGGAGACTTTTCGGAGCACTCTTTCAGACCCTCCTAGGTAATCACTCTGACTTGGCCGAGGTGCATTAGGTCAAGGAC
Source organism: Notholithocarpus densiflorus (assembly GCA_030021035.2). Lineage (NCBI taxonomy): Eukaryota > Viridiplantae > Streptophyta > Magnoliopsida > Fagales > Fagaceae > Notholithocarpus > Notholithocarpus densiflorus. The sequence goes on along the minus strand of JARYZH020000162.1, from coordinate 399,668 downwards.
TCCCTTTGACTGAGGAGACTTTCTAAAGCACTCTCTTAGACCCTCCTAGGTACCCCTTCTAACTTGGCTGAAGAGACTTTCTGGAGCATTCTTTCAAACCTTACTAGGTACTCCCTCTGACTTGGCCAGGTGCATTAGGCCAAGGACTTCCTTTGGATGATGAGACTTTCCAGAGCACCCTTTCAGGCCTTCCTAGCTAGGTACCTCTCTGACTTGGCTGAGGTGTATTAGACCAAGGACTCTATTTGACATTCCCAGGTACACATTCTTTGATTTTATTAGGAACACACTCTAACCGTTTCAAGTGCCTTCTATTGAACACACCCTCTTGATGTCTCATGATGTACTTAGTTTCAGCAAAACTTCCTTCAAATAACAAAATTTATTGTAGGAAAGTCAACACCACCATATTTTTACCCACTATATATATATATATATATATATACACACATATATCACTTACTACCGCAGTAATAGCTAGGTTCAACCTCCAAAGAAGCTTTGCTTCTAAGTTTCTAGAGTGATCATAAAGTAGCTAGAAGCATAGAAGACCAAAAAAAGTTTATCCAAATTTTGTGAAGGTCTTGAATTAGCATAATAGCGTTATTATAAAAAGTTTCTCATATCTTATACTAAACATTTAATAGTTTACATTTTATTTTTGTTTATACTTGTAGTTGACTTTCTGTTAATGATATACTAAAATGATTAGTTCATAAAATTTTTTATATTTACTTTTGAATAATATTTAGAACAATGAGTAAAAGAAATAAAAGGCTACGGAATCCAGAGATGAAGGAAGGAGCTAAAATTACCGGGAGCAATAAGAAGACGAGTTTGATCAACACCTTCCCACCAAGCCATGTAAATATAAGCATATAAATACCAATAAACGCTGTCAGTAGTTTTGAAATATTCTTACAAACTAGTAGTAGGTACTCAATTAGTGGGGACAAAATGGGGATATACCCATTTTGGTGAAAAGTTCCAATAAAATGCCCCATTTTTAAAATTATTTAGGGATATGTCCTTATTTTGAAACTCGATTTTATCAAAATCGAGTTTTACTATGGAACTCGAGTTCCTTGAAAATTTTCAAGTGGAACTCGAGTTCCATAATTTTTTTTTTAAAGTTTAATTTGGCTATAACTCGATTTTCTAAAAATTGAGTTTCAAAACAAGGGCATATCCCTAAATAATTTCAGAAATTTGGTATTTTGCTGGAACTTTTCGCTGAAAGGAGTATATCCTTATTTTGGCCCAATTAGTGGGTTCTAATTAGCTTAACTGGTAACGTTTCTGATGGTTGAATAAGAAATTTGGAGTTTAATTAGCGTGTACAACAAAAACTAATTAGTGTATTTATTTAATGATAAAAAGTTATCATTAGAAGTAGACGTCATAACTTAAAACTATCTTAAAAAAAAAAAAAATACTCAATTTATGACTATTCTTTGACCAAAGTCAAAGAGATTGACATCGTAAAAATTATAATTATTTTTTGACCGAATATGATTTCAACTATATACATAATTTTTGCTATAACTCTATATGATCAGTTGTAAGTAATATGATCAGTGGTAAGTAATGGAGGTGTAGACCCATAGGTCCCATACGGACTGCCACTTTTCCTCCACTATAAACTATATATTATCCTAACATTTTTTTCTTTTTGACCAAAGTCTATGCAAATGTGAACATAACGCAGATAAAGCCTGCATGCAGTAACAATACTCTCTCTATGTGACGTATTCGCTAACCTCACTTAGTTTTCCAACACGAAATCCTGACGCATAGGCTGATCACATCACTACAATTTTCCCACACTATAAAACAACCCCCAATGCCGTTAAATGTTGCAACGTTCCTTAAACCAACCACATTTGATTTCACAGTAGTCTTTGTCTATTGACACTCAAAGATAGTAGTATTAGTAAGAGCTTTACAAGAAAAAATGGCAAGTGGTGGTGAAAATGAGCAAGTGAGCAACAAGCAAGTGATCTTAAAGAACTATGTGACCGGTTCTCCAAAAGAATCAGACATGTACGTGAGTACTAATGGTACCATAAAGTTGAAAGTCCCAGAGGGTTCCAATGGGATATTGGTGAAGAACCTCTACTTGTCCTGCGATCCCTACATGCTTCACCTTAACAATATGAAGAATCACGGTGCCAGTAACACCGACTCAAAGCCCCCGGTTTCGGTAAGTCAACTCTTGTTTGTTTGGGTGGCGGTAGTAGTAGTACAAATTATGAAAATGTAACTTTTCTTCCTAGAATTTTTAAAAATTTTTATTTTAAAATTTGATAGTTGGGGAGGAAAATTTGAATCATGGGCGTCGTAGGTAGCTCAAATTTCATGTCAATAAGATGTTATTTAGTGTAGGCACAGCTTATATTCTATATATTATTTTAAAATGCAAAAAAAAAAAAAAAATTGATTTATTTACTTTATGGATGAGATAGTTATTAATTGTAAGAGTTACGTTTGGAATAATTTGAACCAAATGGGTCTTTCTTTCTAACGGGGAAAACATGTTATGGCATTGAGTGTCATAATATTAAAAAAGTGTTATACTAGGTTTGACATGAATATAATTCTTCTAAATTGTGTCAAGAGCCTTGTGTCAATCAAATGCAAAAAAAATACCATTTAATTCATAATACATAGAGATAAAGTTGTGATGTAAATCCGTGTCCTAAAATTGTCAACCTGCATTTGATCCAATTTGTTGTAATTGGTTGCGATTCATAGTCGATTTCTAAAATTATTATTTAAGTTGAATAAATATAATGCTAGATTTGTTTATCATAGATCTTTTATTCAACTAGAAACTTAAAGTTAGATGTACTATTAATCAATGAAGGGGTTTCAGATTGATCTTGTTTCAATTGTGTACTTTAATAATGACCTTGACGTTGAATAATCATGCAGCCCCTTGTTGGATATGGCGTGGCTAAAGTTTTGGATTCTGAGCATCCAAATTTCAAGAAAGGTGACTTAGTTTGGGGAATAACTAAATGGGAAGAATATAGTTTAATTACGGATTTTCAGAAAATGTTTAAAATCCAACACACTAATGTGCCACTGTCCTACTATACCGGCATTCTTGGTAAGCTGATTTTCTTCCCCTTTTGATATACTTGAGAGATGAAATTCACAATTCTAGGAAATTAATTATGTGTATGAGGTAAATAACTGTGCTTTAAGTTCACCTAAATTATTACTGTTACGGTGATATGTGATCCAACAGAACAGAACGGATTTTCTTGATGTTGGATTCCATTTTCCATTAAAACATCATATTCATGATTGTTCTTGTTAACTTTGTGGTCAAGATGAATCTGATTATTAGTAAACGCATGCTATATGCTACTATTGATTCACACTTTTTTTCCCATTTGATCTACCTTTATAAGATAATCTAGTAAAACTAATTATTTGAAGTTGGCTACCCTAGATGGCTTTCAAATTCTATGTCTCAGAATAAATCAAGAATACAAAAATTCCCAGTCCTGAGTACCTCTATATACATTTTAATGAAGTGATTAGTTGTTCAGACAAAATAAAACTTATTTACTATTGATTCTTATGGTGATTCTGATTGCAGAACTAAGTTGCAACTGGAACAAATTCTTTAAACTGACAGTAATAACTCACTTAACTGAAATTATATATGGAGATTAAGGCCATCTCATAGTAATTATTATCGTTTAAGGTCACATATTGCTAGTATTTTAGCTAGGTTTCTTGACATGTAATGTTATGTCTTGCTTTGCTGGGTGCCAAAACCTAATTTAATGTATTTATTATGTGTAGGTATGCCTGGTATAACTGCTTATACTGGCTTTTATGAGATTTGCTCTCCTAAGAAAGGAGACCATGTCTTCATTTCAGCAGCTTCTGGGGCAGTTGGTCAGCTTGTTGGACAGCTTGCAAAGCTATTAGGTTGCTATGTTGTTGGAAGTGCTGGTAGCAAAGAAAAGGTGACTTGCTGAATACGAGTGCTCGATGTTTCAATTCAATTAATATATACATATATATTTTGTTCTGTTTATACCAAGATGTGCTCAATCCAATTGATTGATTCCTTAAACTAACCTATGTTTGATCGAAAGCAGTTCTACTGTTGATATATTGCATTCGTATTACTATATATATAAGCGTACAAAAACTTGTGAACAATTGCAGTATAACTCAATATTTTCGCCCAATTTGCCATGTACATAGGGAAAAAAATAGAAGGAAAAAGAAAATTTTGCATGATTCGTAAGAGTAGACAGGACACTTTTAAGTCATTTCGAACACTCAGTTGAAGTGTTTAAATTCTATTTCTTTACCAAAGATTAGCACAGAACGATTTGATTATTATGATTTTTTTATGGTGTCTATATATGGTTATTAATTTGAAATTTTTTTTTTCCAATTAATGGTTCAAATGCATGCAAACAGACTATAACAAGTTTAAATGTATATGTTGAGCAACCCTTGTCCATGCGTCTATACTTGTCCTGCCAAAGAAAAAATGTTCATGTCTATATATGCAACCCTTGTCCATTTTCACAAATCACAATAGATATTGATAAACCTTGCACACTTTGGCTTTTTAAAATCTTATATAGGAGTTGATGTGTCTGACCAGAGTGGGAACCTCTCTAACCAGAATTTTTCTTCTCTCTCTCTTTTTATTTTATTTTATTTTTTTTCCCTCCCTTCAACTAGGTCGATTTGCTGAAGAACAAATTGAAGTTTGATGAGGCTTTCAACTATAAAGAAGAGCCTGACTTGGATGCAGCTTTGAAAAGGTTAGTAGTAATATATGTTCTAATTAGAATATAAAATTTTTCAGTCTTTGACAGGGTCACTCGTTTGATATTGAAGTAAACATTGGACATCCTTGTTCTCAAGAAAAAGGACATCCCTTCATATATATTTTATGCCTCAAAAACTTTACAGGAAAAAAAAAAAAAATGGTTATATTGTGGATTAATTTGTCTATTTCATGCCTTCATTAGAAACTGAAAAGATGGGTAAACAATAAGGTAGCAGCTAAGTTTTACTCTGTTTACCTGGGAAACCAAGAGTCTTTTGGACTTCTATATCAATTTGCTGCTCTTAATTTAGTGTGAATGCTGTATTATTTTATCAGGTACTTTCCTGAAGGTATTGATATTTACTTTGACAATGTTGGGGGAAAGATGCTTGATGCGGTGCTACTCAACATGAGGCCCCATGGCCGCATTGCTGTTTGTGGTCTGATCTCACAGTACAACCTTGACAAGCCAGAAGGTGTGTACAATTTAATGCACCTGCTTATAAAACAGGTTCAAATAAAAGGATTTGTGGTTTCTGATTACTATCACCTCTTCCCCAAGTTTCTGGACTTGGTTCTACCTCACATTGCTGAAGGGAAGATTGTATATGTGGAAGACATAGTTGAAAGCCTTGAGCTTGGCCCAGCAGCATTTGCTGGGCTATTTTCCGGCCGCAATGTTGGTAAACAGGTAGTTTTAGTTTCTAAAGAATGATTGACTTCATGACCAAAATATTTTGGTCCCAGGGAGATTCCTACTGCAAATAAACCTTATGCATCTATACCTTTGGTGGACGTGTTCAGGTCTTGGTGTTCATAAGGAATTGAGTCAATAAGTAGATGTAATGTAATTAATGTCAAGAATTTCATAAATAGCAGATCTTATTGATGTGGATGTGTTCAGGGCTTGGTGTTCATAAGGAATTGAGTTTAATAAGTAGATGTAATGTAATTGATGTCATGAATTTCATAAATAACAGATCTTATTGATGTGGACGTGTTCAGGTCTTGGGGAATTTAGTTTAATAAGTAGATGTAATGTCATTGATGTCATGAATTTCATAAATAGGAGATCTTATTGATATTACAAGCACAAACTCACTTCAACATACTAAAGCTCACGCAACAATTCTTTTGCATTTTATAGGTACTTTTCTATTCAATCTCAATCACGTGTTTCTTTTGTCACTGAAGAGTGTTGACTACAATTGGAAATCAGTAATTGTGGCTGTAATATGAGTGTCATCCTAATATATGTAGGGTTATTAAACCATTCTACTCAAGGTCTACTCAACAATTAGGTGTTCCCCCTACTTACTATACTGAAATTTTTTTTTCAAAAACACTTAAACAACCTACAACTAAACTCGGCTAGAAATTCTCAACTCTTTAAGATTTTTTAATAAAATACTCGTTCAAAATCTTTCAAAATGTTAATGAATCAAGTTTGAACAACCAATCATTGCCTACAACTGACTGGATTACAAATCTAAACATATGGAAGCCACCAACAGCCAAGATAACAAATCTCATACATACATGACTGATGAAAAAGTTGTAGGGAATTAACCCGAAATTCCCAACCTGTGAGAAACAAAAAAAATAGAGAAAACACACGCCAAAGAAAACAATCACACGCACAAGACAATATTTACGTGGTTCGGCAATTTTCTTACGTCCACAGAGTTGCAGGGATTTGCTATTATCAGGGAAAATACAAAGTGCGGCTACAGTGTTTCAGTCTCTCAAAAAAATGACAACAACAACTACTAACCCTAATCACCAAAGTCAGTTTCTATATCCTGCGCACAGGATTCACAATGGGCCAAAAAAAATTTCCCGGGGGCGAACCCCCAAGAGGCTTGTCCATGAGCGCTCCGGCTTAGGCCTGTCGGCCCAAGCCTCCGCTCTATGGACTAAGCCTCAGTAAATCTCCCATTAAAAAATCACGCAACATTATTCAGTTCGGGTCGAGTCGTCAACCGAAGCAAACACAACTAGACTCCACAAAGCCCGACAAATCTCCCACTTGGAGACTAGTTCAATCACCAACATCAACCGCAATCCTCCAAAAACAATCCCTCATCCCTGCAACTTATCCTCCTATCCTCAAGCTAGAAGACCAATTGAAGTTGCGCACAGCTTCGACTTCTCAATAGTGACACCCTTAGTCAACATGTCTGCCGGGTTCGTAGATCCACAAATCTTATCAAGTATTACCAGCTTATCTTCAACAAGGTAACAGATAAAGTGGTATTTTGTCTGTATATGCTTCGACTTTGAATGAAAAGCCAAATTTTTAGCAAGAAAGATTGCACTCTGACTGTCACTGTGTAGAATGCCCATCTCCTGCTTCTTACCCAATTCATCTAAAAAGCCATGTAGCCAAATCATCTCCTTTCCAGCCTCAGTTGCTGCAACATACTCAGCTTCTGTAGTAGACAAAGTAACAATCTTTTGTAGATTTGAACCCCATGATATAGCTGTACCACCCAGAGTAAATACAAACCCAGTAGTACTCTTTCTGCTATCAATATCACCAGCAAAATCAGCATCTGCATAACCCAGCAGTTTCAAACTTGCACCTGTGAAGCAAAGACATGTATCTGATGAACCCTTCAGATATCTCAGAATCCACTTGACTGCCTCCCAATGCTGCTTTCCAGGCCTACTCATGAATCTGCTCACAACTCCCACTGCATGTGCAATGTCTGGCCTTGTACACACCATAGCATACATCAAGCTGCCAATAGCTGAGGCATAGGGCACCTTGCTCATCTGGTCCTTTTCTTCTTCTGTCTTCGGTGACTATTCTTTGCTTAGTTTGAAATGACTACCCAAGGGTGTGCTCACTGGTTTGGCTTCATTCATGTTGAACCTACTGAGAACTTTATTCACATACTCTGACTGTGAAAGCTTCAATGTACCATTAGCTTTGTCTCAAATGATTCTCATACCAAGGATTTGCTTTGCAGCTCCTAAATCCTTCATTGCAAACTGTTTTGACAATTGCATCTTCAGATTATTAATCTCCTCAATGCTAGATCCTGCAATAAGCATATCATCCACATACAACAGTAATATGATGTAAGAATTGTCAAAAGACTTAACATAGCAACAGTGATCAGCTTCACATCTCTTGAACCCAATTCTATGCATAAAATTGTCAAATTTCTTGTACCACTATCTAGGAGCTTGTTTTAGGCTATACAAGCTCTTTCTCAGTTTGCAGACTAGATTCTCTTGTCCCTGAACAATGAACCCTTCTGGCTGAATCATGTAAAGGTCTTCCTCCAAGTCACCATGAAGGAATCCCGTCTTCACATCTAACTGCTCAAGATGTAAATTTTCTGCAGCCACCATTCCCAGTACCAGTCTAATTGTTGACATCTTCACAACTGGAGAAAATATCTCTGTGTAGTCAATGCCCTCATTCTGCTGGAACCCTTTAACAACTAATCTGACCTTGTAGTGTTTGCTACCATCATGCTCATTCTTTATTCTATATACCCACTTGTTGTGCAAAGCCTTCTTTCTTACTGGCAATTCAGTCAGTTCCTATGTCTGATTCCCCAACAAGGAATTCATCTCATCCTTAATGGCTAACTCCCACTTGCTTGAATTCTCATCTTGCAAGGATTCATCATAACACTCTGGCTCACCACCATCAGTTAACAGGAGATAATTTAGAGTGGGTGAATAACGCTGTGGAGGTCTAATGTTCCTGGAAGATCTGCGAACTTCAGCTACAGGTGTACTCTGATCTACCTGTGAATTTACATTCTCCTTACCTTCTTCATCCCTTTTCTAGACAGTACTTTCAGTCAATTCATCTAAGTTGACAAACTCAGATTTCTTTTGATCTATCTCTGTAACATCTGACACTACAGTTGACCTGTCCTTGTACATAACCTGTTCATTAAAGATCACATTTCTACTTCTGATGATTTTCCTGTTTTGTTCATCCCAAAACCTATAGCCAAATTTCTCATCACCATAGCCAATATAAAAACATATTTTAGACTTTGCATCAAGTTTACTACGAGCATCAGAATCAATATGAACATAAGAAACACAACCAAAAACTTTTAAATGGGAAAACTTTACCTCTTTACCGCTCCAAACCTCCTCAGGAAGTCTGAACTCCATAAGAACTGATGGTCCTCGATTTATCAGGTAAGCTGTAGTGCTAACAGCATCAGCCCAGAAAGTTTTTGATAGTCCAGCATGCAACCTCATACTCTTAGCACTCTCATTGAGAGTTCTATTCATGCGCTCAGCCACACCATTCTGCTGTGGTGTCCCAAGAATGGTTTTCTCCATCCTAATTCCCTGTGCAGCACAATACTCACTAAACCCTCCATCAATGTACTCTCCTCCATTATCTGACCTCAAACATTTTACTTTCAAGCCTGTTTCTATCTCAACCATAGCCTTCCACTTCTTAAAAGTTTCAAATACATCAGATTTATTTTTCAGAAAATAAACTCATACCTTTCTGCTTGAGTCATCAATGAAAGTGATGTAGTACCTTGAACCTCCAAGGGATGCAACCGGAGAAGGTCCCCACAAATCAGTGTGTACTAACTCCAATTTTTCAGCCTTCGGTGTCCTGCCAGTTTTCAAGAAGCTCATCCTTTTCTGCTTTCCTAAGATGCAGCTTTCACACATGTCAAAGTCAATGGAATTCAATTCTGGTAGTTTCCCTTTTGACAGCAGCATCTTCATCCCTTTCTCACTCATGTGACCAAGTCTACAGTGCCATAGTCTTGTATCAGTACTTGCTTCAGCAATTGCAATTGTGTCTCTTGGACTTGAGGTCATGTACAGAGTACCAGTCTTCTTTCCACGAGCCAATACTTTGGCTCCCTTTGTAACATTCCAAGTACCACCAACAAATAATATTGCATGCCCTTCATCATCAAGTTGTCCAACAGAAATTAGATTCCTCCTCAGGTCAGGAATATGTCGAACCTTCTCCAGTAACCAAACAGATCCATTGGGCAACAATATCCGAACGTCTCCCATACCTACAACATCCAAGGCTGAACCATCAGCCAAATACACCTTACCAAAATCACCTGCAACATAATTCTGTATGATTTCTCGGTGTGGAGTGATATGAAACGAAGCCCCTAAGTCCAAAACCCAATCATCAAATAGACTGTCTACTGCAAGTAATGCATCCTGGACCTCTTCTGTCACAGCGTTAGCAGAATCATCTTCATTCTTCTTCTTAAGACTTTTGCATTGCCTCCTAAAGTGACCTGTTTTCCCACAGTTCCAGCATTGTACTTGTTGGCCTGATCTAGATTTACTTTTGTTCTGATTAGAATTTCTGGATTTTGATCTACCCCGATTTGAATTTCTGTCATTACCTCTGCCTCTTGTCTCAAGGTTTAGGGCAGAACCAGATCCTGAGGTTTCACCTGCATCTTTTCTGCGAATCTCCTCAGCCAAAATTAAATCTCGTATATCATTGTACTTGAGCTTTTCCTTTCCTGTAGAATTGCTTATTGCCATCCTCATTGCCTCCCAACTGTTTGGCAGAGAAGCCAAGACGATCAGAGCACGAATCTCATCATCAAAGTCAATTTCTACAGACGACAATTGATTTGTGATAGTGTTAAATTCATTCAGATGTTGTGCTACTGATGCGTTCTTTGCCATCTTCAGATTGAACAGTTTCTTCATCAAATGCACCTTGTTATTTGCTGACGGCTTTTCATACATACCAGACAAAGCCTTTATCAAATCTGCTATGGTCTTCTCCTTTACAACATTGTGTGCAACAGACCTAGACAAAGTTAACCTGATAACTCCCAGTACCTGTCTGTCAAGAAGAGCCCATTCCTCAGCCTTCATAACCTCAGGTTTTTCCCCTAGAAGCGGCAGATGCAACTTCCTCCCATAAAGATAATCTTCGATTTGCATCCTCCAAAATCCAAAGTTTGTGCCATCGAACTTTTCTATTCCAGACGCCTTTCTTGCTTCTTTTGCCATTGCTCCCACTCAAACCTAACCCTAGGCTCTGATACCAGTTGTAAGGAATTAACCCGAAATTCCCAACCTATGAGAAACAAAAAAAAAAAAAAAAAAAAAATAGAGAAAACACACGCCAAAGAAAACAATCACACACCCAAGACAATATTTACGTGGTTCGGCAATTTGCCTACGTCCATGGAGTTGCAGGAATTTGCTATTATCAGGGAAAATACAAAGTGCGGCTACAGTGTTTCAATCTCTCAAAAAAACGACAACAACAACTACTAACCCTAATCACCAAAGTCAGTTTCTATATCTTGCGCACAAGATTCACAATGGGCCAAAAAAATTTTCCTAGGGGCGAACCCCTAAGAGGCTTGTCCATGAGCGCTCCGGCTTGGGCCGACTAAACCTCGATAAATTTCTCATTAAAAAACCACGCAATATTATTCAGTTCGGGTCGGGTTGTCAACTGAATCAAACACAACTAGGCTCCACAAAGCCCAACAAAAGTATGATTACTTATTATATATAATTTTTTTTTTCCAGGTGAGGGTGGTCTTTTAATTTCTTTTTTGTTCCAATGAGTGACAGAAAGAAATGATTTTTTTTTTTTTTTTGAAACAAAAATGATTGACACCCCAAGAATTTATTTGGTTTTCATTATGGATCGAATTTATGGGCTGTTGGCTTAGACAATTTGTGGGCCTAGATTCATGATTCTTGGTTCTTTTTGCTGTATTTTGAGGGCCAATCTTTAGACCAATTTCAAGCCTTTACTCCCATGGATGGTGAGCCATTTAATGCCCTTGAGCTAACTTTGTGGTTCCGGCCTGAACTAATTTCTCTGTCGAAAGAGCCTTCTTGTAGATTGTTTATGGGCCTTGGGCTTAAAATAGCTTTTGTGGACTTTGGGGTTTATTTTTAGTTCGTTGCCCAAAAATGCCCTCAAAGAGAATGCGTTGAATAATGGCAGTTGGTTCCACCCAAAGCCATGGGATTTATCTTTGGTGTCGGATTGCTAGCTACATACAGTGCATGATTTGATTAATCCTAATTCGGGTAGCTAGAATATTATGAGTTTTTAAGAAGTTGTATCATCTAGGCGATGTTTAGAGCATCTTAATCAGTGTTTTTCTAAATTTGGTTTACCAATTACCAGATATGGCAATCTGGCGATTCTGGCCTTGGGTGATCATGAACCAAGCGCCAGTATCTTAGTTTTATTTCTCTCCCCTTATAATTATTATCATGATTCTAATGTTCTACTATACTGCTTTATATTTGGTATAAGGAAAAAAATAAAATTTTGTTATAGTTGTAGTAATTAAACGTTGGATTTTTGTGTTAGTCTATTTTGTTGTTGCAAATGGAAGTAGTGCTGTTTGTGTCCTGGTTAATGCATGTATAGATTGTTATTTTATTTCTACAAATTTCGGACAGATGAACAAAAACAATAAAAAATCCGTAAAACATTTTATTCCACCATACTTTTTTTTTTATTGTGGGGCTACTATAAATACAAAAAACAATAACAATAAACAAATCTTTTATTAGTCTCAAAATACCAAAAAATAAAGGAAAATTATTAGGTACTCCTGGAGTACGTATTTATGATATTCCGAGAGTATACAATAATTTTCCAAAAACAAAAAAACTCCATGCACACACCAAGCGCAGGAGCCACTAAAACAGCCCAACAACAAAAGCAAACAAAGCCATTAGTCTCGAAATACCCAAAAAAAAAAAACATGCACTCACCAATCGCACTAGCACTTCTTGTGGAAATTTTATCTTTAGTTTGATTGTAGCATTTTATAAATGGGAATGGCTCGAGTATTGTGCATGAAGCACGAACATAAGCTTTACCCTTTATAAATTAGCACTCGTTACATTGGTCAGAAGGAGCTCCAACCCCCTAGTAACGGAAACTCTCAAGGATTGATGACAATTCATCTGAAACTTGTGGGCTAGCATCCTCTGCACAATTTTCAGTTTGATGGTTTTGTCCAACCGGGTGTGAAACGGCGACTGGCTGAACTTTCGGGGTCCCATAAGACTTTGTATCCTCCATGTATTGATGCGCATGCACCTGGTTGTTTGAAACGGTGACTGCCTGAACTTGCCAGGACCCTGTAGGAATCACATGATTTTGAGTCTGCATCTGGTCGATTTCATTCATTTGAATCGGCAACTCTATAGACATCCCATATACGGGTTAATAAATTTAACTCCCAAATCATCAAGCAAATACGTCACATAAACATTTTTTGAAACCTAAGGACTAAGGAGATATATATATTTGACATATGCATACACACACTATACAATGTAATGAATTCTGCTACCCTAAAATTATTTTTATACCTTTAAAAATTATAACATCTATATAAATGGTACTATTTGATCAGGGGGGAAAATGTAACAATTAATATTAAATTCTTACCGTTGTTGCGTGCAGTTACAGCCGTAGCTTTTGCCTGTAGAAGCTGTCGCGCTTGTTTCCGAACATCTCTAGGAACGTTTGGACATGGACCAATACCTCCTCCGGGCATTTGAGCCAAGTGATGCTTAACTCTTGTTACACCGCTACAGCTAGTATAGGATTTTGGGCAATGTCTACATTCCCAACCTTGGGATATAGGCAATCAACCATATCCAAAGCTTCATCCCTAGGCCTACCCATGTGCTTTTTCCCTTCACCATATTTAAAAATATCATGATCATTCAATATCAACAAGTTTCTAATAAGTATTACTGCTTACTAAAAAAAAAACAAGTATCTCATCATAAAATGTTTAAATTCAATTACTTTTAACTTTAAATTATATAAAAATCGTGAGTTTATAAAAAAGATAATATATAACATCCAATTAACACAAAATTTAACATGCATATTGAGAATGTATAATCAAATAATAAATTTTAATTTTAATAAAAAATGTATGGAATAAGGTTACATTACATATATATATTAATTTAAATAAAATGAATCTAGAAGAAAGAATCAATTTAACAAATACTCAAGGTTGATAGGGAATTTAGGACTGTAATTTATGAACAACTCGAGTTCAACTTGAGAAAAAGGTTTGTTTATGTATGTTTGTTTAATAAACAAACTAAGCTCAAGCCCAACTTTAGGTTTGACTATTAAACAAACAAAGTTTAAACATAATAATGTGTTCGTGAACAACCTTGCAATCATGAGGACTCAAATTAACTATAGATAATACTATATATTTATATGTATACTTATCCAAAAATATATTTATATAGACTTGAAATTGAGTTGTATAAGTTTGTAAATTGGTTCATATGATATAAAATTATTATTTTTAGTTTATTCATAACATAAAAAATCCATTTGTAGTAAAAATTCATAGATTTGTGAAGGGGTACACTACAACAAAAAATGTTTATTACAACAAAAAAAATCGTTGCAATAACATCGAAGTCATTGCAATAGTTTATGCGAAGTGTTGTAATAAAATTTGAGGTAATAAGTTTGTGCTAGAAAAAAATTTTGCTGCAATAAACCTTAAATATTTTAATGAAAATTTTGATGTAATAATATATTTGCTATTGCAATAAACAATTTATTACTTCGAATATCTTGTAGTAATAGGCTATTATTTCATTAATTTTATTACAATAGATTGTAAAGAATTGACAAAAATAATTTGGGTTCAAATTATTGCAATGGTATATTTATTGTAATAGTTTTTTTTTTTTTTTTTTTTTTTTTTTTTACAATAGATTGTAAAATAATTAGATTTAGATCATTGTAATAATATATTCATTGCAGCTTCATGTTTGTCATTGAGCTTAGTTTGTTTATTAAACAAACATACATAAACAAACCTTTTTCTCAAGTTGAACTCGAGTTGTTCATAAATTACAGTCCTAAATTCCCTATCAACCTTGAGTATTTGTTAAATTGATTCTTTTTTCTAGATTCATTTTATTTAAATTAATATATATGTAATGTAACCTTATTCCATACATTTTTTATTAAAATTAAAATTTATTATCTGATTATACATTCTCAATTTTGTGTTAATTGGATGTTATATATTATCTTTTTTATAAACTCACAATTTTTATATAATTTAAAATTAAAAGTAATTGAATTTAAACATTTTATGATGAGATACTTGTTGATATTGAATGATAATGATATTTTTAAATATGGTGAAGGGAAAAAGCACATGGGTAGGCCTAGGGATGAAGCTTGGGATATGGTTCATTGTCTGTATACCAAAGGTTGGGAATGTCGACATTGCCCAAAATCCTATACTAGCTGTAACAGTGTAACAAGAGTTAAGCATCACTTGGCTCAAATGCCCGGAGGAGGTATTAGTCCATGTCTAAACGTTCCTAGAGATGTTCGGAAACGAGCTCGATAGCTTCTACAGGCAAAAGCTACGATTGTAACTGCACGCAACAATGGTAAGAATTTAATATTGATTGTTACAAAAAAAAATCGTTGCAATAATATCAAAGTCATTGCAATAGTTTATGCGAAGTGTTGTAATAAAATTTGAGGTAATAAGTTTGTGCTACAAAAAAATTTTGTTGCAATAAACCTTAAATATTTTAATGAAAATTTTGATGTAATAATATATTTGCTATTGCAATAAACAATTTCTTACTTTGAATATCTTGTAGTAATAAGCTATTATTTCATGAATTTTATTACAATAGATTGTAAAGAATTGACAAAAATAATTTGGGTTCAAATTATTGCAACGGTATATTTATTGTAATAGTTAATTTTTTTCATTTTTTTTTTACAATAGATTGTAAAATAATTGGAATTAGATCATTGTAATAATATATTCTTTGTCATTGCAATAAATTGTAAAATAATTGATATTTTAGTTATTGCAATGTTAAATTTATTGCAATAAGCCATCTCTTTGAAATTTCTATTATAATATATCGCAAAATATATAATTGGTATCAAGTTATTACAATGGTTTCTGTAATTTAAGTTATTAAAAAAAAATTGAGTTCTTCAATTTAAGTTATTGCAAAAAAATTTCTAAATTCAATTTAGTATTAAAATCTCTATTGCAATTGAAAATTATAAATTATTACAAATAATTATTATTAATGTAATAATTTACTATTTTTAAGTTACTATTGCAACGACTTTTAATTTTTAGATGTGATATTATGTCTAATACCACTATACTAATTTTGTTGTATTAACACTTGATGTAATAAACTTATTTTGGTGTAGTGCACATTTTAGTCATAATTTTACTATATATAAGAAAAGAATAAGTTAATAAAATAGCTCATGAACAAGCTTGAGCTTGCTCAACAAGTAAATAAGCTAAGTTTGAAGTGTAATATTGTTTGGAGAAGAACTAGCTCAAGCTCGACTCGTGTTCGAAATAAAATTAAATGAACAAGATTAAACTTTTAATACTTAGTTCAACTCATTTCGATTCGACTCATTTATAGCCTTAACAGGAATATTTCCATATCCTACAAAGAAGTAATAACCTAAGTACAAACCAAATGCCAAATAATGAAATTGAATTTTAAAAAAGATGAAAGAAGAAGAAATGTAGCAAAACTTCCCATAAAAAACACAAACACGTTGGAGATTTTGAAGTATTTGTGCTTCTTATAACATAACTACTTCAACTTGTAATTATATATAAATATGGCATGTACCAGAATTACAGATTTGGAAAATTGCCTTACTTCAAAATATAACTACTTGTAATTATAAGTATGAAAGGTATCAGAACTACAATATGAGTTTAGGACTTTAATTAAACTGCCTCACCCACATCAATACCATGCCAATAATGAAATTGAAGTAAAAAGAAGAAGAAGAAAAGCAAGAAATAATGATGCAGAACTCACTGTAACAGATTGGAACGAAGACAGACAACTGATAAGATTTAAGAGAAAGCACTAAGCAGTGTGCAGAGAGGATGAGAGCTTTGATTCTATTACAGTCAGTATATATAATACGAAGTTTTAAACGAAGTTTTAAACTACCTTATAAACGAAAGTCTAATACTATTTTTTAAACGAAAGTTTAATACGAAGTTTTAAATCAAAGTATAAAACGCAGTTTTAAACGTACACGTCTAATAGGTAAAGCTTGAGAAGAAAAGCTATGGAAACCCAAAAAAAAAGTCAAAACTATCCAATAAAGACAAGACAAGACAAGAGACAAGAAATATTAAAAAAATAAGGCCACTGTTTAAAAGCCCAAAATCCAAGCCCATGAGTCCATGACACAAATTCTTAACAATACCATGGCCAGTGGATTACGCGTGGACATGGTTTACTAAAGTTAATGGTTAGTTGGTTCCTATAAAATAAAAAAAAATAAAAAATCTTAGCTCTTACTCAAGTTCCGAAAGAGGAAGTGTTTAGGCTTGAGCAAGCTAAAGTGTAACTTGGGCCTTCCTATTTGGGCTTGGGGTGGCTAGGTTAGATAGGTTGGACAAGCGTGAGCTGCATTGGAATTTCATTTGGGGTTGGGCTTTATGGGCCTTTAGCTATCATAATTCATGCCCATAAAGTAGTCTTTTTACTGATGAGGCAGTGTTCGAGAGATGGATCGGGCTAAGCTCGACCAGGATAAAATCACATTAATAAAACTTGCTTGGGTCTCTCCCCTTTTATATAAATATATATATATATATATATATCAATTTAGCTCACTTTGACTATCCACTACCTTTTGCCTACTGCTGCTTTTTATCATTCATTCCCTCCATGGTGACAAATGATGGTCCAACCCCATTAACCAGTCCAAATTTACCACTTTTATAACATTAGCAGTAATTTAAAAGTTTTTTCATTTTACATCCTAAAAAGTTATTTTATATATTTAGCATATTATTTCACAACTCACCCCTATATACTAACTCTTATTTTCACATCACAGCTAACATTATTTATTTATTTATTAATTTCTCTCTCTTTCTCTCACTTCCTCTTTGTCTCTCTCTCTTTCTCTTCATCGAAGCATCGCCACCAGACCACCAAATTGGACTATCACCTATTTCTACAACTTTGTTAGCCACCTATTTCAGACCAAGAGACCAAACCACCTTTGTTGGATCGCAAGTTTCAGAGAGAGAGAGAGAGAGAGAGAGAGAGAGAGAGGGAACTGCTACAATAAGTTCTAAAAGTAAAGGTTTACTACAGTGTTTATGTAAATTTACAAGTATAAGAATCGAAAAGTAGGGTGTTTTTTGGTGTTTGGGGTTCTAAAATAAAATGGTAATTTGGGAGTTTTAGCAACAACAATGTTAATGCTCTAAGTGATTTATAGCCAATCCAATTAAATAAATATATGGGTTAAAGAGGGGGGGGGGGGGGGGGAGAAGAATACATGGATTACCCATTAACCCGTACAAATTTACGCATTTAATAAATTGAAAGAAAGAAAGATGATTGTTGTTATACTTATGGGTTTATAACCTTTTAAAGTGCATTGATTAGTTTACATGTTGTTAAGTTCTAAGTAATTAGGAATTAATGTATTAGAACTTCATTTTGTATGTTGGCAAACCATGATCAAAATAGGTTTAGTCTTGTTTTAGACTGGCTCAAAGTATAGGCCTTTTATGTAAAGTTGGAATTGAGTTACTGCAGAATTGAGTGTGCAATTCTGTCTAGCTCGATCGATCGAGAATTAGACTCGATCGATCGAAAGTCATGCAGATTGTTTTTTTCTGCAGAATTTCCAACTCAGCCCTAAGCCCATATGACGTGTAGGATTTTATATTTTGCCCTAGGTATAAAAGGGAAACCATAGCCACGTTTTTGAGGTTGCTCTACTTGTTGTGTGTGTGAATCTTTTGTGAGATCTAGAGGTGGTTGCCTTCACGCATACTTAGGATTATCAAGAAGGAGATTATGTCTAGAGCTTGATGATTAATTCAGTTGCTACAATAAGAGCTTAAAGATACACAAGCGGGAGTGCTTGTACTTGTTGGGAATCCAAGAAAAAAGGAGTCCGTGGTCTCGGAGCTGTAACGTGGTCGTAGTAGTAAGTTTTCTACACGAGGTAGCAATAGGATGTTAGTGGTCTAAGTCGCTATTGTAAAACTTCAATTCTTTCATAGTGGATTCAGTTTTACCTTGAGGATAGCTAGGTTAAATCCTCTCCAGGTTTTTTACCGGTTTGATTTTCCTAGGTTATCATATATTTGTGTTCTTTATATTCCGCACTTTACATTGATATGATTATATGATTGTGTTAACCTAAATCTGAAATTTGGACTAAGTAATCACTTGGCTAATTTACTACGTTAATCCGATTGTGTTTTAAGGGGTGTAGAGAGGGAAAATTCCCGACCTATCACAAGCTGACACGTCACACTACCAAGTCCACAAAATACAGCCAATTACAAAGTGCCACATATTGCTGCTAGGTTTTACTATCACTACTCAGAAGCCAATGAAAATTTGCCAAGTGTCATGCAAAAACCAATCACACATCAGCATATGTAAGCGATGACACAAGTAGTCCAGCGCGTGTAAGCGATGACACAAGCAGTCTCGCACGTGTAAGCGATGACACAAGTAGTCCAGCGCGTGTAAGCGATGACATAGGCAGACCAATCAGGCTGTGACATGTGTCACCAATCAGACTCCGCCACGTGTCGCTCACCCACCCCCAAACTCCTATAAATAGAAACCTTCCTAAGACATTTAGAAGGACACAGACCAAGCCATCTGAAGCACAAGCAGCATCATAGAAGATTCAGAAGCATCAGAAGTACAGAAGCTCTGCAGAAATCAAGTCTCAAAGCCTTCAAGAACTTCAAGAACTTCCACCTCAAAACCAAAGAACACTCGAAGCAGAATCATCCAAACTATCTACCTAGATCCAAAAGTTTGCGGGAATCAAGCCAAAAGTGTCCGAAAACATCAACAAATCACAAATCAGTGAAGCTCTACGGATCTAAGCTTCTAAAGCCCCGAAGAACTTCCACCATAAACCTTCGAAGACGAAGAACATACGAAGAACACGAAGAACGTGAAGAACAAAGGATTTCTAACAAGCTCACAGCCAGAGATTCATTGTAATTCCGTTTCAGCAATCTTCGATCCATCCCTCAACCAAATTGAAGGATATTTTGTGTTCAAGTCAAAATCATATTATTGCAATTCCAACCAATAAGTCTTTCAAGGAGATTGAATCAGAGGATCACTCTTTTGTAATTTCAGAGAATTGTACCACACAAATCATCAATACAAATTCGCATTTGTGAAACTATTTTACTTGTTTGATTTATTTCGAACTAGAAATTTAGTCGTCTACAAGGGGTCTAAAAACTAACACATGTAAAGTGACTATCGAGAAAGAAGATGATTAGCCCTAAAGAAGTTTATATTCTCGGGAAGTTTCCTATTTAAAGTTGGAGTATATTAAAGCATTAGCTTGATATAACAGATGATAAAGAGTAGTTTCACTTTCAATGCAATCCAGGGCAAATGTTAATTAAAATAAAAACAAATGGATGATGGATGAAAACTGCACATGTACATGAAAGCATGTTCAAAATGGACTGGCCTCCATCTTTTCAAGTGACAAGCAGTTAACTAAGGTTTGTTATAAGTTTCTAAAATCTGTAGGCAATGTCAAAATTTATTCAGAAGATTGTTCAAATGATCATGAAGGATGAAATTAAATTTGTTTTTGAGTCTCAATTATATTGGGTCTATAAAACTATGGTCAAAGTTAGAGCTTTAGAGGATCTGTTTAGCTCACCGGTCGTGGAATAAGTTAGGTTGCATACATTAATTTTAAGTTAAACCCTCGATTATTTGTACATGAATATTCAAAATTCTTAAAAACTGATCTCAATAGACCATTCATCCAATCATCATTAGTATCAATAGGTCAGCTAGGAAGAAGGTTATAGCAATAGTTATAACTAGTTGCATACCCGCGTGTTGCGTGTAATAATTTTTTTAAAATGGTCTCATTAAATATTTTATTAATACTATAATTTTAGTTATTAACCATTGGTTTTTCATTAGTTTTTAAGTTAATAAAAATCTTAAATATACATTTTTTTACCTTTATACACACACACACACATACACACACACACACACATATATATAGTGAATCTTTACACATACCTTTAAGAAAACTCTATATATTCTACTTTTTTAGATGCGTAAAATTATAGACTACTACTCCATAATGATAGTGGCTAATTAATTTTATATTTTTTTTAGTGATCTCATTTCTAACGCTTCTTACCATTATCATATATTTACTAACTAATGATTTGCATAACAAAGACGATAAATGAGAGGTAGCATTGTTAATTAGATTTTCGAAAGTAATAGTGTATGAAAATTTTATATATATATATATATATGTGTGTGTGTGTGTGTATATATATATATTATAAATAAGGTTAAATGAAATGTCAAAAAATGGATTTTTAAATTTTCTAACTTTATTTCTTATGTAATTTCTACTACTATCAAAGAACATCTCTTTTTTAGTTATGATTAATATAGTTTCCATCGTTAGAGTTTGATTAGTTTTAAATTTAAATTTAGTACTATGATTGTATTTAATTGTTGACTGTTGATTTAATTTTTTAAGTGAATTTAACAGTTTATGTTACTACATTGTAAAGTTTTTATTGTTCTCCACACGGTAATCTCTATTTTATTTTTTGCTTCTCCTTACGACCTCTTTGTTTTCCAATCAACGATTACTAATTGACGTTTGGTTTTTTTTTCTTTATCTACTCTTTATTGGTTTTTTTTTATACCATCTCTCTCTCTCTCTCTCTCTCTCTCTCTCTCTCTCTCTCTCTCCATTGGCAACCTATCGTTTTCCAAAATTTGATGATGATTCTATGACATTAAATATGCATTATTAGTTTTTTTTTTTTTTTTTTAATTTAGTGTTTCTAACTTGATTTGTTTTGTATTTCATTCTTCCTTTGATGCATTGGGTGTGAGAATGAGTTTTTCCC
Organism: Notholithocarpus densiflorus; assembly: GCA_030021035.2. Taxonomy (NCBI): domain Eukaryota; kingdom Viridiplantae; phylum Streptophyta; class Magnoliopsida; order Fagales; family Fagaceae; genus Notholithocarpus; species Notholithocarpus densiflorus. The sequence continues at coordinate 377,876 of JARYZH020000162.1, read as the reverse complement.
TAGCATTACTCCACTTAATTTGGACAATTTTATTTATTTAATTTAGGCAAAATATTATATTTTAAAATTTTTAAAATAAAAAAGGAGTGGAAATATAAATAATTTAATGATATATATGGGGGATGTGGCTGAATTTAAATGTTAAATAAAATGATATGAGAAAAAAAAATAGAAATAAAATACATAACAATAAACACTAACTTATCCAAATAATTCTATGTAATATAATAATAGTACATTCTTATATACTATTTTTAATTATTTATAATGCAATATGATAATATTTAACAATCAAAGTCATAAAAAAAAAAAAACTTAAAACACAAAACTAAATCCCATCAACTAAAATAGAATTCTAAAGAATACAAAACTTTATCAAGCTTAAATAGAGATGCAAAAAAATAATAATAAAATAAAAATTCACCAAAAAATTGAGGGAGAGTGAGTGGGAAATAACCACTTTTTTGTGAAAGAAAATTATGTAAAGAATGGGAGAGTGAATGGCAAATTTATACTAAGAGGATGCTAATAAAAAGAAACAATATAAAGGAAGATAAAAGTAAAGAGGAAGAGTGATATCAAGGTAGAATGTTTAGGGAGATGAAAAGGTAAAGAGAAGGAGAAAGATTGGAGAAAGTGTAAATATTAAAAAAAAAAACGAGTACAATTTGATGAGCACAATTTTCTTTTATTTGAATTTAAGTAAAATATTACATTTTTTATTTTTTAAAACAAAAAGAGAGAGAAAATATAAATAATTTAATGATAAGGAGGATGTGGTTGAATTTCAATATTGAGTAAAATATAAGAGAAAAAAATAAGAAAAATTAAAAGATATAACAATAAACACTAAATTATCCAAATTATTCTATGTAATGGAATACTATTTTATTTTTATTAACTATCTTTAATTTTTTATAATATAATCGGATAAAATTTAACAATCAAAGAGCAAAATAATAATAATAATAACTTAAAACACAAAACTAAATTGTATCAACCTAAATTAGAGTTCTTCAAAACACAAAAATTTATCAACCTAAAGTGGAGATGCAATAAAAAATAAAAAATCCACCAAAACATTGAGAGAGAGAGAGAGAGAGAGAGAGAGAGAGAGAGAGAGAGAGAGAACCTTTTTGTGAGAGAAAACTATGCAAAGAATGGAAAAGAGTGACAAATTTATAGTAAGAGGGAAGGGATAAGAAGAGACAAATAAAAGAAGATGAAGAGAAAGATGAATAGCAATATTAAAGTAGAGGGTAGTGGGTAGTGGGGAGATGAAAAGGTAAGGGAAGAAGAAATGTTGAAGAAAGTGTAAATATTTAAAAAATAAGTGAATATAAAAAAAATATAGGAAAATTGGAAATAAAAAAGAAATATTTATAGATATTAAAATCGACAAAGATGAATATGTAAAGTCAATAATCTATTTATATATATATATATTGTAAAAAAATAGAAATAAATAATAATTATGTGGTGATGAGGTGGTGCAATAGAAGCTCAGCAGCAATAAATGTCACGCTTCAGTTTTTAGTAATATATAGATTTGTGGTAGTAAAAAAAAAGAAGAAACTTCCATTACCAGGCCATGGCTCAAGCGACCTCAATTCAACATCTCTGCAAAATATGATAACAATAAAAGAAGAAACTTCCCCCTACTAACTATCCTGAATTTTTTTTTTCAAAAACACTTAAACAACCTACAACTAAACTCGGCTAGAAATTCTCTACTCTTTAAGATTTTTTAATATAATACTCGTTCAAAATCTTTCAAAATGTTAATGAATTAAGTTTGAACAACCAATCATTGCCTACAACTGGCTGGATTACAAATCTAAACATATGGAAGCCACCAACAGCCAAGATAACAAATCTCATACATACATGACTGATGACAAAGTATGATTACTTACGAGAGCGCTTTGCTAATAGTCGTTAAGTGCTAAATTTCCACACGCATATCTACCACTAGTAAGATAATCCAACAGATTTCATATGGAGAGCATTTTATGGATATAATGAGAGCAAATTGTCTTACTTTTTCCCCATCTTTTGAGCCTGTCTATGAAAAGGAAAATTGAAGAAAAACTAGAACAAATAGGAATCATATGTATGTACTTTTATATAGTGGGGGGGGGCATCTCTACCAATGCCAAATAGATAGTAAGATACCTCAGGCAGCTTTGAGAGCCATTTTAAGTTTTCAACATTTACTTTTCATTAACAAACGCAAAGTTACAAACTAGCAGACTTAAACTGCAAACACAGCATACAGAATAAGAGCAATGCAGACTTGTAACAATTGAGCCACAATAGTCCAGAGAGGACAATTGAGCTAAAATACACCAGAATTTACCATTAATTCGGTGAACAGAACTGAAGGAGGAATTCCCCAATTGCAGCAGACAACTCTGTTAAGGACTGAATTCTTCAATCCTTCTATGGACTGAATTCTAAAACCAGCCTCCCATTTAATAGCTTGGATAATTTACTCCTATGATCTTATTTGGCCAGTATGCACTCTTGCATTCCTTCGGATCCAATTGTGATACATAACCGCATGCCAACTCAATTAGCAAATTAAGGCTCTGATACTAGTACCCTTAAAGCTATGCCAATTGAAACTCATAACTTTATCACTAATCTTTGGATTGGTCTGTAAATAAGAGATGAATGGGGACATACCATTGCCTCCATGAGCAAGAAAATCAGAGGACTTCTCCAAGTGGCGATGATCATCTATCAGGCATCTCCTCTAGTTGGATATCACATACCCCTACTTCCCATGCAAAGCAGGCAGCCTACTCCATTGTCATGGCTTCTGCCTCTGCCGCTTGGAGAAGTCCTTGGATTTTTTTGCTCAAAGTGGCAATGGTCTGTCTCTGTTCATCTCTTACTATCACACTTCACACAAATGCCTAATGTGCTGTCCTATCTGCAAAGCTATTTTTTATTTTTTAAGGATAAATAGTGGAAGAGGGAGAGGTGAGATTCGAAAACTATTAGTATAAAACATTACAAAGAATGTCATTACTACTGAGCTATTACTTTTGATTAATGTACCCTGGACTATTGCTTGAACCACATTAGAAAGGTAATTTTAGTCTTAAAATCATATTTTGTGCTTTAAGTCTGCTATAAATATATATATATATATAAATATATATTTTTTGTTTTTTTACAATTCAGTGATGATTTTAAAATAAAAAAAAATAGAGAAGAGGATACATCAAATCCTAGGCCCTTTATATAGTGTATAGATAACAAGTATAAATTTCATCAAAATCCTAGATCATTTAAATCAAAACACAATCCACATGACTGTGTATTTGTGCTTGCAAGATCAATAGCATCTGCTAGTTTGTGACCTCAATGACAAAGAATATATTTAAGAAACACAATAACAAACATCTATTTTAGGAAAAGAAATCCTTGACCTCAAGAACAAAACATCTATTTAGGAAACACACTTCCTGATGAACACTTCTTAAAAGGTATATAAGTACAAGGTTTATTTGCAGTAGAATCCAAGGGACCTGTGGCCTTTTGTCATGAAGTGAATCATTCCCGAGCAACTAAAACTACCTGTTTACCAACATTGAGGCCAGAAAATAGCCCAATAAGTGCTGATGGGCCACTCTCGAGACCTTCAGCTATGTCTTCCACATACACAATCTTCCCTTCAGCAATGTGAGGCAGAATAAACTCCAGAAACTTTGGGTAGAGGTGAAAGTAATCAGTAACAACAAATCCTTCTATTTGAACCCGTTTGGATATCAGATGCATTAAATTGTGCACTCCTTCAGGCTTGTCAAGGTTGTACTGTGAGATCATGCCGCAACCAGCAATGCGACCATGGGCTCTCATGTTGAGTAGCACTGCATCAAGCATCTTTCCCCCAACATTCTCAAAGTAAATGTCAATTCCTTCCGGAAAGTACCTGGAAAAACATTACAGCATTCACAGTAGATTCAGACTAGCAGATGTGATAAAGAAGTAAAAAAATACTCTGTTTCCCAGTCCTTTCTTTTCTTTCCCCACTTTTTCTATGAAACCGATTTGGAAAGCAATTGTCAAAAGGTTTTACCCAACACAATTTCTTTAGTTACCCTATTAGAGAGTCCCCATATTTCTAAAGAAGGAATGACAGAGACAAATTAATCAACAATATGTTAGAAAAATGATTAAGTGATTAAATTCAACATTTCCTAACAACTTAAATTCTTGGAATAATCGGTAATTTATCGTGGTATTAGATTTGAAAAGCATAAAATCAAATTTGTTGGGCCCTATTTATTAAGGGGGAGATGGGTCCACGCGTGAGGGTTAGGATAAGCGGTAATAAAAATATAACCACGTTTTGTAACACAAAAATTTCAAAGGCTGAAATTATGAAGGGATGTCCAATGTTTACTCCAGTATCAAACTAGTGGCCCTGTTATAGACTGAAATAATATTTTGAATTCTGATTAAAACTAAATTACTACTAACCTCTTTAAAGTGGCATCCAAGTCAGTCTCTTCTTTATAGTTGAAAGCCTCGTCAAACTTGAATTTATTCTTCAGCAAATCAACCTTGAAACAGAAAAGGATAAAATAGAAAACCAAAAACTGCTGGTTAGTAAGGCTGCCCATTCTGGTCAGGCTTGACAACTCCTAAATAAGATTTAAAATTGCCAAGTGAGAAATCAGCAAGAGTGATCAATATCTTTTATGGGTTGTGGAAATGGACAAGGGTGACTTATTTTGACCTGAACACTTTTTCTTTGGCATGGTGACTTACCATATTTAGACACAGTGTACCGGACAGGTATGTTGATATTGTTAAACATATAAATTTATACTTGTTATAATGTCTGTTTGCATGCTTAAAAATAATCAATAGCAAAACAATTTTCAAATTAATAACCATATATACTTACTATAAAAAAAAAAATTACAATTTAATAGTTCTGTGCTAATCTTAGGTAAAGAAAATAGAATTTCTACAAGAAAAATGAGTTTTAGAGTTGACTAAACAAAAGTGTCCTGATTACTTTTGTGAAACATGCAAAGATTTTTTTCCTTATATTTTATTTTTAATTTTTGGCTGCCTAAGGACATGGTGAATTATGTATGAAAAATTCTTACTATTTATTGGGGAAAACAATTTAAGTTAGATTACAATGGTTCACTAGTATTTTGAACACTTAAATATTTATTTAATCAAATCCAATTATGCCAACCCATTAGAGAAGAGTGTTGTCCATTTAGGAATTAAGAAGTCTATGAACAGTAGAAATGCTTTGGATGGAATGCAGATTAGTTGGAGGACACAACCAAATAGATATGGCACTTCATGTTATAAACAGAACATACAGGGGCGTAGCCAGAAATTTTTGTTTGGGGGGCCAACATATGATACTAATTTATTAGCTCATACAAACTTTCATAAACATGCACAAACACATACATCTATACACACATGTAACTTAGTATCCTTCATAGTGAATCCTTAAAGTTTTCATTTTTAATATAAGTTACCAAATTGTCTACCAAAGTGAGTAAAAAAAATTTCAATTGAACTAATGAAGTATTCAAAGATATGAATGATCTAAAAATTTAACAGACACAAGAACATACTTTACAATAAAAAATGAATGTGAGAAAAAATAAACATTCTCTATAACTACTAGATCAATTGGATAATTTTTTTAAGAGTATCATTGGACTAGCTCAAATATTTGGGGGGGCCGAGTTCCATTTTTGTAGGCTAATAATTAAAATGTTAAATATTTATATATAGTATTAAAAAATTTTAAAATTTTTTGGGCCCCCCACTCATACATGTAGCTCCGCCCCTGAGTTACATATTAATTGAATTGAAGCATCAAGCACTCATATTCAGTAAGTCACCTTTTCTTTGCTTCCAGCACTTCCAACAACATAGCAACCTAACAGCTTTGCAAACTGCCCAACAAGCTGACCAACTGCCCCAGAAGCTGCAGAAATGAAGACATTCTCTCCTCTTTTAGGAGAGCATATCTCATAAAACCCAACATAAGCAGTTAAACCAGGCATACCTGCACATGATGAAAATGTTAAATGAGCTTTTGGCAGCAGGCAAGACATAACATTTCATATTAAAAAACTTGGCAAGGAAGATGTGATCTTCAATGGTGAGTTAATACTGGCAGTTAAAAAGAATTTGTCCCATTTGATTATAATGTATAAAGTGGTACTTAGGATTAGAAAATATTGTATATAATGTCCCACTTGCAACTTACTACAAGAATCAATAGTAATTAAGCTTTCTTTTGGATATAAAACTAACCACTTGATTATAATGTATAAAGAAGTACTAAGGATTAGAAAATTTTGTATTCTTGTTTTAATTGTACTAAGAATTTTGAAAGCCATTGCGGGTAGCCTACTTCAAATAATTGGATTTTACAAGATTATCTCATGAAGGGAGATCAAGCAAGAAAAAGGTGTGTATCACCAGTCACATATAGCACCCGTTTTCTGATAATCAGAATCATCTTGACCACAAACTTAACAAGAGCAGTCATGATTATGCTGTTTTAATGAAGATCAAAATCCAATATCAAGAAAATCCCTTCTACATATCACCATAACTATAATAATTTAGGTGAACTTAACACACAATGATTTGCCTCATATACATACTTGATTAGTTTCATAAAATCGTTTATTTTCGTCTCTCAAGTATATCAAAAGGGAAAGGAAATCAGCTTACCAAGAATGCCAGTATAATAGGAGAGAGGCACGTTAGCGTGTTGGATTTTAAATAAGAACTGAGAATTTGTAATCAAACTATATTCTTCCCATCCAGTATTTCCCCAAACTAAGTCGCCTTTCTTGAAACTTGGATGCCCAGAATCCAAAACTTTAGCCACGCCAAATCCAATAATGGGCTGCATAATTTCAACATTAAGGTCATTATTAATGTACACAAACCTATCATTATATTTGTTCAAATTAAATAAATTGATTTTAGAAATTGAGAGTGACTTGCAACTAATTACTGTAAATTGGACAAAATGCTGCTTGACCATTTTTTGAACATAAATTCACAACATATCTTTATCTCTCTATATATAGTAAATTAAATGGTGTTTGGAATGTATTTGATTGACTAATGACTTTACAATTCATAAGAATTAGATTCATGTCACTTCTAGATTCAGTTTTGGACGAGCTTCTCCCAATTATGTCTAGTAATAGATTGGGGCGAGTTGCTCTGACCAAGACTCCACTTTTTGCTCCATCCATGGAGCATATGAATTTTCTGGAATGTAGATAGACTAAAAGAAGGGGGCACCTGTGGAAACAATTCTACCGACAAACCATTTCAATATATAGTACAGGTGTTGCCGTGCAAGTGCTTTTTGCAGCGTATCCAAACATTTTCCATGGTACTTTGTGTTGAGTACATTTGTAAGTCTGTGGGGTCTAAGAGTTGAGTTTGAAGACCAAAACAAAGACTACAATGTCTGCTCATGAACTGCCCAAAGAAACTACTAGCTCTACTGAACTCTACCGATCCAACTTCACTTCAGCTCGACTCCTGGCTTGACACCACTCGATTGATCAAGCCTTGGGAATTCGTGTTGTTGTCATGTTAAGTTAGGGGTATTCAACTAAATAGTTCGACACAAACACAACCCACTTAATAATTGTGTCATGACCCTTCAACCCTAACACAGCTTGTTTATGAAACGGGTTAGCACAACACAACCCACTAGACATGCTTAATAAGGAACTCATGTTAGGTTGACATGAATGCAACATGAAACATCTCAACCCATTGAATATTAAACAAATTTTGTTGGGTTGACACAAAGACAACCTATTTAACCCACTTCAAGCATGACCCATTTCAACATTTTTGACCTAATTAATATTGTTTTAAATTTAATAAACAAAAAATTTTATACAAAGAGATAACTCATAACATCAAGATACCTATAACTCATAATATCAATATTTAATTATTATACCGGAGAAACGGGTTGTGTTAAAGTGGACCATTTTGTGTCAACATGAATAAATAACTATGTCTAACAGTGTTAGTTGTGGGTTGACCCGAACTTTTAAGGCTATATCATAACCCTCAAAAATCCGTGTCAAGTTCATTTCATGTTCACGGTTGTGTCAAAAATTGCCACTCCTAGGTGAGTGGTAAGATTGAATAGAACATGCAATTATGGAATTGATGGTTAGCTAAAGTTATTAGAAGGTATGCCATTATTTAATTATGTAAAAGAAGTGATGCATCCTCACCAAACCGGGCTTCAAGTTGTCAATCGATTCCAGGTAATGATTTTCTGTAATGGGCTTCTTCATAAGGTTTCGGATGTAGGGATCACATGACAGGTAGAGATTCTTCACCACAACCCCATTTGAACCTTCTGGGACCTTCAATTTTATGGTACCATTGGTACTCACATACATGTCTGATTCTTTAGGGAAACCAGACACGTAGTCCTTTAGGATCACTTGCTTGTTTCTCACTTGCTCATCATCACCACCACTTGCCATTGCTAACAAATTAAGCTCCTACTACTACTATCTCTCAAGAGTTAAATATAGAGAGAGAAAACTATGAGATAACTAGACAAGATCGCTTTGAAATCAAATCAATGTGTGGTTGGTTTAACGCAACAACATTTGGGGTTGTTTTATAGTAGGAAAAAATTAGTGATGTCAAGGACTCAAGGTTAAGGAAATTTTTTTATTTTTTAGTGATGTGTGCGAATGCGTCAGACAATATTGCATTCAGACTCTTTTGCGATATTTTTACATTGTCAATCTCTATCAACTTTCGCCAAAGAATAGTCATTAAATGAGTACCTTCTAGTTTCTACGATTATACATTTTTCAAACCTATTGACAGCGTTTATTGGTGGTTTATATGCTGAAATTTCCATGGCTTGGTGGGAAGGTGTTGTTCAAACTCGTCTTCTTATTGCTCCTGGTAATTAGTTCCTTCCTTCACCACTGGATTCCGTGGCCTTGTATTTCGTTTACTAATTGTTCTAAATATTATTCAAAAGTATATATAGAAATAATATTGCATTCAGACTCTTTTGCGATATTTTTACATTGTCAATCTCTATCAACTTTCGCCAAAGAATAGTCATTAAATGAGTACCTTCTAGTTTCTACGATTATACATTTTTCAAACCTATTGACAGCGTTTATTGGTGGTTTATATGCTGAAATTTCCATGGCTTGGTGGGAAGGTGTTGGTCAAACTCGTCTTCTTATTGCTCCTGGTAATTAGTTCCTTCCTTCACCACTGGATTCCGTGGCCTTGTATTTCGTTTACTAATTGTTCTAAATATTATTCAAAAGTATATATAGAAATTTTATGAGTTTTTTTTTATTTTTTTTTATTTTTAAGAATGAGAAATTTTATGAGCTAAATAACCATTATATATAGTATATCATTAACAAAAAGTCAACTACAAGTTTAAGCAAAAATAAAAAGTAAATTATTAAATTTTTAGTATAAGATATGAGAAATGTTTTATATAACCTTATTATGCTAATTCAGGACTTCATAAAATTTGGTTAACTCTTTTATGATCTTCATCTCAAAAAAAAAAGAAAAAAAAAAAAAGAATAAAAACTCTTTTATGAACCTATTACTGTTGTCAGCGTACTAGTGTATAAATAAAATCTTTGCTTTATGCGTGTAATCATTGGTACGACAGTTGGTGTGAGAGAAAAGATGTCTTTTTATTTAAACAGAGATGTCTTTCGGAGTGTCTTTTATCTAAACAGAGAAGGCAAGATAAGGAAAACTGTGGTTAATTGTTTCAAAATTAGAGGCTTTGTTGATGGTTCATCTAAAGGGATTTCAAGAATGTGGGGTGCTGTGGTAGTCGGGGAGAGAATTAGTCTTGATGTTTGGGAAGTTGATGGGTGGCTTAGGGATTTTATCAGATTGAATAAAGTCTTTAATGTCATGACAGAGACGAGTGCATTTATCAGTAGAATGACCATAGCTCTAATGGTACTTTCAATACTCACTTGCATTGTAATTTGGAGTATACCTTCCAAGATCTAATGGTTTCACAATTCATTTGCTTGATGAATCCTTGAATGCCTTCGACAAAGGCATGCCCAGTGGCGATAGCTCCCTTGGTCCATTGCTAGCATGAACAATACTCTCAAGACAACATAACCTCTCAAGGATAGGAGCAGTCATCCTTACAACAATTTCCTCCACTTGCTTCACAATATCTTGGTCACTTTATGTCATTTGGTCAACAAAAGTAAGCTCAGTTCTTATGATTCAATTATCAGAGGTTTGAGATCAAGAGGGTTGTACAAGATTCTTTTAAGGAGTATTGATGGGCCGCCTACAAGAGATTTATCTTTATGAGAGACATTTCATGAAGATCACCAACAATAAATATATTCAATTCCCACTTAACCATGCCCCTAAAATGAGAACATAAATTTTAGACAAGACCCAAGAAGATAAGACCCAAAAAGAATGAAACTTGAAGACCCAACAATGGAGAAACTAAAAAGATGACAAACTTGACAAGATATGGGCCTAATGCCCCTAGACAAGCTAGAGTGGACCTAAGACCTAAACAAAAGACAAGATAAGGTAACAAACCTAGATAACACAACATGGGCTTAAGGCCCTAAAACGAAAACAAGGAAAGCTCAAAGCTTAGACAAAACTAGGGATGGGCCTACGGCCCCTAGACAAGACACGGATGGGCCAAAGCCCAAGACACAACAAGGACAGGCCTAAGGCTCAAGACGAGACAAAGGTGGGCATAATGCCCCTAGATGAGACGAGGATGGGCCTAAGGTCCAAGATGACACAAAGGTGGGCTTAATGCCCCTAGACAAGATGAGGATAGACCTAATGCCCAAGATGACACAATGGTGGGCTTAATGCCCCAGGAAAAGAAAAGGATAGGCCTAAGTCCCAAGTCGACACTAAGGTGGGCTTAATGCCCCTAGATAAAACAAGGATGGGCCTAAGGCCTAAGACAAAACAAGACGAGACACAAATGGACCTCAGCCCAAGACACAATAAAGGAAAGACTCAAAACATCAAATGGGCTACTAAGATGGGCCAACCTTTGAAAAAAAAAATTAATTACTAAAAAGAAACTCAATTTAAAAAAAAAAAAATTGAATATAGATTTTTCAAAGCTATATATTGACAGTGTTTATTTTTATTATGTACCAATATCAATTATCAAGAGGTTATATTAACAAGAAAAATATTGTCCCTAAACTTTATTTTTATGTTTTCGGAAAATCTTCTCCTTCCTTCTTCTTTTTTTATTTATTTAAATTTATGAAGAAGGCGAAAGAGGTCCATTTTAGACTGAAATTTTAGTTTTTTATGCATTTAAAGGCATACATAATGTTATATCATTTAATTATGATTCCAATTTTCAGATTTTTTTTTAATTTTTATTTTTTAATCATTCCTTCTTAATAGTATTCCAATGGGTTAATTAAAATTTATATATATATATATATATTTATATAAAGGGTAATTACATTCCCATCTTTTAAAATTTGGGAGAAATGACACTTCACCTCAAACTTGAAGGGAAAAAACACTTTCCACCTAGACATTCAATTGACAAAACTTTATTAAATTATTATTCAAAATGTTGCGCACTAACCAGCCCTTTACTTAAGGACAGGTTTCTAAGATTATCTTATTTCATAATTAAAATTCAGTATTTTAATTTTTTAAATAAAGTGTATTTTAAAATATTAAATGTGAATTTTTCTTTTTGCTTTTTTCTTTTTTCAACAGGTTATGAAAAGATTTGCGGTTGCAAGTGTTTTGATACTTGATATATTTTGAATCTTTATTCTAAATTTATTAGTTATTTTTTACTAGGTTAAACTTTTGTAAGGAAATTCTTATAAAAATTTAGAATATTTAATTACTAATATAAACAAAAGGGTGGGAGAGTGTTAATCCATTAAAAACCTTAAAGGAGATGAATATTTTTTCCCTTCAAGTTTGGGGTGGAGTGTCATTCCCCCAAACCTCAAGGAAGGTGAGTGTAATTACCCCTAAATAAAATATAAAATGCATAAAAACTAAAATTTCACTAAAAATGGAACTCCTTCACCTTCTTCATTTTAAAGTAAAACTAGTCGCATACCCGTGCATTGCTCGTGATAATTTTTTTAGGATGGTCTCATTAAATATTTTATTAATACGATAATTTTAGTTATTAACCATTGGTTTTTCATTAGTTTTTAAGTTAATAAAAACCTTAAATATACCTTTTTTTTACCTTTATACACACACACACACACATATATATATAGTGAATCTTTACACATACTTTTAAGAAAACTCTATATATTCCACTTTTTTGGATGCGTAAAATTATAAACTACTACTCCATAATGATAGTGGCTAATTAATTTTATATATTTTTTTTAGTGATCTCATTTGTAACGGTTCTTACCATTATCATATATTTACTAACTGATGATTTGCATAACAAAGATGATAAATGAGAGGTAGCATTGTTCATTAGATTTTCGAAAGTAATAGTGTATGAAAATTATATATATATATATATATATATATTATAAATAAGGTTAAATGAAATGTCAAAAAATGGATTTTTAAATTTTCTAACTTTATTTCTTATGTAATTTCTACTACTATCAGAGAACATCTTTTTTTTAGATATGATTAATATGGTTTCCATAGTTAGAGTTTGATTAGTTTTAAATTTAAATTTAGTACTATGATTGTATTTAATTGTTGATTGTTGATTTAATTTTTTAAGTGAATTTAACGGTTTATATTACTACACTGTGAAGTTTTTAATGTTCTCCACACGGTAATCTCTATTTTATTTTTTACTTCTCCTTACAACCTCTTTGTTTTCCAATCAACAATTACTAATTGACGTTTGGTTTTTTTTCTTTATCTATTCTTTATTACTTTGTATTGGTTTTTTTCTATACCATCTCTCTCTCTCTCTCTCTCTCTCTCTCTCTCTCTCTCTCTCTCCATTGGCAACCTATCATTTTCCAAAATTTGATGATGATTCTATGACATTAAATATGCATTATTAGTTTTTATTTTTTAATTTAGTGTTTCTAACTTGATTTGTTTTGTATTTCATTCTTCCTTTGATGCATTGGGTGTGAGAATGAGTGTTTCCCTAGCATTACTCCACTTAATGTGGACAATTTTATTTATTTAATTTAGGAAAAATATTATATTTTAAATTTTTTAAAATAAAAAAGGAGTGGAAGTATAAATAATTTAATGATATATATGGGGGATGTGGCTGAATTTAAATGTTAAATAAAATTATATGAGAAAAAAAATGCATAACAATAAATACTAACTTATCCAAATAATTCTATGTAATATAATAATAGTACATTCTTATATACTATTTTTAATTATTTATAATGCAATATGATAATATTTAACAATCAAAGTCATAAAATAAAAAATATAAAAAATAAAACTTAAAACACAAAACTAAATCCCATCAACCAAAATAGAGTTCTAAAAAATACAAAACTTTATCAAGCTAAAATAGAGATGCAAGAAAAATAAAAATAAAAATCCACCCAAAAATTGAGGGAGAAAGAGCGGGAAATAACCACTTTTTTGTGAGAGAAAATTATGTAAAGAATGGAAGAGTGAATGACAAATTTATACTAAGAGGATGATAATAATAAGAAACAAAATAAAGGAAGATAAAAGGAAAGAGGAAGAGTGATATCAAAGTAGAATGTTTGGGGAGATGAAAAGGTAAAGAGAAGGAGAAAGGTTGGAGAAAGTGTAAATGTTAAAAAAAATGAGTACAATTTGATGAGAACAATTTTCTTTTATTTGAATTTAAGTAAAATATTACATTTTTTATTTTTTAAAACAAAAAGAGAGAGAAAATATAAATAATTTAATGATAAGGAGGATGTGGTTGAATTTCAATATTGAGTAAAATAGAAGAGAAGAAAAAAATAAGAAAAATTAAAAGATATAACAATAAACACTAAATTATCCAAATTATGCTATGTAATGGAATACTATTTTATTTTTATCTACTATCTTTAATTTTTTTTATAATGTAATCGGATAAAATTTAACAATCAAAGGGAAAAATAATAATAATAATAACTTAAAACACAAAACTAAATCGTATTAACCTAAATTAAAGTTCTTAAAAACACAAAAATTTATCAACCTAAAGCGGAGATGCAATAAAAAATAAAATCCACCAAAACATTGAGAGAGAGAGAGAGAGAGAGAGAGAGAGAGAGAGAGAGAGAGAGAGAAAGAGAGAGAAACTTTTTGTGAGAGAGAACTATGCAAAGAATGGAAAAGAGTGACAAATTTATCAACCTAAAGCGGAGATGCAATAAAAAATAAAAATCCACCAAAACATTGAGAGAGAGAGAGAACATTTTTGTGAGAGAAAACTATGCAAAGAATGGAAAAGAGTGACAAATTTATAGTAAGAGGGAAGGGATAAGAAGAAACAAATAAAGGAAGATGAAGGGAAAGATGAATAGTAATATTAAAGTAGAGAGTAGTGAGAAGATGAAAAAGTAAGGGAAGAAGAAATGTTGAAGAAAGTGTAAATATTTAAAAAATAAGTGAATATAAAAAAAATTATAGGAAAATTGGAAATAAAAAAGAAATATATAGATGTTAAAAGTTAAAACTGACAAAGATGAATATGTAAAGTCAATAATCTATTTATATATTTTTTTTGTAAAAAAAAGGAATAAATAATAAATAATAATTATGGGGCGAATGACGTGGCGATGATGTGGCACAACAGGAGTTCAGCAGCAATAAATGCCACGCTTCTGCTTTTAGTAATATATAGATATAGATGGAGAATGATTTTTATAAAAAAAAAAAAAAAAGTTTATTAGGCCACAATATTTTTCACATTTTTTTTCACAACCATTGACATCTTTAGGTTGGTATATGGTAAATAATAAAAATGGTATCAACAATAGATTACCTAATAGTGATTTTATTCCAACCTCACACATAACAGGCCTTGCTAAATAATTTTGAATTTAAAGTAACGTTAGCTTAGCATTTCAATCCACTTTGTTCTATTGCAATCCACTCGGTTTAATTCAATCTACTTCAGTCTAGTAACAATGTATAAAATTTACATGGAAATCGACTTCCAAAAGTCAAGTCCCATACGACACAAACCAAAAGGCACAATATATTTCCAATTACAATTTGTAAGTCTGTCTCATTTCCCAACAACTGAACTATTTCTTGTTTTGTGATTTGCTCTGCTAGAATTGAAACGCTTTTGTTATATGCTTTAATTTCCATGGCTTGGTGGGAAGGTGTTGATTAAACTCGTTTTCTTATTTGCTCCTGGTAATTAGCTCCCTACTTCACCACTAGATTCCGTGGCCTTGTGTTTCGTTTACTAATTGTTCTAAATATTATTTGAAAGTAACTATGGAAATTTTATGAACTAACTAAACCATTATAGTATATCATTAACAAAAAGTCAACTACAAGTTTAAATAAATATAAAGTAAATTATTAAATGTTTAGTAAGATATGAGAAACTTTTTTATAACTTTATGCTAATTCAAGACCTAAATAAAATTTGGATGACTTTTTATGATCTTCTATCTGCTTTATGGTCACTCTAGAAATTTAGAAGCAAAGCTTATTTGGAGTTTGAACCTATTACTGTAGTAAGTGCACTAATGTATAAATAAAATTCTTTGGTTTATGTGTGTAAGCATTGGTGTGATAGTCAATGAGAGAGAATGTCTTTTTGTTTAGAGATGATTTCAACTTATGGCGCTTGCTCCTGATAATTACTCTTTATTATCAGACCGAAATGCTAATTGATTTTTGGTGTAGGCAGGGATCGAAACCAGATCTCATATTTAACGATAAGAGATTTTACCACAAGAAACTTTATCAAGAGAATGTCTTTTTATCTAAAAAGAGATGCCTGTCTTTTGGAGTGTCTTTTTATCTAAACAGAGAAGGCAAGGGGAGGATGGTTAATTGCTATAGTTGGAGAGTGAAAGGGAAAACTGTGGTTGAACTTAATTGTTTCACAATTAGGGGCTTTGTTTGTGGTTCATCTAGAGGGGTTTCCAGAATGGGGGGTGCAAGACCAAGCAGATTGATGTATACAGTTGTTGTAGACACATCAGTTAAGTTGGGTAGATGCTTGGGTGAGACAAGTTGAAATATTGGATTCTTCACATCCAAAAAAAAAAGAATTTATATTTATAGATGATATAGTCATTAACCATAAGAGTTACATCGGGTATAACTAAAACTTGGCTCTCTTTTTCTAAAGGAAAACAGATGATAAGGTATTGAGGGTAAAAATCTTATTAATATACTAGAAGTGACATGAATCTAATTCTTATGAATTGTAAGGTCATTAGTCAATCAAATACATTCAAAATACCACTTAATTTACTATATAGATAAATATATGTTGTGAATTTGAGTCCAAAAATGGTCAAGTTGCTTTTTGTCCAATTTGCGGTAATTTTTGAAGAAATTAGCTGCAAGTCACTATGACTATCATAGATCTTTTGGCCAACTAGAAGAGAAAATTCACACCTACTATGATTTATGAAGGAGTTTTGTACCTTAATAATGACTTCAATGTTGAAATTATGCAGTCCATTAATGGACTTGGTGTGGCTAAAGTTTTGGATTCTGGGCATCCAAACTTCAAGAAAGACGATTTAGTTTGGGGAAGTACTGGATGGCAAGAATATAGTTTGATTACCGATTTTCAGCACTTGTTTAAAACACTGATGTGCCTCTGTCCTACTATACTCGCATTCTTGGTAAGCCGATTTTCTTTCCCTTTTGATATACTTGAGTAGAGAGCTGAAATATACAATTCTAGGAAACTACTCAAATATATGGGGAAAATCAATGTGTGTTAAGTTCACCAAAAATTATTATGGTTATGGTGATATGTGATCCAAAGGAACAGAAGAGATTTTCATGATGTTGAATTTCATCTTCCATTATAACATCATAATCATGATTGTTCTAGTTAATTTTGTGGTCAAGATGATTCCAATTATCAGTAAACGGATAACATATGTGACTGTTGATACACACATTCTTCCTGCTTGATCTACCTTAATGAGATAATCTAGTAAAATCTAATTATTTCAAGTATACATTTTAATAAAGTAGTTAGTTGTTTATTGAAAATAAAACTTATTTACTATTGATTCATATTTTGAGCGACTGTAAATAAGTTGCAAGTGGGAAAAAAGTCTTTTAACTTCCTGTCTGAACTAAACTACCTTAAAATTATATCTGGAGATTGAGGCCATCTCCTAGTCATTATCACCATTAAGGGTCACATATTGCTAGTAATTTAGCTAGTAATATTTTGTCTTGCTTTGCACCAAAAGCTAATTTAAGACATTCATTATGTGTAGGTATGCCTGGTTTAATTGCTCATGCTGGTGATATGAGGTTTGCTCTCCTAAGAAAGGCAATCATGTCTTCATTTCGGCAGCTTCTGGGGCAGTTTGTAAAGCTGTTAGGTTGCTATGTTGTTGGAAGGGCTGGAAGCAAAGAAAAGGTGGCTTTCTGAATATGAGTGCTCAATGTTTCAATTCAATAAATATATTCCGTTCTGTTTATACCGTGATGTGCTTGATCCAATTGGTTGATTCCTTGAACTAATCTGCGTTTGATCCAAAGCAGTTTTACTGTTGATATATTGCATTCGTCTTACTACATATATAAGCATACAAAAACTAGTGAACAATTGCAGTCTAACTCAATTATTTTTGCCCAATTTGCCATGTACTTGGGGAAAAAAAATAGAAGGAACAAGAAAATTTTGCATGTTTCGCAAGTGGACAGGACACTTTTTTTTAGTCATTTCTAACACTCACTTGAAGTGTATAGAATCCAGTTGCTTTACCAAAGATTTACACAAAACCATTTGATTTTTATGCATATTTTATGGTATATATATGGTTATTAAATTGAAAATTGTTTTCCTATTAATGGTTCATATGCTTACAAACAGACTCTATAACAAGTTTAAATATATATATATATATATATATATTTATATATATGTTTAGCAATCAATCTCAACATACTTGTCCTATAATGTGTCTAATTATTTGTGAGTCACATGCCAAAGACAAAATGTTCAAGTCTAAATATGCCACCCTTGTCCATTTTCACAATTCACAATAGATATTGATCTCCCTTGCACACTGGCAATTTTAATCTTATTTAGGAGTTGGTGTGCTTGACCAGAGGGGACAACCTCACTAAGCAGCATTTGTCTTCTTTTTTTCTTTTTTTCCCGCAACAAGGTCGATTTGCTGGAGAACAAATTGAATTTCTACAAGGCTTTCAACTATAAAGAAAACCTGTCTTGGATGCAGCTTTGAACACATTATTAGTTATATATGTTCCAATTAGAATATAGAATTCATTTCAGTCTTTGACAGGGTCAAAGGTTTGATACTGAAGTAAACATTGGGCATCCTTATTCTCAAGAAAGTGGACATCCCTTCATATATATTTTATGCCATAGAAACTTTGCAGGAAAAAAAAACAAGGTTTAATTGTGGATTAATTTTTCTATTTCATGCCTACATTAAAAAAAATAATATAAAAAAAAGGAAAAGATGGAAAACAATAATGTAGCAGCTAAGTTTTACTCTGTTTACTTGGGAAACCAAGAGTCATTTGGAATTCTATATCATATTTGCTGGTCTTAATCTAGTGTGAATGCTGTATTGCTTTTTCAGGTACTTTCCTGAGCATATCGATATTTACTTTGACAACGTTGGGGGAAAGATGCTTGATGCACTGCTACTCAACATGAGGGACCATGGTTGCATCGCTGTTTGTGGCATGATCTCACAGTACAACATTGACAAGCCAGAAGGTGTGCACAATTTAATGCACGTGGTTATGAAGTGGGTTCATATAGAAGGATTTGTGGTTTCTGATTACTATCACCTCTTCCCAAAGTTTCTGGATTTGGTTCTACCTCACATTGCTGAGGGTAAGACTGTATATGTGGCCTAGCAGCACTTGTTGGGCTATTTTCTGGCCCCAATGTTGGTAAAAAGTTCGTTCTAGTTGTTCACGAATGATTGACTTCATGACCAAAAGCTCTAGGTCCCTTGGAGATTCTTACTGCAAATAAACGATGTGGTAAAGAATTGAGTTTAATAAGTAGATGTCATGAATTTCAGAAATAGTAGATCTTATTGATGTTACAAGCACAAATTCACTTCAACATACTAAGTTCATGCAATAATTCTTTTGTGTTTTATGGTTCTTTTCTATTCAATCTCAATCGTGTGTTTCTCTTGTCACTGGAGTGTTGACTACACTTGCAAATCAGTAATTGTGGCTGTAATATGTGTGCCATGCTAATATTTGTAGGGTTGTATAACCATTTTACTCAAGATCTACTCAATAATTAGGTGTTCCTCCTACTATCTTGAAAAAAAACAAGTCAAACAAAACTTAAACAACCTATAACTAAACCTGACTAGAAATTCTCAATTCTAAAATTTTTTGATAAAATACTTTTCCAAAATCTTTCAAAATGTTAATGAATCAAGTTCAAACACCCACCATTGCCTACAACTGGCTGGATCACAACTTTAAACACATGGAAGCCACCAACAGCCAAGATAACAAATCTCATACATACATAACAGATGAAAAAGTATGATTACTTAAGAGAGCGCTTTGATAATAGATGTTAGGATCTAAATTTCCACATGCATATCAACCACTAGTAAGAAAATCCAACAGGTTTCATAAGAAGTTCATCAAATCCAAGGTCCATTAGATAGTGTATAGATGAGGAGTATAAAGTTCATAAAAGTACTAGGTCCTTTATATCAAAAAACAATCCACATGGCTATGTATTTGTGCTTGCAAGATCAATAACATCTGCTAGTTCGTGACGTCAATGACAAATTTAGGAAAAACAATGACAAACATCTATCTGGGGAAAGAAATCCGTGACTTCAGGGGCAAAACATCTTTTTAGGAAACACACTTCCTGATGAACACTGATACCTGAACACTTCTTTAAAAGGTATAGTAGTACAAGATTTATTTGCTGTAGAAAGCTTCCAAGGGATCCAAAGCTTTTGGTCATGAAGTCAATCATTCCCGAGCAACTAAAACTACCTGTTTGCCAACATTGAGACCAGAAAATAGCCCAACAAGTGCTGACGGGCCACTCTCGAGGCCTTCAGCTATGTCTTCCAAATACACAATCTTCCCTTCAGCAATCTGAGGCAGAACAAACTCCAGAAACTTTGGGTAGAGGTGAAAGTAATCAAAAACCACGAATCCTTCCATTCGAATCCGTTTGTAAATCAGGTGCATTAAATTGTGCACACCTTCAGGCTTGTCAAGGTTGTACTGTGAGATCAGGCCACTAGCAGCAATGTGACCATGGGCTCTCATGTTGAGTAGCACTGCATCAAGCATCTTTCCCCCAACATTCTCAAAGTAAATGTCAATACCCTCCGGAAAGTACCTGGAAAAACAATACAGCATTCATAGTAGATTGAGACTAGCACATGTGATAAAGAAGTAAAAAAATACTCTTGGTTTCGCGAGTAAATAGACTAAAACTTAATATATCATACTCCTTCCTTATTTTTTCCCAATCGTTTCTTTTTCAGTCCCTTTCTCTCTCTCTCTCTCTCTCTCTTTTGAAACAGAATTGGAAAGCAGTTGTCAAATGGTCAAAACCCAAAACAATTTCCTTATTTACCCTATTAGAGATCCCTGTATTTCTAAAGATGGAATGAAATAGAGAAATTAATCAAAAATATTTAAGAAAAATGATTTAGTGATTAAATTCAACAGTTATCATGGTATTAGAACAAGTGGTCATAGACTATGAAACTCTACCTTCCATTTAAACAGCTGAAAATGAAATGTGTTGAACCCCATTTATTAAAATGGAGTCTGGGTCCACATGTCAGAGTTTGGACAATCAGTAACCAAAATAAAACCATGTTTTGTAACACAAAAATTTCAAACGCATTAATTTATGAAGGGATGTCCAATGTTTACTCCAGTATCAATCCAGTGTCACTGTTAAAGACTGAAATAAAAGTTTGTATTTTGATTAGAACTTAAATTACCACTAACCTTTTCAAAGCTGCATCCAAGTCAGGTTCTTCTTTATAGTTCAAAGCCTCATTGAACTTGAATTTGTTCTTCAGCAAATCAACCTTGTAGCAGAAAAGCATCAAGGAAAAAAAATCAAAAGCGAACCAAAAAATATTAGTTTGTGCAGCTGCCCATTTTGGTCAGGCACACCAACTCTGAAATGAGATTGAAAATTGCCAAAGTGTGCAATCAGCTAGAGTGATCAATATCTTTTCTGATTTATGGAAATGGACAAGGGTGGCATGTGTTGACCTGAATATTTTATCTTTGGCATGGTGACTTACGATATGTAGACACAATGTACCGGACAGATTTGTTAATATTGATAAACATATACATTTATGCTTGTTATAGTGTCAGTTTGCATGCTTACAAATCATCAATAGCAAAACAATTTTCAAATTAACAATCATACATACTTACTATATAAAAAATTACATTCAAATAGTTCTGTGCAAATCTTAGGTAAAGAAAATAGAATATCTACAATAAAAATGAGAGTTAGAGTTGACTAAACAAAAGTGTCCTGACTACTTCTGTGAAACATGTCAAGTTTTTTTGTTCCTTATATTTTACTTCTTTTTGTCTTTTGGCAGCTTAAGGACATGGTGAATTTTATATGAAAAATTCTTACTATTTATTGGGAAAACAATTTGAGTTAGATTGTAATGGTTCACTAGTATTTTGTCCACTTACATGTGTATTTAGACAAATGCAATTATGCCTACCCATTAGAGAAGAGAGTTGTACATTTAGGAATTAAGGAGACTATGAACAGTAGAAATGCCATGGATGGAATGCAGATTAGTTGAAGGACACAACCAATTAGATCAAGCACATCATGATATAAACAGAACATATTAATTGAATTGAAGCATTGAGCACTCATATTCAAGTCACCTTTTCTTTGCTTCCAGCACTTCCAACAACATAGCAACCTAACAGCTTTGCAAACTGCCCAACAAGCTGACCAACTGCCCCAGAAGCTGCTGAAATGAAGACAGTATCTCCTTTTTTAGGAGAGCATACCTCATAAAAACCACCATAAGCAGTTAAACCAGGCATACCTACACATAATGAAAATGTTAAATGAGCTTTTGGCAGCAGGCAAGACATAACATTTCATATTTAAAAACTTAGCTAAAATACTAGCAAGATGTGATCTTCAACGGTGAGTTAATACTGGCAATTAAAATAATTTTTCCCACTTGCAACTTAGTTCTACAATCAGACTCACCATAAGAATCAATAATAATTAAGTTTTATTTTGGATATAAAACTAAGCACTTTATGATAATGTATAGAGAGGTACTAAGGATTAGAAAATTTTGTATTCTTGTTTTATAATTTTACCAAGAATTTTGAAAGCTGTTGGGGGTAGGCTACTTCAAATAATTGGGTTTTACAAGATTATCTCATGAAGGTAGATCAAGCAGGAAAGAGATGTGTATCAACAAACTTAACAAGAGCAGTCATGATTATGCTGCTTTAATGAAGATGAAATCCAACATGAAGAAAATCCCTTCTACATATCACCATAACTGTAATGATTTAGGTGAACTTAACACACAATGATTTGCCTCATAGACTTGAATTGTTTCATAAAAAATTTTATTTCATCTCTCATGTATATCAAAAGGGAAAGAAAATCGTCGGCTTACCAAGAATGCCAGTATAGTAGGACAGAGGCACGTTAGTGTGTTGGATTTTAAACAAGAGCTGAAAATCTGTAATCAAACTATATTCTTCCCATCCAGTATTCCCCCAAACTAAGTCGCCTTTCTTGAAATTTGGATGCCCAGAATCCAAAACTTTAGCCACACCAAGTCCATTAATGGGCTGCATGATTTCAACATTAAGGTCATTATTAATGTACACAACCCCTTCATAAATCATAGTAGATGTAAATTTTTTTTTAACTCTTCCATCACCAACAAACTGAAGATTTGAAGATTGGTGATTACATGCAAGTTACTGCAACAAACAACACAGTCAAGATACTGCTGTAAGCTCGTGGGTTCACTATAGTAAGTTATATTGGAAGTAAGAATTTAGGATTGGGTAATTTTTTATTTTATAATTTGATTTCATTGGTGAATTCTTCCTCTGAGGGTGATCGTTAAGGTGGCATGTTGATTGGTTTATATAAAAGAGGTGTTAATGATAGAGTTATGTGAAAGTAATGGTATAATTGGTATTAATAAAAGTAGTTGCAATAAGTGGATGTGAAAGTGATTTTGTCTTTGTTTGGTTAGACTTAATATTTGGTAGAAAATGAGTCATTTTTCAAAAATCACTTTCTATATATAAAACTATCTTATCTTCCTATTTTTGGTAGCATCATTAAATGAGTAGGAAAACGATCTCTCAGGTGAAATAAAGATGTTTTTCAAAAAAATTAGGAGAATTTTTTTTTTTTTTTTTTTTTTTTAAGTTATACTTCTGATGCTATCAAATATTGAAAGATACAAAAAAACTATTTTTTACAAAGTTTTCCACTTAAACAAACGGATTTAATTATAAATAAAACTCGCATGGAAAAAGTGAGGGACTCTTTAACTCACCAAACCGGGCTTCAAGTAGTCGACGTAATAATTGCCAGTGTCGGGCTTCGTCATGCGGTTCCGGGTGTAGGGATCACAAGACAGGTAGAGGTTCTTCACCACAATCCCATTGGAACCTTCTGGGACCTTCAATCTTATGGTACCATTGGTACTTACGTACATGTCTGATTCTTTGGGGAAACCAGACACATAGTCCTTGAAGATCACTTGCTTGTTTCTTACTTGCTCATCATCACCACCACTTGCCATTGCTAATAAATTAAGCTCCTACTACTTCTATCTCTTAAGTGTTAAAATATAGAGAGAAAACTTTGAGATAACTAGACAAGACTACTGTGAAATGAAACTAATGTGTGGTTGGTTAAGGCAACAACATTTGGAGTTGTTTTATAGTAGGAAAAAAAATTTGTTATGTGAGAGCGACTGCGTCAAGGTTAAGGAAAAATTTAAAGTGATGTGTGCGAATGCGTCAGACAATATTGCATGCAGACTCTTTTGCAGTATTTTTACATTGTCAATCTCTATCAACTTTGGCCGAAGAGTACTAGTCATTAATCAATAGAGTACTTTCTAGTTTCTAGGCATGTACATTTTTCGAAGTATTTTTATTGAGTATGAATATGATAAAGATGGAATGTAAAATCCATCCGATAAAAAATTGTCAAATTAACTTTTTACTTAAAACTCGATATATCTTACTACACATAATAATATCTTAATAAACTCATAGTTAAGTTGAATTTTCAAATAGGTATTAGAATTGATTGTGTATGGGTGTTACTATTCTTTAAAATGTAATATGATAATGTGAGAGGTTGGGATTAAAGAGGTAAAATTTGAGTTTTACATTACATTATTATAGAATTTAATTTCATTTTTATTTTGTATCAATCTCAAGAGGTCATGTTAACAAGAAAAATTTGAAAAATGTTGTGTCCGAAAAATTTTTCTTTTTTATTTTTGGAAAAATTTCTTCCCTTTTTCTTTTAATTTAAAATGAAGGTGAAAGAGTTCCATTTTAGAGTTCCATTTTAGCTTTTTTTATGCATTTAAAGGTATACATTGTTAGAAATACTGAAATCTGTAGTATTGTATTTCCTGATTAAAGAATATACATCAGTGCCTTTATATAGGAGGCATATGTGTGCGGTACAAGTAAAGTGTAGTACAAGTACAAGTGTGCTATACAAGTAATCTAACTGGGCCTAAAGCCCATAACATAATGTACGTTAACAGCCCCCCTCAAACTCAAGGTGGATGTGAGACCAGCTTGAGGTTGTCAACCAAATCACGAGTGCGTCCCTTAGGAAGTGACTTGGTGAAGATATCTGCAAGTTGATCTTTGGAGGAGACTGAGAAAAGCTTGAGAGCACCATGGACAAGATGATAACGGATAAAATGACAATCAATCTCGATGTGTTTAGTCCGTTCATGGAAGACATCATTGTGAGCAATATGAATGGCACTCTGGTTGTCACAATAAAGAGGAGTAGCAGAGGATGTGGACACACCCAAATCCTTAAGAAGCCATCGAAGCCAAAGGAGCTCAGATGTGGTATCAGCAAGGGCACGATATTCTGCTTCAGTACTGGAGCGGGCCACAAAAGTTTGTTTCTTACTTCGCCAAGAAATCAAGGAAGAACCAAGAAAAAAACAGTAACCTGTAGTGGACCTGCGATCAGTGGGATCCCCTGCCCAATCAGCATCAGAGAATGCACGGAGTACAAGAGGAGACTGAGCTGAGTAGAAAAGGCCATGGAAGAGAGTGCCTTTCAGGTATCGAAGAATGCGCAGAACAGCAGCATAGTGAGTTGACCGTGGAGCAGACAGATACTGGCTCACCTGATGAACAGCATAGGAGATGTCTGGATGAGTAACTGTGAGATAAACTAGGCTGCCAACCAATCGTCTGTAAAGAGAAGGATTAGACAATGGTTTCCCCCCCGAGGGTGTCAAATGCGCATTAAGTTCAATTGGAGTGTCAACAGTCTTGCTGTCAGTGAGTCCAGCTCGAGATAAAAGGTCAGAAGCATACTTGGCTTGAGTAATATAAAGACCATCTGTGGAATGAGTAATTTCAAGACCCAAGAAATAGCTGAGATGTCCAAGATCTTTCATCTCAAATTGCTGACTGAGAAAATCCTTGAGTTCTTGAATACCACTGAGGTCATCACCAGTTATGATCATATCATCCACATATAGAAGAAGCAGAATGGTGCCTTTATCAGTACGACGAAGAAATAAGGCAGAATCATACGGACTGGCAGTGTAACCCAAGCGAAAGATAGTGGAGCTGAACTTGGCAAACCAAGCTCGTGGAGCTTGTTTAAGACCATAAAGTGCACGTCGAAGATGACAAACCTTGTTTGATTCAACAGAGAGACCAGGAGGAGGTTGCATATAGACTTCTTCACTCAAATCCCCATTAAGGAAAGCATTTTTAACATCCATCTGAAAAAGGTCCCATTTACTAGCAGCAGCAACAGCTAAGAGGGCACGAACAGATGAGATACGAGCAACTGGAGCAAAAGTCTCTTCATAATCAATCCCATACTCCTGTGTAAAACCTTTTGCAACAAGACGAGCCTTGTAGCGCTCAATGGACCCATCAGAGCGAGTCTTGATCTTATAGATCCACTTACAACCAACCACAGACTGTCCAGGAGGAAGAGTGACCAGATCCCAAGTATGGTTTTTGGTTAATGCATCAAGTTCCTCTTTCATTGCAACCTGCCATAAAGGGTCAGTGGAGGCCTCACGATAGGTTTGAGGCTCGTGAAGTGTAGCAAGAGCAGTGTAACAATGATAGTCAAGTAAATGTGTAGGAATGGATCTTACCCGGGTTGAGTGGCGAGGTGGAATGTCTTGTGGAGGATCTTCAGGCGGAGCAGGAGCAGGGGACCCAGGCTCAAGGTGGGGTAGCTCATCATCAACCTGTTCATCTTCAACCTGTCTAGGAGAAGCATCAAAAATGTCTAGAGAGAAGTCCAAAGGAGGATCAAAAGTATTTGTAGAAGGAACAAAAGACTCATCTGGAAAGATTTCTAAAACAGATGAGGTAGTCAGGGAAGAACGAAAGTGAGAGAGTTCAACAAACAATCGGTGTTCCCAAAAGACAACATTACGAGAAACACGAAGACGATGAGAGACAGGATCATAACACCTATACCCTTTTTGAGTTTCGCCATAACCAAGGAAACAACAAAGTCTAGATCGAGGCTCAAGTTTGTTGTGCTCATGAGGCTGAAGAAGAACGAAACAAGCAGATCCAAAAGAGCGAAGGTGATGATAGTCAGGAGGTGACCCAAAGAGACGCTCATACGGAGTCTGATTATGGATGACAGCACTTGGAATGCGATTAATCGCATGAACAGCATGAAGAGCAGCTTCACCCCAAAATGGGGCAGGAACTTTGGCAGAAAGAAGAAGAGCACGAATAGTGTCAAGAATATGACGAAGTTTTCTTTCAGCTCGACCATTTTGCTGAGAGGTACCTGGACAAGTTAGATGATGTACAGTGCCATAGGAATGTAACAGAGCTTGAAACGCATATTGAGTATATTCAAGAGCATTATCAGATCGAAAAATTTTGATACGTTTGGAGAATTGTGTTTCAACCATTTTTGCAAAGTTGCTGTATATTGGTAAAATTTCAGAACGAGATTTCATAGGAAAGATCCAACTATAACGAGAATAATCATCAATAAAAACAACAAAATATCGAGATCCACCAATACTAGCAACAGGAGAAGGTCCCCAAACATCAGAATGAATTAACTCAAAAATACTATTAGAAATAGATTCACTGTTATTAAAAGGCAAAGCTGGCTGTTTTCCTAACTGACATGAAGTACAATCAAAATTGTCTTTGGACACAGAACCCAACAGACCCTTAGAAGCTAACTGTTGTACCCGAGAAGATGGTGCATGACCAAGACGAGAATGCCAAAGTGCGAGAGAAGGTAAGGAAGAAACTGCAGCAGCTGCAGCAGCAACAGAAACAGGAGCAACAGGTGGAAGATGAAGATTGTCCACAGGAAACATACGCCCAACTCTAGGACCGGTCCCAAGCTCCTGCCCCGTCCTCGGATCCTGCACAACACACCCAGAATAGTAAAAAATAAGGCGATAACCTAGTTCAGCTAATTGTCCCACAGAGCACAAATTATAGGATAGGTCAGGTATATGGAAAACTCCAGGAACAGAAAGGCTGGAGGTTGAAACAAAACCTAGATTATTCCCATGCATGGTGGAACCATCAGCTATATGAATATTTAGAGGATGTGGTGCAGGGTCAAGTTTGGAGAATAAGGACAAGTGAGGTGTCATGTGATTGCAGCAAGCAGAATCAAAAAGCCATGTTTGAGACTTACCGGGTAGAACTGAGAGAGCAGTGGAAAGAGATGCATTACCAGCCATACGAACAGCCTGAGCTATTATCTCCTGTAGTTCAGTGGGGGAGAGGTTGATAGTGGATCCAGAAGACTGAGACTCAGCTAAAATGGAAGCCATTGGCGGAGTAGGCTCAGTATTAGCAACAGCAGCCGTAGATTTGTTGCGACGGTAACAAGTCTCAATGGTGTGGCCAGGACGCTTGCAATAGTTGCAGAACTTTTTGTTGGTCTGCTTGCGACGATTACTAGAGCCAGAGGAATCACCTGATTGCTGAGGTTGCTCTATGAGTGGAGCAGAAGGAGTAATAGCCAGAACATTGAGCTTATTCTGGGCTTGAAGGGTAGCAAGACGAGCTTCTTCTCTAACCAACTCGTTCACAGCAGTATCAAGAGAGGGAGCAAGACTGCGATTCAGAAGCTGACCTCGAATGGGCTCAAAGTCCTTGTGAAGTGACATCAGGAATTCATAGAGGCGAAATTCATCTCTAATGGTAGCATATTGCTGAGCATCCTTTGAGCATGCCCAAGTTGGATCAGAAAGGTCAATTTGGTCCCAAATGAAGCGAAGCTGATCATAGTAGTCATTGATGGATTGCCCTGGTTCTTGCCTAAGTTGATGCAATTCAACCACTAACTGATATTTCATGGATCCGTGAGTAGTGGAGTACCTTTTGGCCAACATATCCCATGCAGATTTTGCATCATCAAAGCTGCCCAATAGATTGGAGATGGAGGGAATGGAAGTGTTTCGAATCAATGTGAGGATCATGTGGTTGTGACTATCCCATTCAATCATGCGACCAAGGAAAGCAGCATCTTCTTCATCGGCTCCCTTGACAGGAATAGTGATTGCACCAGTACAAAAATGCCAGAGCATGCGACCCTTAAGAAAACTGCGCATAGCTTGAGACCAAGATAAGTAATTCTTATTCCCCTCCAATATAGTATTAATGGGGCGAGGAAGAAAAATATCCTTTTTATCCATTTAGAGACACAATATGCAAAAACAGACTGCAAAAATGAAATCTACGCGAAAAACTGGGTAAGGAGAACCTGGACTGCAAAAAGTCAACCCTGAAGAAAAGTCAATGGTCAAAGTCAACAGCTGGTCAAAGTCAACGGCCGGTCAAAGTCAACGGTCATCGGTCAGCGGATGACGTCAGCAAGATGACGTGGCGCTGACGTCAGCAGATGACAGGATGCTGACGCAGCTAGGGCTGACGTGGCACGGCTGACGTCACGGGTGACGTCAGCTGGAACTGAAGATGGCGCGTGGGGCGCGTGGGCTTCTGACGCAGAATCTTCAGGCGGCGCGTGAGGGCGCGTGCGGTCTCCGATGACTGGGAGGCTTTCACCGGCAGGTAGATCGGCTCAAGTCGATCTCAGTGGTGCCTCCAGAAATCTGATCGGAGCAATATTCACGGCGTTGATGACACGTGCAGTGATCTGTGCGGTGTAGGACTCCTCAACGACAGCGGCTGCAGGTCCGGAACCCAAAGACAACGGCTGGAAGACGTCGGAGGTTCAACGGCGAGAGGCTGCAGACTGTTGTGATGGCGGAAGCGATTTTGAGAATGGAGTAACACCAATAAAGACAAGACTGCTAAGAAAATGTCAGAGCAATGGCTCTGATACCATGTTAGAAATACTGAAATCTGTAGTATTGTATTTCCTGATTAAAGAATATACATCAGTACCTTTATATAGGAGGCATATGTGTGCGGTACAAGTAAAGTGTAGTACAAGTACAAGTGTGCTATACAAGTAATCTAACTGGGCCTAAAGCCCATAACATAATGTACGTTAACATACATAATGTTATATCATTTACTTATCATTCCTTCTTAATAGTACGCCAACGGGTTAATTAAATATATATGAATTAAATGTAAAATGCATAAAAAACCAAAACTTCATTACAAATGTAACTCCTTCACCTTCTTCATTTTCAAGTAAAAAAGGAGAATGATTTTTTTTAATAAAAATACAAGTTTATTAGGGTACCATATTTTTCATATTTTTTTGGCAACAATTCACATGATATGATGACATATTGAGGTCGGTATACTGTACATAATAGAAATAGTATTAATAATAAATTAGCTAAAATCATTTTATTCCAAACGGGCCTAGCCAAACAAATGAATAATATAATGTTGAATGTAGTAAAAAACGTTGTGTACAATATGCTAGAAAGTACTGTAGTTAATAGTTTTTAATGACTATTCTTTGCCCAATTAATCAGAAAAAAGACTATCCGAGACTATTCTTTGGTCACTTTATCAAAAAAAGACTACTCTCTGGTCAAAGTCGAAGAAAATATGAAAATGTACATTTTCCATCACAAGAGAGTCTGCATGCAAATATTATCTGACGCATTCGCTCACATCAGTAATTTTTCCCCACTATAAAACAACCTCAAACCATGGACGGAGCCATGGTTGGACTTGGGGCAATGGCCACCCCAAATTTTTTTTTAAAAATATATTATTATATATATGAGTACTAATTTTAGCAATTTTATTTTATAAAATTATATTTTTGCCCCCTTTAAAAATATCATTGATTCTTTTAAAAGTATTGTTATAGTCACAAATTTTTCTATAACATTTTTACAAACTATTAAGGTACGTAGCAAATTCTTATTGATTTGCATTTGGACTCATCACTTACATTATCAGCAATTTGTAAAAAAGTTTGTAGTTCAAAAATTTTCGTCATTTTAAAAACCATTAAAAAATTCATAAGTCTAAAATCTAAAAAAGAAATATACAAACCCAAAAAATTAGTACAACAACAAAAATTACCAATAATAAAACTAAAAATAAATAAATAGATAAAGTTTAGTCAACCAATTTTACCTAAAATAAACAATCTGACCCTTTAAAAAAAATTTAAACAATTAGCAGCTAAACGACTAATTTACTCTTCTCAGGAAGTGATCCCATAGGAAATTTCTATTAGGACAATCCAACTCTTTAGAAATTTTTAAAGTAGAGCGACATGCTGCATAATATAATATAGTCTAGGATGGCTGAGATGGCAGCCTTGATCAACAGATTCAACACCAATCTACAAATTAAAAAGATTTTCCTTCCATCTTGCGAGCTTTTGTTTTTGTTGCACCTTAATCACAATGTTCAAATTATGAAGTGGACCGAAAGGAATTGAAGTGGACCAAAAGGACTAAATGGACCGAAATGGACCAAAGTAGACAGAAGTTGAACAAATGGACCGTAGTGGACTGAAGTAGACTGAATGGGCCGAAATAGACCAAATTGGACTGAAAATGACCGAAGAGGACCAAAATAAATAGAAGTGGACCAAAATAGACCGAAATTAACCTAATTAACCAGAGTAGATCGAATAGACCGAAGAGAACCGAATGGACTAAAATGAATCGAAATTCTACTAGCTCAACAAAAACGTAATAACAATGAATATTACGCTTCAGCTTTTAAATATAAAATAAATAAAATAGATTACGTAAAAAGTAAATTACAATGCCCTATTGTTTGGCATGATTACAAATATAAACTTAAATTTTAAAAATAAATAAATAAAACCATGAACTTTAAAAATTGTTTTAATTTGCGCTCTCAATGAATCTTTATTAACTAATTTCAAGATAACTTCACGTAAATGGTGACTAAAATTTATCTAAACACAAAAAATCATTTGATGTGAAATTATAAGATCTTTGATATATTATATTGAGAACTGTGAGTGAAATTATATAATGAACTAGTTAATTATTGTCACCAAAAATTTATAACCTCATGTTTGAATTTTATCTCATCATATGTGGTTATAAATGTTGTGTCCAATATGATTAGAAAATAGGAGGGTCGACTCTTCTACTAGGTGAGTTAGGCAGTCACTTAAGGCTCTTAAGAGTAAGAAGAACTTTGAATTTTAACCAAGAGGGATATCTCTTTAACTACAGACATATTAATTAATCCTCAAATATTAGCCAATAGATTAAAAAAATATTAATCTTTCATCAAAAAAAAAAATCTTCGTGGGATGTGCTCCTAAATCTTCATATTCTCTAGGTGAGAGATTTAGGGGGGTAGACAAGAAAAAATAAAAGGAACTTGGATTGGGTCCAAGTCCAACACTCCTAAACTCAAGTACCTTTTTACTTCTTCTTTTTTTCTTTTTTCTTTTTTTCTTTCTTTTTTTTTTTTTTTAATAAAAGGCATTCACAATTTGGAGTGGGATAGACCGATAGTATAAGTTTTATATATTAAAAATATATATTATTTCTTCGTTTCTTTTCATATATATATATATATATATATACACACACACACACACAAGTTTTTAACCAAAAAAAAAGAAAAAAAAAAGAAGAAAAAAAATTAAGTTTAACATCAAATAAATATATAACTAATTATTAGTAGAGGAATCAAAAATATAATTTTATTAAGATAAAAAATTTTGTTTATTTGATATTTAAATATACAAACCGATAAAAAGGCCTCAACTTAATTACTTATCTCTTAGGCCCAAAGTATACATGGAACCGCTGCTGGAAAGTGCTGTAGTGATTAATTAATGACTATTCTTTGACCAAAGTTGAAGAGAAAATAAATATACCACAAATTAAACTCAAAGGAGTCTGCATGCAAATATTATCTGACGCATTCACTCACATCACTTCCATTTTTTCCTTAACCCTGACGCATTCACTCACATCACTATCTACTATAAAATAAAACAACCCCATCCTTGTTGCAACAATTTAATCAAACCAAAAACTTTGTTGCAACATTAATTTTGAAAACAAAGGAATAGAGCCTAAACCAACCACATTTTGATTTCACAGTAGTCTTGTCTAGTTGGAGCTTTATTAGAAATGGAAAGTGGTAATGATAATGAGCTAGTGAGGAACAAGCAAGTGATCTTAAAGGACTATGTGTCTGGTTTCCCTAAAGAATCAGACATGTACGTGAGTAGCAATGGTACCACGAAGTTGAAGGTCCCAGAAGGTTCCAATGGGATTGTGGTGAAGAACCTCTACCTATCCTGTGATCCCTACATGCGTAGCCGTATGATTAAGAACAAGGCCATCACTGGCAATTATTACATTGACTCCTTCAAGCCTGGTTCAGTGAGTCAATAGACTCACACTTGTTCCACTTATATAGCTATGCTAATCTTTTCTTTTTTTTTCACAAAATTCCGCACAGTATTTTATAATATCACTTTCACATAGTCCTGTTATTAAAACGACTTTTATTAACATAAATCACTGCCTGTCATCTCATCTCAATATGGTAAGTTGTGATTCAAATAATATCCCTTTCATATAACCCTACCATTAACAACTTAATATGGTAAGTTGTGATTCAAATAATATCCCTCTCATCTCAATATGTTTTTATGTACATCAATCACAACATGTCACCTTAACAGTTATGAAAATGATTATAAAAAATTGTGTCATACCTTAGATATTTGTTAATGTCATACTGTCTAATAACTTTAACTATTCATTAATTACATAATTACGTGTTCTATTCTTTCTTACCACACACCACCTTAGTCCATAACTCATATTTCTATGTATAATTTCAAAATACCCCCCCCCCCCCCTACCTCCCCCAAAAAATATACTCTATATTTATAGATATAGAGTTATTCAAGGTAACAGATACATTGCTTGTAACTTGAACTTAGCTGATCTCTTTTTCTATTGGAAAATTATGATATGGTCCTGATAATTAATATTAATGAAGTGTTATAGTATAGTGACATAAATCTAATTCAGATTCTTATGAATTGTAAAGTTATTAGTCAATCAAATACATTAAAATTACCATTAGTTTTACTATATATAGAGATAAAGATATGTAGTGAATTTGTTTAGAAAATGTGTCAAGCTGCATTTTGTCCAATTTATGGTGATTAGTTACAAGTCATTGTCAATTTCTAAAATCATTAATTAAATTGAACAAAATAATGATTTGATTATCATAGAACTTTTGGCAAACTAGAAGCCTAAATTTACATATATACTATGATTTTATGAAGAGGTTGTGTACTTTATAATGACATTGATGTTGAAATTATGCAGCCCATTCTTGGACTTGGTGTGGCAAAAGTTTTGGATTCTGGGAATCCAAATTTCAAGAAAGGTGACTTAGTTTGGGGAAGAACTGGATGGGAAGAATATAGTTTGATTACAGATTTTCAGAATATGTTTAAAATCCAACACACTAAGGTGCCTATGTCCTACTATACTGGCATTCTTGGTAAGCCGATTTTCTTTCCATATTGATTTACTTGGGAGATGAAATACACAATTCTAGGAAACTAATCAAGTATATGAGGTATATCCTTTCTTATGGTGAGTCTGATTGTCGAATTATACATTGCAAGTGGGACAAATTCTTTCAACTGCCAGTATTAACTCACCTAGCTGAAATTATATCTGGAGATTTGAGGCCATCTCATAGTAATTATTACCATTAAAGGTCACATAATACTAGCAATTTAGCTAGATTTTCTAATATGCTATATTATGTCTTGCTTGGTGCCAAAAGCTAATTTAAGGTATTCAATATATGTAGGTATGCCTGGTTTAACTGCTTATGCTGGTTTTTATGAGCTTTGCTCTCCTAAGAAAGGAGAGAATGTCTTCATTTCAACAGCTTCTGGGGCAGTTGGTCAGCTTGTTGGGCAGTTTGCAAAGCTGTTAGGTTGCTATGTTGTTGGAAGTGCTGGAAGCAAAGAAAAGGTGACTTGCTGAATATGAGTGCTGATGCTACAATTCAATTAATATGTTCTGTTTATAACATTTTGTGCTTGATCCAATTGGTTGTGTCCTTCAACTAATCTGCATTGCATCTGAATCAGTTCTATTGTTGAAATATTTTTTAATGCCTAACTGATAAATCTCTTCTCTAATATGGCTAGAGCATAGTTGCTTTCTTTTAAGTGTACAAAACACTAGCGTCTAACGCAAATTTATTTCCATAATAAATAGTAGGAATCTTTCCTCTAAAATTTGCCATGTCCTTAGGCAGCCAAAAGACAGAAAAAGGAACAAGAAAATTTAGCATGTTTCACAAGAGTGATCAGGCCACTGTTGTTTAGTCATCCCTAAGACTCTTTGAACTGTAGAAATACTCTTTTCTTTACCTAATGTTATCACAGAACTATTTGGTTGTAAATTGTAATGTATTTTTTATAGTAAGTATTAATGATTATAAATTTAAATTTTTCTTGGTGTTGATGCTTTGTATGCATGCGAACCGACACTATAACAAGTATAAACACATATGTTTAACAAAATTAACATTCTTATCTTGTCCCCCGTGTCTAAAAATTCGATAGTCACCATACCAAAGATAAAAGTTTCAGGTCATGATATGCCACCCTTGTCCATTTTCAAAAATCATAGTAGATATTGATCACTCTTGCTGGTTGCACAATTTGGCAATTTTTGAGTAACTTCACTAACCAGCATTTTTCTGTTTGCTTTTGTTTGTTTCCTTTTATCCTTTCTGCAACAAGGTAGATTTGCTGAAGAACAAATTCAATTTCAATGAGGCTTTTAACTATAAAGAAGAGCCTGACTTGGATGCAGCTTTGAAAAGGTCAGTAATATATGTTCTAATCAGAATACAAAATATACTTTCAGTCTTTAACAAGGCAACTTCTCTGATACTGAAGTAAACATTGGACATCCCTATTCTCAAGAAAGAGGACATACTTTCATATTTAGTGCCTTTGAAACTTTTGCAGTAAAAGAACATTGTTTATATTTTGGATAAATTTGTCCATTTTATGCCTTCATTAGAAATACGGGGAATCTCTAATAGGTTGACTAAAGAAATTGTGTTGGGCTTTGACTACCCTATTGGCAATAGACCTTTTGACAAATGTTTTCCAATTCTGTTTCAAAGAAAAAAGTGGGGAGAGAAAAGGAAAGGATGGGGAAACAATAAGGCGTATGATATATTAAGCTTTAGTCTATTTACTCGGGAAACCAGGAGTATTTTTTTACTTCTATATCATATTTGCTGGTCTCTGTCTAGTATGAATGTTGTACTGTTTTTCCAGGTACTTTCCAGAAGGTATTGATATTTACTTTGAGAATGTTGGAGGAAAGATGCTTGATGCAGTGCTACTCAACATGAGAGCCCATGGTCGCATTGCTGCTTGTGGCATGATCTCACAGCACAACCTTGACAAGCCTGAAGGTGTGCACAATTTAATGCATCTGATTTACAAACGGATTCGTATAGAAGGATTCTTTGTTTTTGATTACGATCACCTCTACCCAAAGTTTCTGGAATTGGTTCTGCCTCACATTGCTGAAGGGAAGATTGTGTATGTGGAAGACATAGCTGAAGGCCTTGAGAGTGGCCCGGCAGCACTTATTCGCCTATTTTCTGGCCTCAATATTGGTAAACAGGTAGTTTTTATTGCTCAGGAGTGATTGAATTCAATGACAAAAAGCTAAAGTCCCTTGGAAGATTCCTACAGCAAATAAACCTTGTACTTCTATACCTTTTTAAGGATGTGATCAGGTATCCATGTTCATCAGGAAGTGTGTTTCCTATATAGATGTTTTTTCATTGAGGTAAAGGATTTCTTTCCCCAAATAAATGTTTTGTCATTGTGTTTCCTAAATAGACGTTTTGTCATTGAGGTCACAAACTAGCAGATGTTATTGACCTTGCATCCACAAATTTACTTAGATATATTTGGTTGCTGCCAAAAATTTTGATTTTAATGGTCTTACTCTATTTAACTCAATCATATATGTCTTTCATCATTGAAGAATGTGACTACAGTTGCAAATTGATGATCGTGGCTATAATTCATGAGTTTCTTGCTAATATTTGTAGGGTTGTAAAACCATTCTACTCAACAATGAGTTGTTTGTGACCTACATGAATTTTTTTTTAAACAAAACCTGAATAACCTCAACTATTCTCAGCTAGAGATTTCTTAAGTCAAGATTTTTCTATAAAATACTTTTTCGAGATCTTTTGAACAACCAATGTTTTCCTGAAACTGTCCAGATTACAACTCTAAAACACATGGAAGCCACCAACAGCCAAGATAAATCTCATACATACATGACAAATGACTTGCTTTTCTCTAATATTTTCTTTCTATATGCTAGGATTTTCATTCTTTCCAAGGCAAGAAAAAGAAAAATAAGCTAAAATTTTTATTAAAAAAGAGTATAATTACTTAAAAGAGCACTTTGATAATAGTTGTTAGGAGCAAATTTTCCACCTACGTATCAACCAATAGTAAGAAAATCGTGCAGGTTCAATATGCAGAATTTGTTATAGATACAAATACAATGAGAGCTCAAAGAGTTGCCTTATTATTTTTCCAGTCTTTTGTGCATGAATGACAAGAAAAGAAAAAACCAGAATAGGATTACTAGTTGTTCTAATTTTTAAGGGCACCTTTTGCAGATTCAAGCATTTTAGAAGTGTTGACAAAATATTTTGTCATATGAAAGTCGTGAAATTCACAAAATTATGTTAATATAAAACTCATTTTTTTCTAAAAAATTTATTATAGAACTTAAATTTAATACAAAAGACTATTGACAAAATTGAGTGGTTCTTTTACAACCCATTTGGTTTCAAAATATTGAATAAGTAGACTACTCATTATAGATTAGCTTTTTACATTTTATTATACGGTATAATTTACTTATTAATAAAAATCCAGGCCCCCTCAAAAAAAATAATAAATTAAAAATCCCGCATATTGCATTGGAGTCATGCACATAACATATATGTAAAGAAAAAAAAAATAGTAGCATAGGTAAAAATTTTATAAAAAAAAAAGCAATAAAATTCAAACCCTTTAATAATACTTTTTATACTTCTTAGGAAATATATATAAGAAAAATACTTTAGGTGTCTAGAGACTGATATTTATATATTTAAAAATAACAAAAATTTCCGGTCCTATTTGGTCTTATTTGGTCCCCTAGGTTCATTCAGTCCACTTTGATCCTATTCCGTCCATTCTGTCCACATTAGTTCTATTCGGTCCTGATTAGTTCTACTCGGTCCAATTTGGTCTTATTCAGTCCACTTTGGTTTATTCGGTCCTATTCAGTCTATTCTGTCTACTTTGGTCTTATTAGGTCTAATTTGGTCTTATTCGGTCCTATACAATCCACTTCGGTCCTATTCGGTCCACTTTGATCATATAAGGTCCATTCGGTCCTATTAAGTCCAGAACAAATAGTAATCCTATGTATGCGCTTTTATATAGTGAGCAGCATCTCTAGCGATGCCAAATACATGCCTAAGTTATTCTCATTATTTGAGAGCCTTTTTTTTTACTGCAAACTTTCATTGAAAAAACACAGTTACAAATAGCAGATGTAAAATTACAAATGACAGAAAATAGAGCAACATCAACCAAAAGTTGCAGACACAGCTCATCAAAAAATAATCAAAACTAATGAATCACCAATACTCACAACAAAGGAGCCAAAATACACCTGAGAAAACAATTGAGCTACAATTACTTTCAGTGAACAAGATTAAGAACTGAAAGAGGACAACTTGGATAATGTACTGCTCTGATCTTATTTGGCCAGTATGCACTCTTGCATAACAGCAGACACTGAATTTATCGATCCGACTAATGAGGTGTACCTGGAACTACTCGTGCACCTTTCACTGCATATAAATTGACAGAATCAAAGTCAGTCTCCCCTCATTGGGGACCTAACAAAATTCTGCCTTCAAGGTTAAGTTTCCTAAAATGAAGTACGCTCGTTGCATTCCTTCAGATCCAAATGTGATACATGACCGCGTGCCAACTCAATTTGCAGCTTAAAGCTCTGAAGCTAGTAACCTTCGAACTATGCAGACCCCAACTAACAACTTCATCATAGCTAATCTTTGGATCACTCATCAAGCTGCATCTCATTACTTCTTTCCAAATCCTACCAGTAAATAAGAATTCAAAGAACAGGTGATCACTATTCCCCATCACCCTACAACAGAATAGGCACATAGAACCTCCATTATAACCCAATTGCAACAACCTGTCCTGAGTAGCCAGCCTATTTTTAACATTTTTCACTCATATGATCAGTTTCATCACTTCCAACATCACACTCCTCTCCTACAGTCCAACTTCTTGAAAACCATTTTGTTTGACAGAGTCCTGACTCCTGTCATTTCTTTTACTAGATTGTTTGATAGGATCATAGGAGGAAGGTTTAGTTGAAGCAAAAGAATCTGGTAGTTACGGGCTATTTGGTAGACTGCATAGTTGTTTTGCGTGGTTTGGAAAGGCAGAGACAATTGTTCAAGTGCGCACAAAGCTGTTACTTACACCTAAAGAAAGTGTTACTCTTGGATCTGGACCTTTTTCATTTCCTTGACACCTGTTTGGGAGATGGGAAATGGACCATATTTTCTAAAAATTTCTAGTGCCCAGCATTGGCTCCTTTACTTGCCACCCTGAACACACGTTCAATATAACTTATAGGGAAATTGTTCAACAAGTTCCAGCATTCAAGAAACAGTAGCTTTAATTATTACATTCAGTGAGTGAGTGTTCTTGACTAGGTTAACCACCTCCAATGTGTCCATTTCTACTTGTAAGTTGCAAATCATCATTGAAGGCCATCTCTGAGAACCCAAAGTTTCATCATCACACTGGTTGTCACGCCAATGGCTCTAGAAAAACCATGAGCCAGATCCCATTGCAGTCCCTCATGATTGTTGAATGATGCTCCATTTGTGCTTAACTTTCACCCAATCCTCCACTGGCTTGGCACATTTCACTACAATAGCAACTTGGCCCAAAAAGGAAAGAACTCTGCCACCTTAAAGCAACAAATTTCAAAAAGGTTATGATCAATATTCATTACTTGGAAAATCACTCTACTCTGGACCCTGGTGTAGCCATAAAAACCAATCTACCAGCATTAAATTAAAGATTTGCCTTCCATCGTGCGAGCTTTTGTTGCACCTTACTAATCACAATGTACTCATGACTGCCTTAATCTTCGTTCTAGGAAAATGATTATTTGTTATGTCTCTTTCTTAAACTTACCAAAATTCAAATATATAATTATTTGTCAGGATATTTATAGCTTAGTAGCATTGTTGGATCTCTCATGAGGAGAATCTGGTATTTGAAAAATATTACCTATATAAGATTATTCTCCTGATACGGATGACAGGATGAGTTAATGATCAGATTCAATTTTTATAGGTTTTGTTTCAAAGGTCCATCAATTAGGGGGCTTTTGGGCAGGTTATTTTGTAAAATTTGTGTTAATCTAAAACTCTTAGGGAAAGTGATACCCTTTTCAAATTATATCTTAAAACGATTTTAAGATGGGTGATGCTATGGATATATCAGGATATTGTAAATTTTATGAGATAAACTTTATAAATTAATGTGTCACCAATCACTAAAAATAAAAAAATAAAAATTTTTATAAGAAATTCTTAAATTCTTTTGTTAAGAGTCTTGTAACCCAATGGCAATATCCTGTGTTTTCAATGGAAACGTTCCCAACCTTCCTAAATTAAAGTATAAAAAAATCTGAAATTTATTTATTATAA
Source organism: Notholithocarpus densiflorus (assembly GCA_030021035.2). Lineage (NCBI taxonomy): Eukaryota > Viridiplantae > Streptophyta > Magnoliopsida > Fagales > Fagaceae > Notholithocarpus > Notholithocarpus densiflorus. The sequence goes on along the minus strand of JARYZH020000162.1, from coordinate 337,112 downwards.
GTTGATAAAGTGACACTAATCACATTCATGAGTTAAAAAAGTTTAAAGTTTATGCTGTTATATCTAAGAATTAGGCCCTTTTGAATATACACCACTGTCAGTTTCTTTAAAACATTCTCCCATCTTCCCGTGTGTGTGTTAAATACTTAGTATTCTAAAAAAAAAAAAAATCATTATAAGATTTTTTAGGTATAATTTCGTAATAATTTTAGTATTTTCCTTTTTGAGATTGATTTGAAATAATTAAAATATGAAAATTGCTAGAGTTACAAACTATTTTACAACATTTTTTACAAACTGTTGATGTGATGAATGATTATTAGTAGGGGTGTTCACCAAACTGCACAAACCACAAAAATCGCACCAAAACCGCCCACAAAATAGCATAACTATACTGTACCGCAAGTAACAGTGCACCGCACCCCATAGTGCAGTGCAGTTTGCAATTTTATAATAAGAAAACTGCACAAACCGCACCGCACCCTCTCTATATATTAATATATTTATTTATTTTTAATATTAAATATATTATTAATAGTTTAATAACCCTAGTTTTCAAATATATATATATATATATATATAGCTTAATGACCCTAGCAAGTGTTGACTAAGAAAGCCAGCCCAAAATAAAGAAAAATTAGCTTAATAGTTTAAAACTTAGTCAAAATAAAGGGAAAAATTAGTTTTAGGCTGGGTAGTAAAAGCCCAAAATTTGAAAATTATACTGACTTCAAATCGTTTAAACTGCATTTTATACACCGCACTGCACATGTGACCGCAAAAATAAGGTGCGGTACAATTATGGTTTTGGCTAAACCTCACCGCAAGGTACGGTGCTAAAAATTGCCCAAAACTGCACCGCATCATGAACATCTCTAGTTATTAGTAAGTAAAAAAGTGATGTTAGTAGTAAGCCCAAATCAGAACCAATAAAAATTGCTTACATCAATAATTTGTAAAAATGTTATAAAATAATTTATGCCTAAAAAAAAAAAAACCTTATTTAAAAAATATATACTATATTACGCCAAAAATTTAGATTATGCATTAATAGGTCAGGGATTTCCTCCAAACATGTTTGCAGCAATTGCTGCAAATAGGGACAAGTGTCAAGCACATAAAGATGAGTGCTGTTAAGATGAGTGCTGTTAACCCTGTCCTTATTGGGCAATTATTGCCTAACGTATAGGCCTCCCAAAGTAATACTATAAAAAGTCCCAATTTAGACAACCTTAAAACAAACCACATTTGATTTCACAGTTGGCTTGTCTTGTCTGATCGAGTTTCTCTATATTTTATTAGCAATGGCAAGTGGTGGTGGTGGTGGTGATGATGATGTGCAAGTGAAGAACAAGCAAGTGATCCTCAAGGACTACGTGTCTGGTTTTCCTAAAGAATCAGACTTTTACATTAACACCAACGGTACAATAAAATTGAAGGTCCCAGAAGGTTCCATTGGGGTTGTGGTGAAGAATCTGTACCTGTCCTGTGATCCTTACATGTGTAGCCGTATGAAGAAGGCCGTTGCTGGCAGTTACATCGACTCCTTCAAGCCTGGTTCGGTGAGTTTGATGAGTTTGACGAGACTCCCACCTTTTTCTACTACCTACGGTTATTTTGTTAGTCTTATCCTCTTTGTTTGGCTACAATTGAAAAATGAAACTTTCCCAATTCCCACTTTTTCATTTTTGTTTTTTGTTGGTAAAATTAGAGAACTTTGTGTAAAAGAAATTGGATTTATGTATACAATAAATCTGGAGACACACGTAATTTCACAACTTTTTATAGCGGTCGACTGTCAGTGTCGCCACTGCTTTATGCCAATCATTTCAACATATTGTGAAATTGGGTGTGCCTATAGTATTATTGTTGTTTATATGTGTTGTAACTCTTTGGAATTATTATACCATTCTATCGATGGATTATCCAATTTATTTGCTGTTAACATACCCTCTAAATTTCACGTAAATATTTGTTTCTAATAAAATTAATGTTGTTTTATTATTTTATGTGATAATTTTAAATTAAAAAAAAAATTGAAATTTATTATTTCGTGATGAGGTAGTTATTGATGTATGATCAACTAGATGCACATAAAGGCTATAAGAAGCCAATGTAATTTAATAATGAATTATTAAAACAGTCATCCAATACCTAGTATTGTGTGATGTAACATTGATAAGAGTTACACACTTACACTAATTGCAACATGAATCTAATTTTATATTTATATGTATGTATATATATATATATATATGTGTGTATATGTGTACACACACATATATGTATTATCAATTTGTAAATTAACGAGAGGTAAAAAAAAAAAGAATTATGAAGATTTTATGGATGAGAGAGCTCTTTAATGTCCAAACATGATAAGCAATAGGAGGATACAAAGTCATATGCCTATCGCATATATTCAGAATACTATATGGCCATTTTTACCATTTAAGATATAGAGGTGACAATTTGTTGTGAATTTCTGTTTTAGAATTGTCAACATTCATTTTATGCAATTTGCAGTAATTAGTTGCAGGCCACTGTCTTCTTTCTAAATAAAAGTTTTTAAGCAGAATGCGTATAATGACATATAGATTATCATAGATCTTTGAGCCAACTGGAAGCTTAACTTTTCATCTACTTTGATTTATGGAGGGTTTTTCAGACTGATCTTTTTTTAATTGTCTGCTTTTGATTTAAAATTATGCAGCCCATTAGTGGATATGGAGTGGCTAAAGTTTTGGATTCGAGGCATCCAGACTTCAAGAAAGGCGACTTGGTTTGGGCAAGAACTGGGTGGGAAGAATACAGTTTACTTACAAATTTAGTGACTCTGAATAAAGTACTACACACTGATGTGCCTCTTACGTACTATATGGGAATTCTTGGTAATCTCTTTTTCTTTTCTTCTCTTTTTTTTCTGCTCATAAATTGTTTTTCATAGTAGATTTGTAGCAGTCGTAAAACAGAAAGAAGTTTGGTCACCATCTTTTTTTTCTTTTTTTAATGTACTTGAGAGATGCAATACAGAATGCTAGGAAACTGATTGAGTATATGAGGTAACTCCTTCAGTGTTAAGTTCACCTACATTGTTACAGTTATGATTTTATGTAAGACAAAGCAACCGAAGGATTTTTCTTCATGTTGGAAATCATCTTCCATAAAAATATTATAATCATGATCATGTTCTTAATGATCAAAGTATGATTCTGATAATTAGTAAACACTTACCATATGTGTATGTTGCTACAAGCTTCTGTTTTTTTTTTTTTTTTTTTTAATGATCTACCTTCATGAGATAACCTAGTAAAACCCAATTATATGGCTTTCAAAATTCTTGGTCTTACGCAATTGTAAAACAAACATCCAATCCTGTGTACCTCATCCATTTTGCTGAAGTGTTCAATTGGTTGTCCAAAATAAAACTTATCTACTGTTGATTCTTATGGTGAGTTTGATTGTAGAACTAAGAACTAAGCTAAAAAAGTTGCAAGTGGGACAACTTATTATAACTGGCAATATATATAGGCTTTCCAAGCTAAGCTGAAGTTATTTATGGAGATTGAGGCCATCCCAGTCATTATTACCATTAAAGATCACATACTTCTGGTTAGCTAGTTTTTATTTTTATTTTTTATTATGCTATGTTTTGGTTGGTGCTAAAAGCTCATTTATGGTCTTCATTATGTGTAGGTATGCCTGGTTTAACTGCTTATGCTGGTTTTTATGAGGTTTGCTCTCCTATGAAAGGAGAGTATGTCTTCATTTCAGCAGCTTCTGGGGCAGTTGGTCAGCTTGTTGGGCAATTTGCAAAGCTGTTAGGGTGTTATGTTGTTGGAAGTGCTGGAAGCAAAGAAAAGGTGACTTGCTGAACATGTATGCCCAATTGTTCAATTCAATTAATATTGTACTCTACATAATGTGCTCAATCCAATTGGTTGTATCCTGTACCTAATCTTTGTTCCATCCAAAGCAGTTCTACTGTTGATAGACTGTATCTTAATTCCTAATTGAACAACTCTCTTCTCTAATGGATGGAGAATATTGGCATTTGTATGCCTATATTTTTACAAAAAACTAGTGAATGTTTTGAGAAATATAAATAAAAAACAATTTTCTTGTATTTTTTAAATCAAAAACATGTTTGGTTTATTGAAATTAAAAAGATAGAGTTTTGAAGAAAAAAATAGAAAATACTAAAATATGTTGTTCCTAGGATTTGAACTCTAATTGCTAACTTATTAAATAAGACAGATTCATTAAATTAAATGCGTGTTTTCATTGACTTTTGAAAATTAGAAACTGAAAACAGTCTTTTACATGTTTTCAGTTTCCTTCACAAATTGAGTTTTGAGAACAGTTTTTGTTTTCTGTCAATTTTGAGTTGCCAAACAAGTTTTTTTGTCTCAAAAATAGAAAATTGTTTTTGAAAACAAAAAATAAGGGGAAAAAACAGTTACCAAACATACCCTTATAAATTCCAATTAGCTAAAAAATCTATTGTTTTTTCATCTTAGATTAACTTGGAAAAAATCATATTTAAGATTAGCTTTTAGCTTACATTGGGTTGCAACTTTTACAGGAGCTGCAAACCGCAACAATTTGAAGACTTAAAAGATGAAAAAGTACAATTAAATTAATGATATGAAAAGCACTATACAGTACATATGGTATGAATCTAGAATTGGGTTGATAACTTGACATTAGTATATTACAAATCAACTATCTCAGTTTCTCTTTTAAAAAAAGATAACAGACAACTAGACAATATAACTAATAGTTGATAGCCAACTCAAATCATAACTCACACAATACCACAAAGTATCTAGAGCACCAAAATCATGCGAAACTTGTGTCTAAAATATAAAAAAAATTTCAAAATCTGAATGAGGAATTTTTTGAAGTTCTCACTTGTGTTTGACAATAGCAAATTCAAAAATTCTAAAGTTCAAACAAACAAAACCATTAATCTAAAAACAAAAAATCAAATGAAGCCACCAATTTTAAACTATATTTCTAGCAGCTAAATAAAACCAAGATCTGAAATACGAATAGATACATTAACAAATTTTCATGAAAATAGATCCATTAATAATTTGTTGAGCAAGACACACACAACAGTAAAAGTGAATACCTGGCAACCATGAAGGGTCACCTTCAAACTTTTTTTTTTTTTTTTTTTTTTTCACACATGAAACCCGAATAAAATTTTGTTGATGAATATATCAATAGAGCTGTCTATCTTGTTTATGTTGACTTGGTGAGAAGAGATAAGACAAGGGAAGAGATCATGATGATTTGTTTTATGTTTTATCTCCAATTAGTGTGTAGCCCCATACAAATGCACGGGTACAATTAAAAATAATCACAATTATACATTTTTTTAAGAAGATATTCAAATTAGCTAACACTTTTTTTAAACCATACATTTCTAAAATATGTGATGAATTCTCATTATATATATATATATATATATATATATATATATGAGATTTAGAATTTAATTAGATTTAGACTTTTGGTTTTTTCACTCAATAATTTACTTGCCACAAAAATAAAAATAAAAATGGTTGGACACGTGGCGAAAAATTGAACTCTAATTGAAATCCAATTTAGAATCTAATTGGATTTGGATTCTTCGATTTTTACACTCAATAATTCACTTGACACAAAATTAAAAATTAAATGGGACACGTGGCACAAAATTGATAATCCAATTAAAATCTAATTAGATTTTTTGTAAGCTTTGCCTATTAATATATATAGATGGTCAAATTATAAAGAAAAATGGTTAAAATTGTCAATTTATAAAAAATACAAGTTCTTTTAAGTTTAGGAATCTGGATACTTACTTGTTTTAAAGGAAATCCATATTCCTAGAAAAAAAGGATTAAAGGAGAATCCAGATACCCCTGGCATATAAGTCCCTAGTGTGATTTACAACCAAATATGAGAATCTTTTAATATTCCTAGGAATCCTAAAACATTACCTCGTACCAAATGCCACATTAATGTTTTATTAAAAAACTAAAAATAGTTGAATAGAATTCTGAAATAGATCTATAGAACAAAATCATATATTATGTTGCTGTTAATCAACAACAACAACAACAACAACAACAACAAAAAAAAAAAAAATTATATCTATTTTTTAAAATCTAAAAAAATTATGTTATTTTTTCGTGTAGTAGTATAATTTAAATAATAATAAAAAAAAAGAATGAATATTTTGAATTGTAATCAAATTATGGTTTTTTATCAACTTATAAATTATAATAATCAAAGGAATAGATGAAGAATTTGGATTTTCTTTAAATCTAAAAATATTATGTTGTTGTTTTTATTCACGTGTAGTAATATCATTTAAATAAATAAATAAAAGGATTAGATGCAGAGTTTGGATTGTAATAAAATTATGATTTTTTATCAACTTATAAATTATAATAATAAAATGATTAGATGAAGAATTTGGATTGTAATCAAATTAAAATTTTTATCAACTTAGAAATTATAGGATTAAGATAAGAACAAAAAAAAGTATATCTATTTTTTTAAATTTTAAAAAAAAAATTATGTTATTTGGTGAAATCACTTGGTGCAACTACAACTTCATAGAATCTAAGCCAAACTTTGATTATATAGTATATAATGATATATATATATGTATGAATGTATGTATGTATGTATGTATGTATGTATGTATGTATGTATCACAAAAATAATGAAAAATGAAAAATATATTTGTATGCTATCGTATACTTTTTTAACCTATTATTTGATTTATTATAAAAACTATTTAAATTTGGGAAGAGAAGTGTACTGATAGGATAAAGGAAAAGAAACCTATTCGAATTTGATATTAATAGCAGGGTTTTAGTTAGCTCAATTGGTAAAGTTTCTGATGGTTGAATAAGAGATATGGGGTTTAATTCCCGCCTACACCAAAAACCGATTGGTGTCTTGGTCAGATAATAAAAGAGCTATCATCAAGAGTGGACGTCATAAGTTGAAACTTTCTAAAAAAAAAAAATGATATTAATACTTTTTTCGAGTAGGGGGACAGGGAGACATATGACAACAAATTATTAAATACTAGCCTTTTTGCACGCACATTGCGTGTTCTTAGAGGCTTTTCTATTTTTTTCCAAGGTAAACAATTTTTCATTCATCATAATTCGAAGTAGATGCATTTACCAATTATCAAAATTTCTAGGGTTGTAATAAGATGTAACATAAAATATAAATACATCCAAAAATGCATAAATGTCATCACACCCCTAAATATATTTGTAATTGAAAAATGAATCAACATTGAATTATAATGAATGAAAAGTTTTGTACTAAGGAAAAAAAAAAAAAAAAAAAAAGTCTCTAAGCATGAGCAATGTGTGTGTGAAAAGACTAATAAATAGATTTGATTGTGAATAGATTTTGTAAAGTTGTAATTTACAACTATGTGTTTTGTTGGTTTTATTCTGTGCCAAATTTAATTGTAATTTCATTCAATCTGTTGTACCCTGTATTTATTGTGGGATTTAATTGTAAGGGTTGTGTGATAGAGAGAGAGTGTGTGAAGACTCAAGCTATTGAAGACAAAAGGGTTTTCGCGGGTAGCTTGCGACTAAGCATCCCGCGAAATGATGCATGTGCCCTGCACATGACTGGAATTCGAAGAGTCAGGACAGATGGAGACAGTTGTGTTTCGCGAGTATCTCACGGGTACAGCCTTCCCGCGAGACACCCGCGAAACATTCTGTTCTGCCAGTCTGTACTATCTGATACACACTTTTTGTACCCACATTATATATACCCACATTACCCACAATTGTTGAGGAGTACTTCTGAGAGAAAACCCTAGCCAAAAACCTTGAGAGTTAGAGATTGCTATACCCACATATCTCTACACATTTACTTGTGGATTTCCTCAACTCCTACCTCTCCATTTCCATATCATTGAAAGGTTGATTGCCCAAACACTTACCACACCCTGTCAGAGTGTCAAGTGAGAATTTGGTGCTACTGGGAAGCATTGGAAGAAGCCAAGGATGGCAGATGCAACATGGTGCTTGTTGCGGGATCCGTAAAGCTAGACAAGACACGGTTCCGAGTAGCCTTGTTGGAGTAGGAGCTTGGAGGGCGACAGAGAGGTTTTTCGCCGAGTTCTTCGGTTTCCTCTTCGATAACACATTGGCGTGTTATCTTGTGTTTGCATCCTTCTTCCCTACTCTTTTAGCTTTCATCTTACTGTTGTGTTATATTGTTTATGGCTTAGAGTAGTTTATTTGTTCATCCGCTCGCTTTTACTCTTTTCCGCACTTAGTATAAGTTAGAGTAAAATCTATCGAGCCGTAATTTTTATCTTAAGGTCTGAATAGCTCTTGTGTTTTCATACAATTTAGAGCATTCAATTGGCATCTGAGCAGGTGCACTCATTGTGGTTTAAATACCTTAGTGCGATCCTTGACCCCTCTTTGAGATGGACCGGTCTCAATCTTTAAATGCGCCACCATATTTTGATGGTAACAATTATGCCTTTTGGAAAGTCCGAATGAGGGCATTTTTATGTTCAATAGACGAAATTGTTTGGGATGCCATTGATATTGGATGGACTAGGCCGAAGGCTGCCAAATCCACGTGGGATAAGGCAGCTCTCGCGACGTTATGAAATTCAAGCCAATGCCAAAGTAGAGCGAGTTTCCTCAAAGAAGCTTGATGAAGTTCTTCCTCATCAAAAACCTTTTTCCGATAAAACCAGACTAGGATATACTGGAGAAAGCAGTTCAGCTGTCAATGTCTCCAAGGAAGTGAAGTTTGTGAAAGCCAAGGAGCTAATAGTGGTTACCCCTACTGTTGAGAAAGTGAAGGAGGAGAAGAAAAAGAATGTGGCTGACCAACGGGTGTTGAATAAGTTCCGCAACCAATCAGTGGTTAGACCTGAAGCCAAAGGGAAATCTCTTCCAAGATCACAAAGAGGTCTGAGAACGAACTATGTCTGTCATCATTATGGACTTCAAGGGCACACCAGACCTAATTGTCATAAGCTGAGAGCATTGAATAATGCTAGGGATCAAAGGTCAAGAGGACCAAGAGATGGCAAGAAGAATTGGGCTATTGGGCAACCAAGAGGTCGAGATGGTGATTCCAGAGTGATGGATGTGATGAAGATGATTGATACATTCACCACATGTTTGGCAAACTTCAACAGAAGGTTTAAAGGTCACAACACTCGTACCCAATCCTATAGGGTACTCATGCATGATTATCTCCTATGTCCATGCATCAATACTTTCAATGTTTAGGATCATAGGTTCATGCATCATTTCATGCCTTGTTTTTTGGTTTTAAGCTTGTTTCCTTTTCAAGTTATGTTTTGTACTTGTTTTTATTGATCTTACTTTACTTGTCCTATTTTTGAGTGTGTTCAAAAATTCAAAAACCATAAAAATTGAAAAATCTTCAAAAAGTTTGATCGCTTGTTTTGTGTATATCACATGTGAATTTGGCCTAGTATCTTCGTACTTATGGCGTAGGGAATTTACGAGCTTAGCTTGTTTTGTATGCACATATATCTTTGTGCGAGAAATCTTGAAATCTATGGGTGACTGTTGTAAATAGATTTTCAAGCTTGTCATGAATGATTGGTCAATAGTCTTGATGGTCTTAATACTTGCATAGACTTGTGCCTATATATCTTCCCACCTTTATTTTTATGTTTTTGCTATAAGAGCTCTCCAAATGTAAATCTCACAATGAAAAGGAGATTATGAGCTGCAAAAGCCTGTCGCACATATTAGTATTTGACTAAAAAAAAGGGAAAGCGACTTTTGTATTGAAATGTATGGTGCTCAAAAAGTCAAATGCTAACTCTCAATGTTGAAATATAAAAAATTTTAAGCACCGATCTAAAAAAGAGATGTATTATCCAAAATGGATCAATTGTTATGATTTATGCAGAAGCCAAATGAAAAGCTTCTAAGTTTTGTAATCATTCTCTTGTGGGAGGTCATATATGTTCGTTTCTATAATTGAGATAGTCCACTTGATTTCATACCAGTTGTGTATGTCTTGATTGAATTGATCATTAAAGCTTCACTCTAGTCTAAGGACTATTCCACATTTGATACTCACCCACAACACACAAGACTTTGATTCATTTAATGCTTATTTCATTTGTGTGATTGTACAGGATCAAATGTGATGTGTATGCTCAAATACTTGTTGATCAAACCCAAAAAGATTTTTGAGTGTTTTATATGTTTTTGAAAGTGGTTTTTTTTTTAAAAAAACTTTCGTGTCTTTAGTTTTTTATCAAAATGCATTTTTGTGTTTTTCTCCAAAAACTGGTTTAGAGGCAGTTTCGCGAGAAGCTTGCAACTTAGAGCTTCTCGCGAAAGCTGATTAAGGGAAATAAAATTTTTGTCAATTCATATAGAGAGTCTCGCTACTATCTTGCAAGTATTTCGCGACTAACCACTTCTCGCAAAATGTTTTTAGGCAAAAACTGAAACTTTTTTTCAATCCATATAGAGGCTATCGCGATTGTCTCGCGACTTATTCGCTACTAACAGCTTCTCGCGAAAGCTTTTGAGCTTCAGTGGCCATTCTCGTGACTGTATCACGACTGGCTCGCTACTGCCTAACCCGCGAAAAATGAGTGTTTTCAGTTTTATAAGGCAGATGTGACAGGTTTTCAAAACACTCTCATTTCCCTCACTTAGACTTTCTCGAACCCCCCTCAACCCAAAACCACTTTTCACTCAAACCCCATCACTCTCAAGCTTATTTTCTGCATTTCCAACTTCAAGGTATGTCTTCTAAAACATTTTCTTCATGTTTTTTTGAGTTTATGCAGAAATTTAAGTTAGGGTTCTAAAATTTTGGGGGTTTTTCGAAAATAGGTTGGGGTTCTAAATTTTGTGAAAATTTTTCCAAATCTTTGATTGGGTTGAGTCCCATTTGATGTTTGTGTATCTGTGTTGGCCCCTTGAGGCATTCTAAGCATGTATTGAAGCATTTTTCACCATGTTCATGCATTGTTCATAGTTGGGATTCACTGTTGCATACTAGGTGTTTGACAAAATGTCCTAGTGACATTCTTGTGTTGAATTGGATTCAACTGAGTTCCAATACTTGGATTTAGTCTTGATTGATCATGTTTATCATGTTTTGGTCAGTGTTTGTGTGTTTTACACACTTTGTCCATTTTGTGCCTCAATGCCATGCCATGCACACACTAGGACCCTCTAGGCACACCCCATGCATCACATGCTGCACACACATGCATTAGCACATGCACTGCCCTAGCACACATAGTCACGGTTACTTCATTCATGCACTATGTTATTGTTTACATGGTTAAACACTTATAGCATGATGTTTTGTGTCCGTTTGCTCTGTTTTGAGTTTGTTATGCTCTGTTGTGCATTGTTTTACTTATGATTTGAACTAACTTGAATCTAATCAAGTTTTGTGTTCTGTTTTGTGGTTGTGCACATGTTTCTTGTCTGTTTTGTGTTCCCATATGCAGATGTCTCCGTTTAAAAGCTCAGCTGTGAAAGGAGGCAGCAGCAAAGGGAAAGCGTCGGCGATTCATGTTGATGACCCTTCATCGAGGTCAAAGAGGACAAAGTTTATGTACGATCTCTTCACCCACAAGGAGATTGATGTTTGTGGACACATCTTCCATTTGTTGAAAAAGAGCATTGAGAAGCAGAATTCAAGGACTGTAATGCCCTTCCCCACTCTCATTATGGGCCTAATTGCAAAGGAGCGGCTCAAACTTCCGAATGGCCTTATAGTGGTTCAGAGGGACTATCTCATTGGTGCACATACACTCACTAGGAGCACAGCTCACATCAAGGGCTCCAAAATAGGTGTGCACACGATACCACGGCCTCAAGTTGAGGAGGAGGGAGGTGATACAGAGGATGAGATAGAGAGATTTACTACTGCTCCAGAGCCTTCAGCTCAGCTATCATCCTCAGGACCAACATAAGGACCAGACAGACTTGACAGACTTTTAGCCAGAGTAGAGCAGATGTACACTATGTTAGACTCCCATGTGCAGCACACGGCGGACCAGTTTGCTTATGTCCAAGGTCAGATCATAGCCTTATCATCTTAGATCGATGATTTGTCCATCGACCAGGGTTCAGACTTCGAGTCTGACCAGGTCTAGCCCTCTAGCCATTTCGGTCAAAAAGGGGGAGAAAATTTTGAGGGGGAGCTTGCACCACGTTAGGGGGAGCATAGGTTTAGGCTTAGAAACATTGGTTTATAGGTGGATTACCTTTGTTTATTTTAGTATATATGACTGCTGGTTTATGTTTTTACTGCTTTTGTTTAGAACTTCAGTGTGCTTTTATTATTCAGTCTTATATTCAGTATGTTTGTGTTTATCTCAATGCTTTGTAGCATTTTTTTGTACTTTTAAGATATTATTATTATGTCTTAAGTACTTCACACTTGTACCCTAGTAGGATCTTGTTCCTAGATGCAAATACTTCGTGTATTTTGCATTGGTTGTGTTTTGGACATGCAATTGATCATTATGGTTGGTCTTCATTGCATTGCATGTCCAGATGAGCATTTTACTTGATAAATGTTCATTGTGGTCATTCTTTAATGACTAAACTTGTTTGATCAAACTATGTTTAAATGTTATATAGTGTTTACAAACTTGATCACACTTTACTTGCTCATGTATGTATCATGTATTCAACTTGTCATAAGCTTAATGAAAGTTTTGTTTGTGTGCGAGTGTTTCAGGTTACAGGTATATACGTGTAAGTACTTCACAGCTTCTAGATTAGGTGTGAGTGAGTTTTGCCACTGTTCCTAAACTCACGTTTAAATCTAGAGTCTGTTTTAAGGGTTTTGTCACGGAATAGCCAAAAGGGGAGATTATAAAGTTGTAATTTACAACTACGTGTTTTGTTGGCTTTATTCCGTGCCAAATTTGATTGTAATTTCATTTAATCTGTTGTACCCTGTATTTATTGTGGGATTTAATTGTAAGGGTTGTGTGATAGAGAGAGAGTGTGAAGACTCAAGCTATTGAAGACAAAAGGGTTTTCGTGGGTAGCTCGCAACTAAGCATCCTGCGAAATGATACATGTGCCCTGTACATAACTGGAATGTGAAGAGTCAAGACAGATGGAGACAGCTGTGTTTTGCGAGTATCTCGCAAGTAAGGCCTTCCTGCGAGACACCCGCGAAACATTCTGTTCTGCCAGTCTGTATAATCTAATACACACTTTCTGTACCCACACTATATATACCCACATTACCCATAATTGTTGAGGAGTGCTTCTGAGAGAAAACCCTAGCAAAAAACCTTGAGAGTTAGAGATTGCTATACCCACATATCTCTATACATTTACTTGTGGATTTTCTCAACTCCTACCTCTCCATTTTCATATCATTGAGAGGTTGATAGCCCAAACACTTACCACACCCTATCAGAGTGTCAAGTGAGAATTTGGTGCTACTGGGAAGAATTGAAAGAAGCCAAGGATGGCAGATGCAACATAGTGCTTGTTGCTGGATCTAGAGAGCTAGACAAGACACGGTTCCGAGTAGCCTTGTTGGAGTAGGAGCTTGGAGGGTTTAGGTACATCGGGTAGATTAGGCTTGGAGGGTCTCTTGCTAACCCATGTATCCCAACTGATTATCTAGTGAATCGATTACCGCTTGGAGGGCGGCGGAGAGGTTTTTCACTGAGTTCTTCAGTTTCCTCTTCGATAACACATTGGCGTATTATCTTGTGTTTGAATCCTTCTTCCCTACTCTTTTAGCTTTCATATTACTACTGTGTTATATTGTTTATGGCTTAGAGTAGTTTATTTGTTCATCCGCTCGCTTTTACTCTTTTTCGCACTTAGTATAAGTTAGAGTAAAATCTATCGAGCCGTAATTTTTATCTTGGGGTCTGAACAGCTCTTGTGTTTTCACACAATTTAGAGCATTCAAATTTGACTAAGGGGAACAGTTAAAATTAAGCCTAGAAGCTTTTGTTTTGAGGTATTGAGTTCTAAACTCTTTTCTTTCATTTTTGCTTTAATCTTGTTTTTAATCTTGTTTCTTTGCTTTGTTTATGCTTAGATATGTTTGTTTAGTCTAGGGTTTAGTAGTTTGTATGTTTAAAAGCATGTTAGGTTGTTAGATTTATTGTTTTAATTCTTGCTTTTTTTTTTGTGTTTCTAGATTAGGGTTCATCATGCGTGTCTACGTACGTATGATTCTGTATGTGCACGCAGACTCGTATTATGTGTACGCATATAACTGGCTTGCATACACAGACCTGTATATGCGCACACATACTCGTGTCCAGAAACCCTAATTTGAATTTTTTTTGTTTCTGTTTCTTTGTTTCTTTACATCATATGCCTTTGTTTGGTTCCTTTTTATGCCTTCTAAGTCTCTATTCCTCTGTTTAATTACTTGTTTGCCTTTAACATGCTAGATTAGGGTTTCTTTTTATTTTTTACTTTAATGCCATGAACATGCATTCACATGGCCATCCATTGATGCATAGGTGCTGAGATGTAGTAAGGTAAGTAAGGTAAGTCATGTATTTACATTAATATGCATTGGGTATGTGTTTGGATGATTTGTTCTTAATGCAATCACATGTTTATTTGGATCTTGCCATGTTTGTGTTTCTGCCATGTATACTTGCTGCCATGATTTGTTTGCTCCCTTGGATGTAATGAGATAGGAATATGCTAGGGTTTATGATGATATGATGCCATGATAGATGTATGTTAGGGTTTTAGGATGATTAATATAGATGTATGCTAGTGTGTATGTGAGTATAGAATGCAATGTTGAATGTGTCTTTAATAGGTTTAAAACGTAAGACACAATGATTGGAAGCCGACCCACAAGTTGGGTGGTTTTTGGTGCCTAACACCTTCCAAAAACTGTACCTAAACTTTGAACTCATACTCTGGTAGTAAAACTTAGTCCTTCCACGTAAGGGCATAATTAAATGGTTCACAGACCTAATCTAGGTGGCGACTCTAATCTTTTCTCCGCCCCGATCCACTCTGCCTAAGTGTACTCCTCTTCTTCCTTCAAGGAGGAACGCTTGCGTTGCGCTCACACCCAAAGGATGTATGTGTTGGGGTTTATGTCCTAAAATCCAATTTATTGGCATGTCATAAATAATTAAATTGTTTAATTATATGAGACTATCTATAAATGAACTAATGGGACATTATCTTAGTCCATGAGATGCATAGTATGTGATTTATGTGATTTAGTCACAGAAGATATAAATCACAAGTTCTTTGTAAATTCAGAATTTTAGTTCGTAGTCGGTGATGAAATTGGGCGTTTCATCTGCGAAGACTATAACATATCAACTACGATGATTTGTCTTAATCATGGAAGTGGAAACTTCTAGTTGGTATGTTGATATGTTTTAAGAGTTAAGACATATTGAACTGGACCGCTGTGAGATTTATTATTCTCCTAACGACTGTCAAATGAATGATAAATCTCACGACTTCTATTTACATCAACTCTAAATCCTAAGAGAATAATGGACTTGATCATGAAGTGTAGGTTGCTTTGATATATCAGGAGTGAGATCTATAAGTCACGGTCAAAACCTCAGTATGTTGGGCAGCCGCATTTAGTGTTGATGGAACATATATTCTCAAGATGAAATTCATAATCTCTTAACAAAGACATAAAATATTCCTTTGAGATAAGTTTAATGGATTTGGTTATTCAAGAAAGTTGGGCCCAACCACTTTAGTAAGTTGTTACTAAAGTATATATTTATGAAATTGGATTTCATAAATATATGATGAATAACGTAAAGGATTAAACCGGGTACTCAATGATTAAAATGTAGTAATCTTCAAAGTGGCAATCTACATTCATGACTTTGTATTACTACGAATATTTTAATGAAGGGGTTGCATGTACAATAAAGTCTTGGGATATAATTTATAGATAAGGCCTAGAGTGCAACTATATTTATATAATGGTATTAAATATAGTTAATAGTAACTTTGGACTTGTCAAGAGTTGACAGAAAAGCCCAAGGCCCATTGGAGCTAGTGTCTTATTGGTCCCTTTTGGTCCCACTCCAAGCCACATACTAGAGCCCAATTGGAATGGGCCAAAAGGCTAGCCCAATTAGATAATCAGTTGTCTATGAGGAGAGAAACATACAGAATTTCATTAAAGGGTTTTTCATAAGAGTCTTTCATAAGAATTCTCATACGCAATGAAATGGTTTATATGTGAGTGTTGGACACTCATTATTCTCTCCTTGGAAACTGATTGAGAGACCACACATCTTGGGTATTAAGTGGAATTGGAGTGAAGATTAAAAGTCTTCCCAAGAACTTCTGATCTTCGTTTTTGAATTTCACCACACCAAGGTACGCATTCTTTTTCTCAAATTTTGAAACTTACATAGTACATGTTATCAATTGCAAATGAAGTAAATCCATTAATTTTTCCGTTGCGTATGCTTTGTATGCGATACAAACATGTATTTTTTCCAACAAATGGTATCAAAGCGGTCTTCAATTTTGAATTGTATAACATGTTTTATGAGTTTTGGAATTAGAGATTATAGTTTCATATTGTTTGAAGATTATGCATTTAATTTTCTGCATGGTTATTGAAACTATGATTTGATAAAAACTGATATTGATGTTATGATATTGTTTAAATTTGAATTTAAGTATGTTAAATTGATCTTTAAGGCTATAGCATCAATGAATTTCAGTTTTGATATCATTCTCTGACTATCATGTTCGTATGTTAGTTGTTTGTTCAAGAAAAACCGTAGAAAACTGCCTTGGAAAATTTCTGGAAATTCAGTTTTCACGAGTTTCGATCGATCGAAAATTACTTTCGATCGATCGAGTGAAACAGTGATCAAACTTTCTTAAATAAATTGATTTTCGATTGCTAGTCGATCGATCGAATTTGTTTTTCGATCGATCGAGAGGCAATTTCGATCAATCGAAGAAGTCAGATGGTCAAGTTCGAATTTTTTTAATTTTTTTGATCGATCGAGGGGTACATTCGATCAATCGAAAGAAGGAAAATCAGAATTTTTCTAAGTGTTTTCACATAAAGAAAGTTTCTGTCTGAATTTTGTGTTTTCACTATTTTTCATTACACCTTTTTCGCGGGAAGAGCTTAGTCGCGAGATTCTCACGAAAATGCATTTGAAGGGAATTTTGAATATTTTCTAAATGTTTTCAAATGTATAAGGTGTAAGGCAATGTGTGATGTGATTACACATGGTTCTAACTAAAAGACCTAATGAGTTCAAAGATGGTAGTTAAATAGAACTCTTAGTCATAGATTGTTTTATGATTAAAAGTCCTTAATTTATTTTAATTAGAAGTTTTTAATGAGATTAAAATTCTAATTAAAGTTATATAGTTTCTAATGAGATTATAATCTTTTATTTAGTAAATTAAGGATAGAGTTCTTTTTAACTAGTTTTTGATCCATTAGTGTTTAAGGAATCCTAAATAGTTTAGGACTTCCATTTTAGTTAGTGATTCTAATAAGATTAGAGTCTACAACAAGTGCAAGGTTGTTAATTGTGATGGGATCAAAATTATTTAAAGAAAAACCCAAATAATGAGTGGGAGTTTTGAAATAGCCCTTTTGTTAAGTTTATTGTAATGTGAATAGATACCTTGTCTTGACTTCGAGTCTTGCATTCCATGCGGAGGGTATTTACTTCACGGATTACAAGGTCAAACTTCTTTGTGATTGCGCGAATGTTCGTTACGCTATAGTGACGTGACTTAGTTACATCACATTAAATTTAAACAATTAAACACATTTAATGTGTAGGGTTAAAATTGTGATTAGATCACAATGATTTCATGACAATCCACTTGTTTTAAAATTTCTAGTGGGAGAAAGATACAAGGGTTGGATCTCACGGCCTCCATTATCGGTTCATAGTAGTGTGGGTAAGCACCTCGTCTTGGCGTATATGTCTCGCAATCCCAAAGGAGGGTGTTTACTTCATAGTGCTACAAGATTGAACTTACCCGTTTAAAGTAGTGTGAACAAGCACCTCGTCTTGGCGTATATGCCTCGCGATCCCAAAGGAGGGTGTTTTGTTTCATGGTACTACAAGTTTAAACACTATAAAGGGAGATGAAATGTGGCTACACATGATTCTAGATAATGGTATACACTAGACTAAGTGTAATGTTAACCTCCCAAAGGAGCTATGTCATTATTACTTAGAGGCTAAAGGTAATTTGGCATATTATTAGTGTATGATGAGAGTTATCATGATAGCACTAATAATGAGAATAATTCTCAATCAATTAATGTGTTTATGATAAACTTACTACCAAGGAATTATAGACATGGATTGGGTTGTCGTTGCACCTAGTATAGTATGTTTTTCGGGTTCCATACTATATGGTTATGGATGCAAAATATAATGTCCCTGTATTTAAGTTCATAGTCTCAAAATAAAGTTGTCATAAATTTTGTTCTCTAGCTATTATTTTAATTGAATCACATTAACTAAGAAATAATTTTGGACATGGTGCTTAAAGGAGTTGAAGTACATATTTATGTTTTGATTCAGCATTGTCATAATTTCCTATACATGATGCATTTATGGAAGATAGCTTATGATGTGATCATAGTCTCCATTGAAATGCTTAAATGTTACTTTGGCTTTTATCTCAATTGTGCTACAGCATGAGATGCAAGAGTTAGTACTAGACTTAGACTTTATATTAAGTCTAAATGAGATGTTTTGGTATGAAATATCGTGCTACTAGACAATATTCAATATAAGTCATTTTGAGTGCCAAGAAAAGCTTAAGGAGTTCCATTTCCACATCATTTTATGAAAATATTTTTATTTTAAAATGAATTGGAATTCTTGGATGTAGAGATTAATTGTTAATCTCATATGGATATAATCCATAAGTCCTTGTTAGAATCATTTGATCAATTCAGATTGTTTTGAAAATAAATTATTTTTTTTATATTATCTGAATTGATGAGTGAGTTCTACGCAACGGAAGACATCCTAAAAGCTAAGGCTAGGATCAATATGATTTAATTCGAATTCTTAGCCTGAACCAAAAGGTAAGGGTGGTAAGAAGAAAAATTATATAATACCAAACAGTTAGGCAAGCAAGTTGCCCTAGTAGTTGCCAAAAGGAAATTAAACTCAAAAGTATGACCAAAGGAAAGTGTTTCTGTTTTGGTTAAATTAAGCTTTGTCCATGATTGTTTTCTAGATGAGAATTTACATGTTTTACTTTTTAAAGAGAAAGTTTCCATCATTTGGTATTGTATGTTTTGACACTTATGTCTAGATCTTATTAATCTAAATGGTATTCAAGATTAGTGAAAGATGGGCTTTTAGAACCATTATTTTTGTTATATTCCCAATCTATGAATTCTATTTAGAGGATAATATGATCTAGGACTCCTTTATTGTAAAGGAATATAGTATTAATGACTTCTTTAAGTCAATGCATACATGAAGGAAGAATAAGACTCTTTTAGAAATAGTAAAGTACATGATAAGTATTTTCATTTGCTTATTTCTTTTGGAGATATACTCTTATAATTATTATACATTTTCTAAAATTGATTTCAAAAGTTTGTTCCTATGACATTTGTAAAATTGTGGATTGGGTTAAAACCTAGTATATAATACTTACACTTTTGGAAATGTCTAGCACTTATGTTAGAAAGGAAGTTTGACAAATTGAAATCAAAAGGTAGAAAAATGTATGTTTATGTTGGGTATCCAAAAGAAATTGCAGAAGATTGTTTTGGTAGTTGTAAAGAAGACAAGATGTTTGTAAAGTACAAATACAAAGTTCTTGATGATGAATATGTGAATAATCTTAAAGAATTGTTCTAGAAGAAAAATGTCAGAATTTGTTGTGAGACAACTATAAAATACATTTAGAAATGAGATGGTTGTATTAGATACACCACAACGTATTATTCTATATATATATATATATATATAGCTATTACACCGGTACAATATCGTAGTGGGAGGATTGTAATATCATACTTTTGGGATAAACTTTTAAAGTCATTCCACAAGGATATGAATTTGATCTTCGGTCCTACGTAGAGGCAATAGATGATATGAATATGAATTATTGGATCAAGGTTATGTGAATAGAATTAGATTCTATTTAAAGTCTAGAACTTGTAGAGGCGCCTATTGGCATTGAGCCTATTGTTCTCAAATAGTTCTACAAGAAAATGAGATTGATAGATTTGAAGGTGCAAACCTTCAAAGTCAAGACTAGTGGCAAAAAGATTTATTCAGAAAGAAATGGTTCGATTATGAAAAGATTTTTTTCACTAATAGTCAAGTTTGACTCTATCTAGATTCTCTTATCCATTATATTTCATTTGGATGAAATATGGCAATGGATATCAAGAAAACTTCTTTTAGTAGCAATCTTGAAAAAGACATCTATATGATGTACCTAGACTTGTACATAGCAAAGAACCAATAGTGATTAGTATGTAAGTTGCTTAAATTCTATTTATGGAGTAAAGCAAGCATATGAATCATAAAATATCATCTTTGATCAAGCAATCAAATTGTTTGATTTTGATCAAGTATTAAAAGACCTTATGTGTGTAAAAGCTATATAGAATAATAAATCTCATAATGTATGTTGATGACATTCTAATCATTTAGAATGTTATAGAGTTATTGTCATCAATAGAGTTTTTGTTGTCTAGTCTAGTTTGATATAAAGTACTTAGGAAAGACTAGTCACATCCTAAGAATTAAACTTTGTTAAAATTCAAAAATTAGGATGTTGGGTCTATCTCAAACTGTTTAAATAGATTAGATTCTAGCCAAGTATAGCATGTAATACTTCAAGAAATGATTCTTTCCTTTTAAGTTTGAAGTTCCTTTATATAGGATTATAATCCTAAGACATATAAAAGAAAGAGCATATTAAGACGGTTCCTTATATCAAATCGATAAGAAGTCTTTATTCTATGCTAAATACTAGGCTAAATATCTATTTTGCGGTGGGCATAGTAAACAAATATCAATTGAATCAAAGATCACTTAATTTAGTGGGAGTAAAGCATATACTCATATATCTTAGGACAATGAGGGATTATATGCTTATCCACCAAAGTGAGGTTTTGATAGTCACTGGATGTACAAATACTGACCTATAGTTTGATTGTGATTCATGAAGTTGGACTTCAAGATATGTGTTCATCCTAGATGGTGAAGATACACGTGTGATTCATGAAGTTGAACTTCAAGATATGTGTTCATCCTAGGTGGTGATGATACACATTAAGCGTAAGTATTATCTCATTAGAGAGATATGAGTACTTAAGAAGTAGTAGTAGAAAATATAATTTATGCAATAAATCTGGCTGTAACTTGTTTCCAAGCCTTGCCTTAGAGTAACTATGAAATACTCTAAAGGGAGATAAGTGTTGGACATATGATAAATTGTCTTTGAGTGCAAGTAGGAGATTGTTGGGGTTTATGCCCTAAAATCCAATTTATTGGTATGTCATAAATAATTAAATTGTTTAATTATATGAGACTATTTATAAATGAACTAATGGGACATTATCTTAGTTCATGAGATGCATAGTATGTGATTTATGTGATTTAGTCAAAGAAGATATAAATCGCAAGTTCTTTATAAACTCAGAATTTTAGTTCGTAGTTGGTGATGAAATTGGGCGTTTCATCTGCGAAAACTATAACATATCAACTATGATGATTTGTCTTAATCATGGAAGTGGAGACTTCTAGTTGGTATGTTGATATGTTTTAAGAGTTAAGACATATTGAACTGGACCACTGTGAGATTTATTATTCTCCTAACGACTGTCAAATGAATGATAAATCTCACGACTTCTATTTACATCAACTCTAAATCCTAAGAGAATAATGGACCTGATCATGAAGTGTAGATTGCTTTGATATATCAGAAGTGAGATCTATAAGTCACGGTCAAAACCTCAATATGTTGGGCAACCGCATTTAGTGTTGATGGAACATATATTCTCAAGATGGAATTCATAATCTCTTAACAGAGACATAAAATATTCCCTTGAGATAAGTTTATGGGTTTGGTTATTCAAGAGAGTTGGGCCCAACCACTTTAGTAAGTTGTTACTAAAGTATATATTTATGAAATTGGATTTCATAAATATATGATGAATAACGTAAAGGATTAAACCGGGTACTCAAGGATTAAGATGTAGTAATCTTCAAAGTGGCAGTCTACATTCATGACTTTGTATTACTACGAATATTTTAATGAAGGGGTTGCATGTACAATAAAGTCTTGGGATATAATTTATAGATAAGTCCTAGAGTGCAACTATATTTATATAGTGGTATTAAATATAGTTAATGGTAACTTTGGACTTGTCAAGAGTTAACAGAAAAGCCCAGGCCCATTGGAGTTAGTGTCTTATTGGTCCCTTTTGGTCCCACTGCAAGCCACATATTAGAGCCCAATTGGAATGGGCCAAAAGGCTAGCCCAATTAGATAATCAGTTGTATATAAGGAGAGAAACATACAGAATTTCATTAAGGGGTTTTTCATAAAAGTCTTTCATAAGAATTCTCATAAGGAATGAAATGGTTTGTATGTGAGTGTTGGACACTCATTATTCTCTCCTTGGAAACTGATTGAGAGACCACACATCTTGGGTATTAAGTGGAATTGGAGTGAAGATTAAAAGTCTTCCCAAGAACTTCTGATCTTCAGTTTTGAATTTCACCACACCAAGGTACGCATTCTTTTTCTCAAATTTTGAAACTTACATAGTACATGTTATCAATTGCGAATGAAGTAGATCCGTTAATTTTTCCACTACGTATGCTTTGTATGCGATACAAACATGTATTTTTTCCAACAGTATGTTGTTAGATGGTGCATACTAATCATGACATCGATGTAAAAATGTGTTATGGACAAATTTTTTTTTCCTTTCTATGCATAGTACACTATGATGTAAGACTTGTTGTCAAAATGATATGGATATATAAAAGGGTAAAATATCATTTTCGTCCATAAACTATCACAAAAGTTCATTTTTCGACCCTAAAGTTTCAAAAGTTTTGTTTTCATCCCTAAACTTTTCCAAATGTACTGATTTTCGTCCCTCCATCTGTTTCCATTAACTTATGTCTTATGTGGCCTGACGGAGTGCTGATGTGGTATCTGACTTTAATTATAATTATTTTGTTTAAAAAAATATGAACACGTGGCAAATAATTATAGGTACATATGGGAAACATTTTTTAAAAGCCCAAAATTACCCCTCACTCCCTCAAATGGTCATGCCCATGTCAGGAAAGGCTCCCTTCTAGGTCAAATTTCTCCCATTTCCTCTGTTTTTATCCAGATGCAAGACACGTGTCAAAAAAAATATCCAACGGCACAAAACAAGCCACCTAAAAAAAACACAATTTATTATTCTCTCAGCAACCAACCTCTCTTGTCAAACTCACCGGACTGCTGGCCACTTCCCATAGCAGAGCCGCCACTGCCATGGCCATACACCAACACCATCACAGCGCTGCCAAGACTGCAAACATTTCGTAAATAAACTGGGTTTCAATAATTTTACGGTGGACAAACCCTTAAAACACACCCAGCATACAAACCCATTATTTTGTGTCTCTTGTCATTATTGTTCAGAGTGGGACACTTTGCTAACAAGCATTTATCTGTTTTATTTTGTTTCCTTCCATTATACTTTTGGTAACATAAGGTCAATTTGCTGAAGAACAAATTCGGGTTCAATGAGGCTTTCAACTATAAAGAAGAGCCTGACTTGGATGCAGCTTTGAAAAGGTTAGTAGTAATCAAATGTGTGTGTGCGCGCGCTTATTCTAATCAGAACATAAAAAATATCATTTCAAGCTTTAACATGGCTTCTACTTATTTAAAAAAAAAAAAAAAAAAACAGCTTTAACATGGCTTCTAATTTGATACTGAAATAAAAATTGGACATCCCTTCATAGTTAGTGTGTTCAAAATTTTTTACGGTAAAAAAAAAAATTATGAGGATTAATTTCAACTTTGTATGCCTTCATTAGAAATGTCAAGAAATACTGGGCTTCTCTAATATGTTTACTGAAGAAATTTCTTGGGTTTTGACTACCCCACTGGGGATAGACCTTTTGACAAAACTTTTCTATTTTGTTAATTCAATTTCAAAGGAAAAAAATGGGGAAAATGGAAAATAAAGAAAGAAAAAAAAGAAAAGAAAAAAAGATAGGGAAACAGGAAGGATTATGATATATGAAGTTTTACCCTAGTAACTTGGGAAATCTAGAGAATTGCTGACTTTTTTATCTTATTTTCTGGTCTTAATTTACTAGTGTGAATGCTGTATTTTTTTCCAGGTACTTCCCTGAAGGTATTGATATTTACTTTGATAATGTTGGGGGAAAGATGCTTGATGCAGTGCTACTCAATATGAGGGTCCATGGCCGCATTGCTGTCTGTGGCATGATCTCACAGTACAACCTTCACAATCCTGAAGGTGTGCACAATTTGATGCATCTAATTTCCAAGCGCATCCATATGGAAGGATTCCTGGTTTTCGATTACTATCACCTCTACCCAAAGTTTGTGGAGGAGGTGCTCTCTTACATTGCAGAAGGGAAGATTGTATATGTGGAAGACATAGCTGAAGGCCTTGAGAATTGCCCAGCAGCTCTTATTGGGCTCTTCACTGGCTGCAATGTTGGTAAACAGATTGTTTTAGTTGCTCGTGAATGAATGTTTTCATGACCAAAAGCTTTAGGTCCCCTGGAAGATTCCTACTGCAGATACACCTTATACGTCCATACCTTTTATGGGGACAGTGTTTCACTCTTGGTGTTCACCAGAAATTGTGTTTCCTAAATAAATGTTATGTTGTTGAAGTCAAGAATTTCAGAACTAGCAGATTCTATTGATCTTACAAGCAAAAATTCATTTTCCACATATTAAGTTCCAGCAGCATTTGTTTTACTTTTTTATGGTTCTTACCCTATTAAATCTCAATTACTTGTCCTTTTTTATCAATAAAGAGCGTTGACTACACTTGCAAATCGGTAACTGTGGCTGTAATTAATGAGATCTACTCTATACAGAGTTTTCCCTTACTAAATAGTAATTAGCTTGAAAGATTATCTAACTAAACTTGAACAACCAACGAGATCTGGCCAGATTTTCTTAACTCAAGATTTGCTTAATAATATACTTGTCTGAGATCTTTTGTAATGCTAATGATTTGAGTTTGAACAATGAGCTACTCTCTGCAACTGGCTAGATTACAATTCTAAACAAGTGAAGTCCACCTACAGCCTATATAAATCTCATCCATATATGCAAATGACACAAGTTTGTCTCTAATATTTTCTTTGTGCATGCTAGAGTTTGTCGATCTCCCAAGGGAACAAAACAAGCATACAATTACTTGGACATCATCTATATAATATCTAAAAGTTTAAGGGTAGCATTTATTATTGCTACACTCCTATAAAACCACATTAACATAACATTTCGATTCACTTCAGCCTATTTAGAGTCTATTTGAGATCTGCTTATTTTGCTGAAACTGAAATTTTTTTGTTGAAAGTACTATAAATAGAAATAAAAGTTAGCTGAAACAGTACAGTGAGACCCATGAATAATACCAAAAAATGGAGTGGGGCCTATGAATAGTAGCAAAATAAACTGAATAGTAAAATAAGTTGGCAAAAATAATTTTTGCCAAACACACACTTAGGGTCCGTTTGGATACAGCTGAAAACTGAAAACTGAAAACTGAAAACTGAAAAATATTGTAGCAAAATAATTTTTAAATGTGTGAATAGTACTGTAGGACCCAGTTTTAATGAAAAAGTTGTTGAAAAGTAAAATTTGTGGGTCCCGTGCACTGTTTACGGACCCACAAAACTGATAAAAGAAGCTGAAAAGTCAACAAAATACGGCTACTGTTCAGTAGCCGTTTGTACCCTAAACCGTGGGCAAAAAAAAAAAAAAAAAAAAAAAAAAAAGAAAAGGCTGAAACGCGTTTTGCGCCAGACGTGGACGCAAAACGCATTAGCCAAACGTAGCCTTAGTCCACTTCAATCCATTTCAATTGTAAGATCTATTAGTAAATAATTAAATGACTTAATTTAATTATTTTGTCCAAATCTATTAGTACATGAAGTCATTTAAGCATTTTTTTTAAAATTAATATTAATTAAACAATAAGATCTATTAAATAATGCATCTTATGAATGTTTTCAATGAATTTTTTAATAGTAAAAAAAATATTTAAATGATATCATTTACTAACTAAAAAAAATTTACAAAGTGACATGATTGATTAGTTTCACAACAACAATATAATAAAAAAATTCCTAATTATTTTTTTAGTGATACTATAGTTAGTACATATTTTATTACATAGAAGTCTTACAAATCTATATCTATATATAATATCTAAAAGATAAAGCATAGAACTTATTGTTGTTACACCCTTTTGGAGCCATATAACTATAGCATTTCAGTTCATTTCGATCTAATTTGATCCACTTCGGTCCAACGCGATCCACTTTGGTCCATTTCGCTTCGATTCAGTCCATGTTGTTGCAATTTGGTCCATTTCGGTTCAATTCAATCCATTAGGCCCAATTCGGTCCACCTAGTTCTAATTTGGTCTATTAGGTCTAGTTTGGTCTACTTTAGTCCATTTCGGTTTATTGCGATCCATTTTGTCCACTTCAGTCCAATTTAGTCTATTTTTGGACTAAGTGGACCTTAAATTGATTCTTCTTCTTTTTTCTATAAATTTTTTGGTTGAAAAGTAAGAGATTTTATTCTATTGGAGCCAAACTCTTTAGTTTTGAGCTAAAAAAATAGGCATTAGAAATCAGAGATGTAGACCCTAAAAAGCAATAAAATGATAAATATTCAAAAAATTACCTTAATGTGGCATTTGGTACGGGGTAATGTTTTAGAATTCTCAGGAATATTTAAAGATTTCCATGTTTGGTTGCAAATCACGCTAAGGAATCAGATGCTAGGAGAATTTGGATTCCCCCTTTAAACCCCTCTCAGTAGGAATGTGGATTCTCTTTAAAACATATGGGTATCCAACTTTCCAAACTTAAAAGAAATTATATTTTTTATAAATTGACAATTTTAACAATTTTTCCTTATCATTTAAGCAGTTAAGATAAAATATAAAACAAATCATCAATATCTTTTCTCTTATCTTATAGACCTAAACGTTGTCAGGTCGTTTTGTTATGGATTAAGCTCTTTTAAAAATAATTATTAAGAATAGAGCATTTGAGAATTTAAGTAGTTATTTTTGTATTGTACTTGTCATTTTAAAATGTTAGACTACATTTTTAATGAATTTGTCATAATTAATAATTTATATTTTTTTTTTCATTATTTATTTAGAGGAAAATTTTTTTTTTTAAAGGACTTTGTAGTTCACATTCAAATCTAAGGATAGAATGAGAAAAATTAAATAATTCATTTAAAATTCTTAGGAATAAACCAAACATTATCATCTCACATTCCTAAGAATTTTAAGAGATTTCCAATGAAACCAAACATAGAAATAGCTACATTCCTAGGCATCCAGATTTCAAGGAATCACATTCCTAGGAATCTGGATACCAGGAGTAATATGGATTTCCCCGTACCAAACGCCACATAAAATTGAAGTTTCAAATATATAGGCATTATACTTATATTTATAAAGAAAAACAAATGCTACAATTAAAAATTTATATAATAATGTAAACTTAATGTAACATGTTTCACGTGTTCCATAGAATGTAGGTATGCATTTTTTTTTATATTCTTAAATATGTTTGTAGGGGTAAGGGCCCAAGAACATATATTGGGCCTTGGGCTTTGTCTGAGGACATTGATAGGTCCGAGGAGGAGCAAATAGTTGTTAGATGTTCCTAGTTAAAGTCTCATAAGTAGGGAACGAATGGAAGGTGGTCCGAGGAGGAACTCCTCCTCGAATATGATGAATACAATTCAAGTATGTACTCCAGCAATTAGAGTGACCCTTCAAAAAGCTCCAATGATAGAGACATGCCTCATGAACATACGAGAATGAAGGAAACCTAAAAATATTTAAGGAAAAGCTGTCACCATCGCATTAAATGCACTGTAGCTACTTTTCTAGCCGCATTTATGTGAAGAGGACCTCTGAACAGTACTACCTTGGCTACCACAACTCGCAGAAAACCAGAGAGGGTGTCTGATGGGACAGGTACTCAAGTAAGGGCTTGGATGATCAACAAGTGTAGGATGAAGATGGTCCAAAAGGAGATATATAATGTGAAAGACCCTCCATAAAGAGGGGATCGGAAAAATAGAGAAAAGCACTGTAGCAATCTAAATCATCTTTGTATCCATCTGTGATTAATTTATACAAAGGGGGACCTTCTCGGACTGAAAGTATATTAAGATCAAAATTTCTTATTTGTGTTTGACTGTCATTCAAATCAAAACTATCCGTTGTTCAATTTATTAGGGCCTAGTTCTTCGACCCACTCTTTACAAATTTATTTTATTGGGCTCATTGGGCCAATATCCCATACGTTTTGGGCTTGGACTGTAAATCGAGACCCTACAATGTTCAAATTAGTGAACTAATTATGGTATATTTAAAAAATTGCAAGATTTAGGTACAGTACTTAGATGTTGTTCCTTAGGTTCACCCTTAAGATTTTGTTATATGGCTTTTTTCTCATAAGATAGAAGTGTATTTTTTTTTTTTTTAATTAAGTGGCCACATGACAGAATCTTAAGAAGGAAACCTAAAGAACAGCACTTAAGATACTATACATAAGTTTCGTCCCTTAAAAAACCACTTTTAAATAATGTCTTCTCCATTTATATAAAACAATATTATAATTATGTAATTTAAATCTGCATATTAAATTACATTATATATATATATATCATTATGTATTGTTATTGAACGCAAAATACATTATATTTTCTATTATAGAAAACTTATAAAAATAAAAATTCTTTTAAATAATACTATACTATTTAATCTACAAATTTTACATTATATTATTATTAAATAATTATATTACATTTTCTCAGACATCACTTGGCTTTGCAACTAGTTGATAATAGTTGTTGTGAACTAATTCTCTACCTGTGTATCAGCTAGGCAAACCACTAGTAAGATTTTCCAACCAGTTAAATGTACATAGCTTGTAGTTTACAAACTTCCAATGAGAGCTCATAGAGTTGCCATGCCTTTTTTTTCCATCTTTCGTGTGTAAGAAAGAGAAAAAAAAAAAAATAGAACAAGGAGCAATCATATGTATGTACTTTTATTTAGTGAGGCAGCATCAGCTGAGAGGCATAAGCCTTGGTCGTTTATGCTAAGCAATGCCAAATAGATAGTAAGATACCTCAGCCAGCTTTTTCAACCCTTTTGACATTGTTCACTCTTATTCATCAGTTTCATCGCTTCTTACTCAAACTCCTATATTACAGTCCTGCTATATATAAGACTAGAATACACAAAAACTAGACCTCTAAGTGAAGTTCTTGCATACTTACATTCATAGGGAGAGAGTTTAACAATGGCAAGTCTTGGAGAGGAAGTGAGGAACAAGCAGGTGATTTTGAGAGACTATGTGACTGGCTTTCCCAAAGAATCAGACATGTGCGTGACCACTACCAGTACCATAAAACTCAAGGTCCCTTAAGGTTCCAATGCAGTTTTAGTTAAGAACCTTTACTTGTCCTGTGATCCCTCCCAGTGAGCCCGTATGACAAAGTATGAATCTCCCAACTTTGTTTCCTTCAAGCCTGGTTTGGTGAGTGATCATTCTGACCCAGTTCCTCATTTTACTTTAGTTTTGTAACTCTTTTGACATCTTTCACGTGAGGTTTAACCATCAAAATGTTGGAAGAGACTATATCAGAGCCTTTTGCATGAACTTTTTCAACTATTCTTTAGTGCATATTATATGAAGAAATTTATATAATTTGGAAGTTATGGTCTAAAATGTTTAACTTGCATCCTAAATTCGCTAGTCAGTCATTTTTTCTTTTGGGAAACAAAACTAGGTCTAAGGACAGATTTCAAAAGGTGCTGAAGATGCTACCATTCATTAAAATGCTAGGATTTTTTCTAACAATTAATGATTGTGGGGTTTAACGATTCGTCTTGTGGAGATATTGAGTACTTGGATTGATGATTTTGACTTGAAACTAAGCAGCCAATTAGAGGATATGGAGTGGCAAAAGTTTTGGATTCTGGGAATCCAAACTTCAAGGAAGGTGACTTGGTTAGGGGAAAAATCGGGTGGGAAGAATATAGTCTCATTACAACAACCAAAGAGCCACTGACTAAAATTGAACACACTGATCTGCCTCTATCCTACTATACTGGAATTCTTGGTAAGCTGCTTCTGCTTCCTATCTTTGAAAATACTAGTATGGTGAAAGTTGCAAATAATGATGATATATATGATCATAAGGAATATGATCATCAAAAAAAAATCATATGGAATATATAAGATATTTCTTGACTTTGATTTACATTCCACTGTACTACCCTCATTTTATTCAGATGCTAGTCAGTTAGTTGCCAAAAGCTAATTTTAATTTATTTCTATTGAATCATTTTTTTTTTTCTGAAAATAGAACTAAGCCATTCCAACTAGTGATGTGTACATAGGTTTAACAGTATTAATAATTAATATCTTAGTTACATTGTTGGCTTAACCAGTCCAAATTACTTGTAGGAAATCTAGCCAGGAGTTGTGCCATCCTACAGCAATTCTAACAAAGTTTAATTCACATATTGCTAGTATGCTTTCTAAGTATATGTCCTATTTGATTCCCAAAGTTCTGCAATGCATCCATTGTATGTAGCCTGGTATGACTGCGTATGTTGGATTTTATGAGGTTTGCTCTCCTAAGAAAGGAGAGTACGTCTTCGTTTCAGCAGCTGCTGGAGCAGTTGGTCAGCTTGTTGGTCAATTTGCAAAGCTGTTGGGTTGCTATGTTGTTGGGAGTGCTGGAAGTAAAGAAAAGGTGAGTCACCGCTTATGAGTTCTCAAAGTGTCAATTCTATAATGCTGTGGGGTAGTTACCATCCTGTGACTGCAAATTGGTTTGGAGTGATTAATGATTGTTTAGTGTTGAAGGTAAAAAAGAAATATGAGTGAGTTGATATTCTCTATAATATAATGTGCTCGACTCTGAAAGAAAAGTAACAAGATTGTTATGCTTTTCTGCCCTCAAATCTAGTATGCACCACAGGTTGAATTTCACAACTCCTTTTAAAATAAACAACTTGGAGTCCAAGCAATTTATTTTTTTAGGATTCCCACATTTAAATTATTTGGTAGATATACTAATACCCTACCCCGCCCATCTAGAAATCTTGGTTCAAACCCTTCCCTACCAGGTGAAAGATGCCTTTTATTTGCATTTATTGCGGTTCTTTCTTCATGAGTATTCTAATTGTAGCATTCTTATTATTACAAATAAATCAATTTCCATTTTTTTCAAAAAGTAATCCAAGATTTTTTGGTTCCTATATAATTCACATATTAGTTTTACAATATATTACTACATGCAGACACCCAATTTGGACAAATATTTAATGTCATAAATTTGCAAATAAGGACATAATACAATTGAGTAATGTTTGTTTGAAGACACAAAACTCCTGTCTGCATCAAATTAGATATTGATTGTCTTACCAGAGTGCACGACCTCGTTAACCAGATTCGTTTTTACTTTGTGACTTTAGGTTGATTTACTGAAGAACAAGTTTCAGTTTGATCACGCTTTCAATTATAAAGAAGAGGCTGACTTGAATGCAGCTTTGAAAAGGTCAGTGAAAATACATCTTCCAAGCAAAACATAAAGCACCATCTGTGAGTTTGGTTCAACTTTTTGATATTGTGTTTTTTGAAAAAGTGGGGGGTTTTAAAAAGTGTGGTATGAAACTAGGCTTTTTGTAAAAGCTGAGTATTTGGTAAAAATTGTTAAAAAGTGTTTTTTGAAAAAACTGAGTGTTTGGTTAGCACTTATAAAAGTGACAGTTTGAAAGGTAAATTACCAAAAAGAACAATATACATATACATATATATATATATATATTGTTTACTTCATACTTAAATCAACTACCTCATATACTTACTCAAAAATCAATTTTTGAGCAAGTATATAAGGGATTTTAATTTTAACACACCACTTAAATCAATTTTTTCTCACTAATATTAACTAGTAACAACCCATCATTTAAGATTTATTGTAAAAATATTGTGAAAATATTGCAGTAGTATTTCTCAATTTTAATTCTTTATTCTTTATTTTATTTTTCCCTATCTCTTTAATTTTTTTTTTCATCCACACGTTTCTTTTATTTATTTATTTTTCCTCTTTTTTTCTCCTCCACACACATAACTTTCTATCTTCACTTTTACTTTTGCTTTTCTTTTCTACCATTGTCCACTCTAGAACATATGAGTACCAAAAGCTCTCTCTCTCTCTCTCTCTCTCTCTCTCTCTCTCTCTCTCTCTCTCAGTTACACACACAGAGATCGCCAGCAAATGTTCACGCATGCCTGTCCTCTTCCCCACCACCGCTTGTTCTCCTCTGCACCGCGGCTTAGATGAGTCAATTTTTTTTTTTTTTTTTTTCTGGTTTGATTAATTTTGAAATTGTGATTTGAGTTTTTATTTTGATTGAGATTGAGTTTAGAGATGTTTGAGAGAGAAAAGATCTGAAATGATTTTGTTGTTAGCCGTTGTAAATATTGAGTAAAAAAAAAAATATATATATATATATAAGACATTTGGTTAAGAGGAATCTGGCATGAAGTGAGCTTCAGAGAGGTGTTATCCTTTGATTTATCAAAGGGTAAAATTGGGTTTTCAATAAAATATTTGAGAAATTTGGTAATTGAACATTGCCTCCAACGGTAATATTTATGAAACGCGCATTGGCTTTTGCAAAAGTCTCTGAGAGCTGTCCACTGTTAAAGTGCTCTTCTTTCACATTTCAAAACGCAATTTTTTAGAAAAATCAACTTTTAAAACCTTACCAAACGCACATTTTATTTTTTTGGTTTCAAAAAGCGCGTTTCAGCTTCTAAAAGCTGAAACAAACGCACGCTTAATCAGAGTTATGAGATTGACAGTGAGCTAAAGGTCACCAATTTGGATGGACTAATAGTCATATACAATGCATTGAATTTTATTTGGTTAGGAATATATGAAGGTTTTAATTTTTGTGCCAATATATATGCTGCATTGTTTTGTCAGGTACTTTTCTCAAGGTATTGATATCTACTTTGAGAATGTTGGGGGAAAGATGCTTGATGCAGTGCTACTAAACATGAGGATTGCTGGCCGCATTTCTGTATGTGGGATGATCTCGCAATACAACCTTGACTATCCTGAAGGTGTGCACAATTTATTGCAACTTATAGTGAAACAGATCCGCATGGAAGGATTCCTGGTTCCCGATTATGATCACCTTTATCCAAAGTTTTTGGAGTTGGTTCTACCTTAAATCAAAGAAGGGAAGGTTATATATGTGGAGGACATAGCTGAAGGCCTTGAGAGTGGACCGGCAGCTCTCGTTGGACTCTTCACAGGGCGCAATGTTGGAAAACAAGTTGTTATAGTTGCTCGCGAGTAACTTACTTCATATACATCTTCATTCCCCTAAAGCTATAGGTCCTTGGAATGCTATCACCTGTAAAAGTATGCACCTTATACTTCCACAAGTTTTGCACGGTAGTGTTTTGTTTACCATGTGAACTAGAAATATGTTTCCTCAGCAAATGTAAATTTTAGAACAAGCGCTCAATCTTTCAACCATGATACTTTTACATTGGAAGTATCAAGTTCCTTTCAGATCTAACTAAATGAGGATGATTTGTGATAAGAGCATTATCATTTGTACATGAGTCCACAGCTGAAACCACATTTATTAACACCAATCACACCATGCCAACTCAAGAGTTATGAAAAAGACTGAAAAATTTGTCTCTAGACTAATTGTTGTTATTTGGCATAGAATTATCTTGTGAAATGCCAGCTTACTATCCAAGTGAGAATCAACAGTAGAACATCTGTGCCTGGAGAAGCATCCTTAAACAGAAAGGACTGCTTCTAAAAGTATCATAGATGAAAAAACCAATTATCTACCATGAAAGCAAAAAAAATTTGGAGTTTTTTTGGGACAGACCACCTATGGTAGAGTGAAGAAACAAATCAAAACAATCACGTACAATAGACCTAACATGAAATTCTGGCCTGTTCTCTTACAAAATTTTCTGTTGCAAAGCAAAATTGACAGTCTGACATGACATATATGAGAACAAACAGCCTTGACGGGAAGCCAATATAAACCCCCACAAAAAAATTAAAACATATTAATCCAATACACACAAGCTTAACACTAGTACCTTGAGGCTGAATTCCTTTGGCCCCAACTTCTTTCCATTTTACCCTTTCCTTGGTCAAACAAATATATACAGA
This sequence comes from Notholithocarpus densiflorus, assembly GCA_030021035.2. NCBI lineage: Eukaryota > Viridiplantae > Streptophyta > Magnoliopsida > Fagales > Fagaceae > Notholithocarpus > Notholithocarpus densiflorus. Next base: position 302,550 of record JARYZH020000162.1, on the reverse strand, counting down.
TACTGAATGCGCAGATGGATACCTCACTCAAGTTTCTCCAACACCGCCAGAGATGCTTTCCCAAGTTCTCAAATTATAATGGAAATGAATATCCACGAAGGTGCTTGGAATCCACCCCTGACTCCCGGACAAGTGCTATTCGCCCAGTTCGCGCCACCTACAAAGAAGAGGAAGAAACATCATAAAAATCAGTATAAATTTGTCACATCGCATGAAGGCACATTGTAAAGATACAACAGAAAATCATAACACTCCCCAAAATAAATAAAAAACCCCACTGAAAATTCATTTCCAGTTGATAAAATTTATGACCTCAAGCGGATCCAAATGAAATCAGAATTTTTGGAACCAACACTTTCCATAGATGTTGTAAAGGAATCAATCTTGGCCACTTAAGACAGAACAACTGGCTCAGATAATAATGTCAAAATTCGAGGCCCCTAGAAAATTCTAGAATACACCTAAAGTTTAAAGTTTGGAAGACAAACCTCACAAATGCCATAGGGCTCTAATAATCTCTGCAGCGCAACCATCTTGTCCAAATCCCCCGTAAGCTAATATTCAAGTACCAGAAGCAAATTTTATTAGTTTCAACAGTTAAAAGGGCCTAAAAATAGTAGAAGCAACAAAAAAAAAAAAAGTAGAAGATTCATTTTACATTAACAGCAGGAAGATAAACTCCAATAACACCTTTTTTAGACTAACATCCATTTTCTTTGTAGCAATCACATATATTATGTAGTAAATCTTCAAAACAGCCACTAGATTCATCTAACACGCAGAAAAGTATAGAAAAAGAAGAGTAGGGAACTGCAAAACATGCCATGCTAGTAACAATAATAATTTATGCAGTAAATCAAATAATTTTCATTTTGGAATAAATGATAGCATATTTAGCCAAAGAAAAGAATTATGATAGCCTTGAAGAATAATGCGTATTATTGCTAATTGCATTAACCGGGGAAAATGGCACATAAAGTGTGTGCAAACATTATTATATTTATACCTTCCAATCTGAAAATGGATTGGACACTAACAAAGATAAATTTCTTGCCTTTCTTCAGGATCCTTGGGCATTGGCAGACAGATCTGACCAATACAAGTAGAGGTGGATCTGGCAAGTGTTAATTAATGATTGCATACTTATCCAAGGAAAAAATCTATGATATCCTCGAAGAATATTTCACATAATTGCTAACTGCATTAACCAGGGAAAATGGTACATAAAGACTAAAGAGTGCGCAGATATTATCATTTGGGAAAAGTTACCAGATGGCCTAAGGATAGGAATTACTTTTAGAAACTTTTATGGGAAAAGAGAAAATCAACTAATTATTTTGATAGCTTTTTATATTTCCCATGAACATATTATCAAAACTTTCCCAAAATGGTCCATTAAAAAATGCTTTAAGGGCACCCGTTAACCAGACCCTTATCATATTTATACCTTCCAATTTGAAGGTGGATTGGACTCTAAAAAAGATAAATTTCTAGCCTTTCTTTAGGATCCTTGGGAATTGGTAGACAAATTTGACCAATATATGGAGAGGTGAGTTTGGCAAGTATTAATAAATTATTTTTAGGCAAAAATACAGTGTTGGTCCCTAAAGTTTACCAACTAAGCGCTTTTGGTTCCTAAAGTTTCAAATGAGCACTATCAGTCACTAAAGTTTTAAAAACGAGCATTGTCGATCCTTCCATTACACATAATAAAACACATGACCCATTAACCAAAATTAAACCTAGTTTCTCCCGAATCCAAAACCAAACCCACCAAACCTCTCCACACTCTGGCAGCGGCTCCTCCTAATCTAGACCTCTGACAAATCTCTGGTTGGAGAGATAGCAAATCCTCCCCCTCTGACTGTCACACATATACGAAAAAACCCAACTATGAATTGGGTTTCTAGAGAAGGGGATAACTGGAATTTAATTAAATTTGATTTAGTGAGGTACAGAGGTTGGTGGAAGAAGGATATGGATAAGGGAGAGAGGTTTTTGTTTTTTGTTTCAATGGAGATGATTTTATTGATTTGTTTGTTAAATTGTTTTAAATTCAACAATAATTATCTATGGAGTAATTTACAACTTAAGCTTGTATCTTTTTTTTTTTTTTTGATAAGTAAGAATGATATATATACGAACAGCTACTCTATGCATGAAAAACATAGAGCAGACCCAGGAAATACAAGAACAAAAACAGAAAGAAAGCAAAAAAGAAACCCAGACAACATATTAATTACAAAGGAGAAAGAGAGCAAAGAAAAGAAGGGAGAGAATCACTAGACGTGAGTCCCCAAGCCCGAGACCAATCAAAAAGAGTCCCACAAAAAGAAGCAAGCATTTGATCACCAGAACCATCCAAATCCTCAAAAGTCCTCTGATTCCGTTCCTTCCAAATGCACCATAGGATGCATAACGGAACTAAGTTCCAAATCTGAGACGAATCTTCCCCAACCAATTCCACCAGCCAAAAAGCAAATCTGGGATCGATCTAGGAATAATATCCTGATTGTGATTCTTCTTAGAAATGCAAAGTAAGATCTAACGAAAAATAACCAAGTGGTTCTTAGTTCTTTGACTTCTTTTTATTTTTTGTTTTTGTTCTCTTTCGGATTTGGTTGACGTAAGAACCACAATGATGAAATGATGTGCACAACAAGAGGATGGTGAGTTACGCAGATCAGACTTTTGTTGTCTTGTACTCGTTTGTAATGGGAGGGCCTAGGTTGACATGTATGTGTGTGATAGCTGGATGTCTAGATTGCGGAGGAAGTGGGTGGGTTTGATTTTGGTTTGGGGAAAAATGGGTTTGATTTGGGTTAATAAACGGGTCATGTGATTTGTGACGTGGAGGAGGATGATAATTTTTAATATTAAAAATGGTGCCACGTCACTTGAAAAATGGCATGTCAATGTTTTGTTAGTCAAATAGGTAAATAGATTAACGGTAGTTAACAAAAGGACCAACAACGATCATTTTTAAGACTTCAGAGACTAATAGTGCTCACCTAGTAAAGTCCAGGGACCAACACTGTATTTTCGTCTTATTTTTAATTTGGACCTTAGAGAATAACTAAATCAAAATTTAAACATTTTACTCTTTTTTAAATAATCTGTAGGGCATAACTGTGGACTTTGAATTTTGACCAATTACCTCCCTACTAGGAACTAGCGAGCTACAGACATGGACTAATGCAAAGAGTCAACAACCCCACCTCTTCACTCTATCCTAATTAGCATGCAACCTGCAAGGTCTTCGGTACAACTCTTGCTCAACAAAAAAATCTCACATTCTCTCATCAAATACTTGATGGCATCAACATATATGGTCAAGAGATACAATAACATAAAACTTGAATGGAAATTGCTGTAAAAATTATAAAAATTACCTCAAGGGTTACTGTGTGATCAGACACATCAACAGCTTTGCCCCTAAAAATGTTGGCAATGTCAAGTACATCCCGTCGAGCAGTAGCATTGACAGCAATCTTTATCAACATCAATTCGCGCTCAGCAAATGGCAAGTTGGTAATATCACGAACCTGAAGGCAGCATTAGTTAGAATTGGACATTGAAGGAATCACGAAATTTATGAATCCTTCAAGGAGACCTCCTCACAGCTAGTCCAAATTACCAAGATAACAAGACCAGCAAGAACCACAAAAGCATCAGGACAAAGGTTCCAAGTGGAATTTGTCAGATATAGAGTGATCCAATATGATTGGCCATTGTTATCATACAAGTAAAAAGAACAGGAACCTACAGAAAATTAACCTCAACTAAGACATATATGCATACTTTAACTTGGGATCTAGAAGGTAATGGTGAAACTTTTAAATCACCATAGCAAGGCAAGGGCAAGTTCTCTTCCTCGGAAGATCATGGATAGGTCCCACATCATCAAATATGTGAAGCATACTTAAGTTTATATAGTATATGTGCTTTATTAGGTTATTGGGTTTTAGTAGCAATTAGTTTGCATTTAGTAGTCAAAGCCTTGGAAACCTGTGGCAATACATGCAATCCTTCCATGTATGTTAAAACTATGCCATAATACATAAGTATTTACATATTTAATGCAATGCATCCTTCCTCATAGTTGAGTATCCCCACCTCATGAAGATCTACTAGCTTATAAAGTTGCAGCACCAACTTGCTAATTGATTCATCTGTTCCGGGAACAACAGTTGTAATGCGAGAGAGCCCCTCAACTTCAGCATGTCCAACAGCCAAACTCTAATATGAAGAAATAAAGGAAAGTGAGTAAGCAAATGAGGAAACCTTGAAAACAAAAACATTATTAATTATACAAGAAAAAGGAAAGAAAAAGAAGCAAATTACCTGAATGTTATAGCCCCTTCGAGCAAAAACCCCAGTAACAATGTTGAGAACTCCAGGAGAGTCATTTACAAGCAAGGATAAGGTGTGCGATCGAAATCCATTTGTCTGAAAACAGCCCCGGAATTAATTTACATGACATAAAACAACTAATGCCAGTAACCACTTTATTTCAATATCACCAACTGACAAATTGTCACATGGCTAAGTCTCAGTCATAAGCAATAGGCAAGAACTGTATGCAATATATAGCCATTTGACATCAAATGCAAGTATGAATAACCACTCAAAGCTAAAGTCAAAACTTGTAGAAGACAATGTTCCACTAAGCCTCACTGTAAATTCCTGAAAAAGCTCATAAACCTTTCAAACTCAAATTATGATATCACGAGTCTTTTAGCAACCAAGGTTGTTGACTAAGATGCCAAATATTGTATCAGATTATGCATGAGCTTCCAACTAGAATCAATTAGACTCAACTTGGCGTTTCTTCAAGTTAGATGGTACACATACCAAACTACCCATTGCAATCAGGGTTCCTTAGAAAGTGATAGGTAAAGAAACTCAAGCAACAATTTGATAGTTTACTTGTTGTAATACATAAATAAAAATCAAATTCAAAGTTGACAATGTCATCTACAGAACATCCCACAAGCATCAGCAGCTAGATTCACCCAGAAGGTACCAGAATGCTCGGGAGAAATCTTGTCTTTCGCAGGAATGAAAAGGTGTAATACAATGCAATAAAATGCATATTTCATACCAAGAAGCGCCATAATCATATTTTCTTAGGAATTCTATGGGAGGCACGAGAACAAATTTGATGGCTCTAGAATGCTGTGCAGCAGTTAAAAGTGAAGTGGTCCATAGCAGCTTTACCATGTGTTCAACTCAACTAATTAATTCAAGTCAGACTACGCAACTGTGATTAGTTGAGTTCCCCAACTGGCCCATTCTTCAGTTCTCCAGAACTAAACTAAGGTGGCAAATATCACTCAAAACTAAAATTAATTGCCTTTAATTAAGAAATCAACTGTTACATTTTAACTTCCAAAACAAACAATAAGAACTGATAACACAAACAAGTATTACCCAAGTTGGACTATGATTCCAAGAAGAAGATGAAGAAAAGAAAAGAAAAGGATCATAACTATCTATAAATTATCTTACGTCTTCATCATTGAGAACACCCCAGTGAGCATCAAGAACTTGATTGAATGCAAATTCATCAGATGTCTCCACAGGATAAACATCACCCTTCATGAAGAAAAAAAACATATGAGATACTGAATAAAAATTTAAAATGATAATACTCCCTCCTTCCCATAATTAGTGGCTCATTGCATTTTGCTTGCCCATTACATATGTCTACATGCAATAGTAAAAAATTACTTCTTTTTTTGACGACGTAGAACCTCATCAAGGCAAGGCCCCTTGGATCTACCTCTAGGGAGTAAACCATAGATACCCGATCCCACCTACCAGAACCATGTATAGCTCATCCCAAGCCTCCAACCACTAGGCTGCATCCTAACAGGTAAAAAAAATTACTTCTTTTTTATCAACAATTTAGGAAATTTTTATTTAAAAGTTTGAGTTAGTCTTGATTGTTGTCGTTAAAATTTGTGCAATTATCAATTGAGCCACTCATTATGGGATGGGAGGAGTTAATAAGTAAACAAAAAGGAGCAGGAAAAGGAATAAATTCAGAATAATAGGACACATAATTAATTTCTTTAGTAGCTATGCCATGATAAATGTGTCGAGACTGTGGTTTGGATGTACAAATATAAAAAAAAGTGTCAAGACCTTCATGCAGGGACATAAATAAAATAAAAAAATAAAAAATAAAAATTGTACACTATACAGTGTGCTTAACAAGGCAAATGTAAAGATATATTTATAAATCAATTACAATAGTCTCTATTAAGGATAATAAATATACAACCAATAACAGTGTAATGAAAAATAATGCTTAGAACCACTACTAACCACAAATCAAATCATAAATTCCAATCTGAAACTCTAATTATTACAATTTTGTACCAATTTCAGATTTTAAAAATTATCTATGCAAAGTATTCAAGCTAACATCATACACCATACCCCAAACAACAAATAGGTAACTACCAAAATTATTCTTTCTTAGGTACTACCCCCCTTCCCCCGCAACAACCAAAAAAAAAAAGGTAAAGCTTAGACAAACTCATACCCCTGCAGATATGTCATTTCCACCATTGAGTTCTGCATTTTCAAGAGGACCACGGGTAGGCATTGTTACTTCAAGATCTGGATATGAAGCTGCTGAGAATCGCCAAAATGGAGCAGATGCACCCATTCTTTCCCTTCTTAATGCAATCTACTAAGTGGAACAGTTTCAAAAATCAAGACATGGAATGCATGTTCAAATAATAAAAAACCAATGTTTCATAAGAAAAGAGAAAAGAACAATGACTTTCAAGGGAAGTTCTGAACCTTTCCAGTTCTGGCGATTTCTTTGATTCCAAACTTGCTTAAGTTCCTTTGCATAGCAACCATCTTCCCTGGATCTCCAGTTACCTTTGTGACATTCAGAATAAATAATTTGTATTAAGGACCTTATAACAGCAATGAAAATAAGCAAAACTGTATACAGATGCTCAATTAAATATGAGATCTAATTAGATCCAAAAAGATGCACACACAATTGACATTGTCTACCTCTACTAAAAACCTCAAACAAGTTACGCACAAAAAAGTATGCATCCAGAAAGCATCAGAGTCCAATAGAATGAGATCAAGATCAAAGATACAGAATTACGCTCCCATCACATCATGCCAAGTTTAAAATTTTGCAAACATTCAATTGTAATATTATTGTATATCCAGTGACAAAATACCTCAAGGTTTCATTTGCTAAGTTGATGTGCACTACCGACAATAAAAGCTGTCCTGGATGTGATTTAGTGAACGTTTCCCAAATCATGAAGCACAACTTCCAAGATTCCATAAAGAGGATCATTTAATGAGCTGCAGCCCAAGAACTTCCCCAACAGTTCCAATTTGTTAACAATATTCAAACTTTAAATGTTAAAGTTATGATTTTCCAAGTTTTAAACAAAGCCTACTAACCAATAACCACACTGATATGCACTCTCTATCAGACACAAGCACACAAAATTATAAATGTCAAACAATGTAAGAGTTCAAGTTTTTGACTGCTCAGACAATGTATAGATAATCTATAATATAAAAAGGAAGAGTAGAATAACGCCAATCTTCACCTCAATTGTTAGAAAGTGTTCTGAGATATCCACAATCCTTGATCTGAAAGTGTCCACTAACCACATAATCTGAAGATCAACCAAGTAACAAGGTTTTGTTATCAAAGAATATGGTAACAATTAAACGCATAGAACTTCTATAGATTCAAGAAAACTCTCAATGTTCAGCATTTAGATAATTACTATGTAACTACCTCAGCACGGTACTCTGGATTTGCATTAACTTTTATGAGCATTAGCTCACGTTCTACCTGTGGCTCATTTGATATATCTTCGACCTGGTTATCAAATCAAAAGCCACAAGTTAAGAATTTTGGGATTTGATACAGGTAATAATCTGAAAGACCAAAAAAGTGAAGTAATAAAAGATGGGGAAAAAAACAGATAACACAAATAAGTCAAGAGCTACCTTTTTTTTCATAAGGAATTTTTTAGAAAAGTGTAAAAGGGGCACAACCCATATACACAGGGTATATACAAGAAATACACCAAAAATTATCAATTAAAACTATAAAAATCAATGAATTCAAGTAAATTTTAAAAAAGAAAAAATTTTATGTGGAAGTCATCCAATAATATAAAGTCCTCAAGAACACAAGCTTTACCTCCAAGATTGATTTCTCACAACCTGAAAAGCTATGAGTGCTTCTTTCTCACCGAATGCACCACATAAAACATAAAGGGATTGCATTCCGTGTCTATACATTATGACCCACTGAATTCAAATGAATGAAAACCATAGCACATAACTGTCTAGAAACAGAACAATGGAGGAGTGCAAGATCAGTAGTGTCTCCATTTTCCTTGCACATAACACCAATCTACTACAATAATCAGGCGATACCTCAAATTAACCATCATTATGATTTTCCTCCCAATGCCATTGTCCAACTGAAAACGCCACTCTAGTTGAGACATTGGTCTTCCAAAATGCCTTTCCAAGGAAAAGACAACCTCCATTAGAGTTTAAGACTTACAGAAAGTCTTCAACTCAAACACACAGTGTTTTGAATAGTACTAACACAATGTATCCCATCCACTCTTCCCCACTTAGTAGAGTAGAGTGTCTAGAAAAGAGACTAGAGACTCTAACTCCCAATTGTTCATTGCTCTAATAAAAATAACATCCCAATGAAGATTTCCAATAGAAGATTTCATGTAATCTTCCATTGAAGCCTCTTTATTCCAAGAAATTCAAAATAATTCCGAAAAGGCCTCCTTCTAGACCTGCTCCCCACACTATAATCATGCCAAAACTTATTGCTAGTGTTGTCACCCACCTCAAATCTATTGAACCTAGAAAAGTTTCCCAACCCTGCCTTCTTTTTTGTCATAAGCTAACCCCATATTTCCCATTAGCTACATTTGAAACAACCCTGCTCCTCTTCCCCACCCATTTAAGCCTTAGCCATTCCCACATCAATGCCTGGTTAAACATGACCAGATTCCTAATTTCCAAACCTCTAGATTTAATCAATTCACAAATCTTCCATTTGACAGAAAACATTGACAACTTTTAGGGGTTGATTGTGCCAAACATGATTTTACATATCAGGAAGCCAGTTTTACACATAATTCTAAAGGATAATCTTAAATCTATACATGATTCTAAGGATAATGATTTTTTATGGGTAATTACAAACACCCAGGTGCTTAAACCCATGACCTCCCGTCCACGTTGCTTTTAAAAGGGGAAGAGCTGCCATTTGGGCAAGAGCTTAGCTAAAAGACAAAGTGCAAAATAAAATTCAAGAGCTAAGTTTTAACCTTTATAACATTCACAAGCTTCTGAAGCTGCTCCACAACTTGTTGTAGCACACTTTCAGTTCCAGACACAACTATTGTGAAAAGTGCTTTGTCCCTGTTCAGACCAACAGCAAGGGACTCAATGTTATATCCCCTCCTTGCAAAGACCCCTGCAATCCGATTTATCATTCCACTTTCATCTCCAACAAACACTGAAATTGTGTGCCGTCTCACCCTGGATCAAGAACAGAACGCAGTAGTGTAATTAAGTAAGGAGACCAATTCAAGTGTACCACAAACAAGCAGAACTTAACTACCTAATGATTCCATTTCACCCAGAACATGAGTAATCACATTGTAAATCATATAACTTCAGAGCAAAAGATTAAAAGAAGTGAAAAGCTTCCTATGTAAGGTGATAGAAACCTTTACATTTTGAATCTATCAAAGAGGGAAAAAAAAAAGCACACACACACAAAAGATAAATCCATTATTTATGAGGTAAAATTTAATAATGTTACATTTGTACCATACCATAGTAAAAGAAACTGAAAATCATATCTTTCTTATTTTTCATAAGTTGGATAGTGCCACTCCTTATACATAAAAGGGATATTCTTGGATTATAAAAATTTTATTTAAAAAAAAAAGAAAAAAAAAAAGCACGACCCACCAAAGGAAGCAAAAGCCAAAACATATTTACAGAGCCAACACATTAAATATATACATATTTTCAAATTTTGACCACATATTTAATAGAAAATAATGGCAAAGATATCAATTTAATAGAAAAAAATGGCAAAGATATCAAATTTAATAAAAAATAATGGCAAATATATCAAATTTAGCAAAATTCAATAGAAATCAGCACAATCCAATTGAACAATCACACATATACCACAACCATATAACCAATTGACATCACTTGTACATAGAGATTACAGAAAATGAATGACCCACAAACAAAAACAAGAAAAATTCAACAAAAACAATCAAAACCCAGATGACCAAACACATGCAACCACAACCACAACCAAAAGATTAAAAAGAAAAAAAGTTTGATATCAAAGCAAAAGGTGTATTTTTTTTATTGTACAAACTTTGATCGGGACGAGGAAGGAGCAGAGCCATTAGATGAAAATGCAGAGTCAGCGATATTCTCGTCCACGTTTCTTTCAGAGACCAACACCGCCGTACTCCTCCTTGACCTTGGCTCATAGTTGAGAGGTTTTGAGAGAAACCCAGAAAGCTTTGATGGGTAAGCTATGGCCGTTGAGAAAGCTGGGTTGAGAGAAGCGGCTGAACGAGGGTTCAGAGTGTGAAATGTTGAGGGTTGTGTTGAAATGGTCGCCATGTTCAACGAGAGAGAGAGAGAGAGAAGACTAAAGATTTGAATAAACGACAATGGAGGTGACGGTTATACAATTTTATAGTACCTCGCTAAATCTACACCTACGCGTATTTTAGACGTGGCATCATTGGTGATCGGGTCGTACCATTTGGATCCGGGTAAATCTTTTTTCTTTTTTCTTTTTTTTTTATGGAAGGACAGATTTTGGTTTTCGAAAATCTTATTTGAAATTATTTTTTCACATTTTTCAATATTTAAGTAGTAAAAAAAATATCTCATTAGAAAAAGTAGTAAAAAAATTTCAAAAAATATCGTTTAACTTTCTCAAAAATGAGTTCATGTTAAATTAAGCTAAATAAGAGAAATTAAAAGATAATTTTTTAACTAATTTTAAAGTGTTATCTATAGAAAAAAAATTTGGAAAATAATTCATTTAAAAAAAAAATTAATATTGAAACAAACAAAATGACGTGTACATAAGACCATCCATAAATTTTATGAACAGATAATGTGGTGAATTGAATATTTTATTTATTTTATAGTAATAATGGATTGAACTTTAAACTTTTGGATTTACATCATATTTTAGACTAATGAACTTATTTATCACCGGGTATCCTCATAAAGGTTCTAAGAGAAAACACCACCAATCATGATAAATAAAATGATATAATTTTGTTAATATTAGTGCAATACGCTCTATTAGTAAATTAGTTACACTTGCCTTTACTGACTTTGCAAAGTGACTATATGACTATCTATGTATTTTAAATTATATAAGTCATTTAGTCATCTAAATAAGTAGCTTATTATTAGAAATACATATGGTTAGTCATTTCTTTTTATTTTATTTTTATTGAAACCCATATGGTTACTCAAACAAGTAATTGGGTTAGGAGATTTTTTTTTTTTTTCTCCAAATCAATCTGAAAGAAAATTGTATCTGTATTCTAAAACGTTCAATTCTCAAAGAAAAAACTAGTAAAAAATAATAATAATATATTAAGATCCCTTAAATTCATAAGAGGTCAAGCTCATTTTTAACATATTTAAATAGAAAAGTAATAGATTTTATGTGACACATTAGTGGTAATAGGCTAATAGCAATTTTTTTTTTTTTTTTTTTGTGCCACATGTATGCAGTTTGAACCTCACTTTCGCCTCCCATGCTATCTACCCACAAAAATATAAAATAAAATAAAAAAATCTTTTTTATGAAAATATAAAACATATCAGGGAGATTATTAAAATTGTGCTGGTTGACTTTTCAAAATGAACAATGTTTTAAAACCTCTCAAATATATAATGGACAAATAAAATGGGATAGATGAAGTATAAAGTTCCTAGATAATAAAAAAAAATTACATTTTAAATCCTATAATTTAGGAGTTTGATAAATTAAACTTTATAGTTTATCAAATTAAACTCTATAGTTTATCAAATTAAACTCTCAAATCTTAGCTAACCTCAAACACAATGTCACTCCACTTAAATGAACTAATGTTTAATTTGTCTTTGATAGGGTTTAATTTGTAACCTTTTGAAACCTTAGGGTTTAATTTTGTATATCCTTAACTATAGGATATAAAATGTTATTTTTTCTATTGAAAATGAGTAAAGATAAGAATAACATTTTCATAACAAATTTTAAGTGGCAAACTATTATTGGTAAGTAAAAAAAGTAATGTTTGTGGCAGGCCCAATTTAGAACTAGTAACAGATTGTCATCTAAGTTTTGTTGTGAAAATGTAGTGAAAGTAACATTACTCATTAAAAATTATAAAAATTGAGCTAATTTTTGGCAAGTTTAAGATGTCTTAGTTAGCATATTCATGATGGCAACAATTTTGTGCAGGCTTTAAACAATTAGTCCTAAGCTTGATATCATTACTGATGGTACTAAAAGACATTAGGCCTCCAAGCCCAATGAAAATAATGGTAGAATTAAACTTCAGTGGGCCTTTAAGCCCAATAAAATTTAAGGACTTCCCTACATGCTGTTGGGTTACTTGCCTAGCAAGCCCACTCTCCAATCTTATGGGTCCTATCACCTATGTCACCAGCAAACAACTCAAGTTTCACGGGGAAAGCATATGTTGCCTAGTTTCAGGCCTTTCCAGTGTTGCTTGATCCATCATCAAATGGCCAACTCATACGAGTGGCCCAAGCCCACTCTCCAATTGTAATCAGGTGAACGGGGTGGTCTGGCTATTAGAAATTTAGAACATGATTCTCTCCATCTCAAAAAAAGAGACCAAATTATTGCTAAGATTTAATTTTAGAGAAAGTTCAAAGACACTATGTGTGCGTTTGGGTTAGGATTAAAAATTAAAATTATTTCACTATTTAGCTTATTTTTGCTACTCTCAAATGTATAACTGTGAGTGATGGAAAAAAAAAATGATAGATTCATGTGAAAGTGATTGTCTATTGCTCACAGTTAAAGAATTCATCAAATTGTGAAAAAAGTTGTTATAAAAGTTGTGAACATCAAAGAGCTGTTTAGTTTATAAGTTTGATAGGGTACTACAAACTGTCACGTCATTTAAATTTTAAATGACACTCAGAAGATCCTAAGTCTAAATGTGTTTTGAAGAAGTGGCCACCTGATATGCTCATGTAGCATTTTTTTTTTTCCCTGGCATGGAGAATGAATTAAGATAGGATAGGTCCTTGTACTAGTCATGATATATGCTTTCCATAATTAACGTCCAAATTTACCCATTCTTTTCAGCATAAATCCATATTTGAGTAAATTTATTTCAAATCTCTTTTTATATATTATTAATTTTAATTAACTAGAAATACGAAAAACTTCATTAAGCTTTTTTTTTTTTTTTTTTTGAAGAGAACTTCAAAAAAATAATAATAATAATAATATTTACAACATATAGCTTGAATTTATAATTTATTTATTTATTTATATTTTATAATAATTGTTATGTACTGTCATATCAAAATATCAATTAATTTTTGATATAAAAGGTAACAATCTATAATTCTTAAACTAGAAACACACCCAAAAAAATAAAAATAAAACAGAGTCTAGATAATTGCCACCAAATAACATTGGCACCAACTCTACTTTCTCTCTTCAATCAATAATTCCAAGTCAGGTTGAAAGCATCAAACAACCAGCTGGGGTCGGAATATCATTGTCCTGTAAGAAAAAACTTGAACATAATGCCAAACTTTGTCAATAATACTAGCCATTTGAATTGGATAAAGGACGAGTTTGACGGATCACCGTGATCCTCGGCCTCGACTCGAGTTGTTGGTATTTGCCGTCTAGCTATATATTCCTAGTGGCACTAAACCTAACGTGTCGTTTTGTATGAGCATTGCAGAAAGACAAAGACTGTGCAGTGGAGAAGACCCGGTCTTCTTTAAATGCAAAATCGTTTGTTTGGTTGCTGATGAGTAAACGGAGGAAAAGAAAAAGAAAATTAACCCATTTTTTTTCCCTAAATCCTATAGGAAAATGAAAGACAGCGATTATTCAACTTATTAAGTCAGGTTTTGAACTAAAAACAGAAGGTGTTAACTAGTTAAGTTACCAGCAGAGTTTTGATATTAGTGGGTCTTGAGTTTTATATTGTTTATATTACTCAATTGCTTGAATATGTGAACTGAATACATCTTAGTCTTGCTACATAGGACCATAGTCCATGTAAGTGGGTTTGTAATTATCAACTTGGATTTGACTAATTCTTGCACTCATTTTGGTTTTGTGACGGTACTTTTGTTACCTTTGCCGGCATACTAATATATATAAATATAATCTTAGAAATACAAACCTATTATATTTGCTCCATAATGATTGTTTTTTTTTTTGTTTTTCTTTTTTTAATCATTGGGTCAAGATACTAAATGGTTTTGGTGTAGGTGGGGGCTCCGACCTTAAGTCTTGTGTGTTCAATGCCGCAATAATTAGAATAAGAAAGATCTCTTTTGCTTCAACTTAAGTGGCTTGTGTATTGGTTTAAGTTGTGATGCGGGTTTGTTTTATCTTGCTTAGTTTGTGTGTGTGTCACAAACTTGCAATTAGTATAGTGAGAGATCCCATTGTGTGGTGTGTAGCAATTTGATCTAGAGAAGATATATTTTTCTTTAGTCTTCGTTCTTAGAGATAGCTATTTGGGTGTATTGGAATTTTGAGTTTAGTAAGAATGTTGTTGCAAAAGTAAAAGCTCTGATATTAATTTGTTTTAGGAAGGCCAGAAAGGCCTCCAAATAGAACTCCCATATAAGATTAATTGTGAAAATATTATAACTTTTGAACATCCTCGAAACAATTAACAAGAAGGAAGAAATTTTGCAAGAATTAAAAAAAAGGACACAAACACACAAAAGAAAACACCAAGGATCTACGTGATTTAGCAATAGCATACATTCACGAAAAACAAATGATTAGTGCACTTTATCAAGAGATATTACAAAGTTCTAACACACTTAAAAGGAGAATTCACGAATAATAAAATATCTCTAGAGCTCTCGTAAACTAATTCAAAGTCTCTCCCCATGTGAGGGGGACAGGCTCCCCTCCCGTTCAAATTTCTCCAGTTTTCTCCATTCTTTATTCGAATGGAGGACACATGGCACTTAAAACATCTAAACATCAAAAACATGCCAGCCACATCGAACCTTATTTATTCTCATCTTGTCTACCTTTTTCAGCATCCTCCATTCACAAACCCACCTCCCATACACCAATAGTCTTGGCAAACGGACGGCAAGGAGCTGTCAGAATGATGCCGAAGAAGCCACCCACTAACACCCTTGGCAAACGAATCAAAAATACATTAGATTCAGGGGGAAAGTTCTAATATTAAAAGTTTCGAATATTTTTGACAACCTCTCGTTACTTCTCTCAAATCTTCATCTCCTCATAAAGCCCACTTGGTGATTTCCAAATTTCACTCTTTTCTCATCACCATTTTTCACTTTTTGGTCTCTGAGAAAGCGTAAGAAAAGAAATGAAATTGAAATCTTGAAGCTTTTATAAAAAATGAAAATTGAAATCTAGTATATATGGGTAAGTTTCTTTTCTTTCCTACACTGTTTCATCTCCTCTTCTTCTCAAAGCCCACATAGAAACAGGTCCCAATGATGGTTTGTGAACAGAGGTTGCTGAAAGAGTGGGTTAAATGGGAGTAATTAACAATTTGATGTGGCATGTTTTTAACCTTCAGATGTTTTAAGTGCCACGTATCCAGTATCCTCCATCCGGATAAAAAATGGAGAAAACTGGAGAAATTTGAATGGGAGGGGAGCCTGTCCCCATGTGAGGGACCTATGGGCAAAGTCGCCTTAGGCTGGGTTTGGATAGCAGCAGACGCGCGTCTGCGTTTTTTTGGCTGGGTCCAGTGCACTGTTCACAGGACCCGCAAGTACGGAATTCAACAAAATCAACTTTAAAACTGGATCCCACGGTACTATTCACACATTTAAAAATTATTTTATTATAGTGTTTTCAGTTTTCAGTTTTTAACAATAAGCGGTATCCAAACAGACCCTTATTGACACCAAGAAAATCCAACTAGGATACACGGACGCGGCAAAACCCATGCCGCACCCGCGTCCAACGTGGCTCAACGTGGCGACGTGCGAGGGACGCCACTGCTAGCGCGTCGGTGTTGCGTCCAGTTTTTTTTTTTTTTTTTCAACGACTTGCGCCGACGTGGCTCAGACTCGGGCCAAATTGCGCTGAATTAGGCTAATTCGCACTGATTCGGGCCGTATCAAGCAAAACGGCAGATTCAGGCCGAAATTCAAAAAAAAAAAAAGGTGCAAAACGCACTGTTTAAACTTAATAACAAACCCTAAAGGCCTAAACTCTCTCACGCATTCTCACTTCAACTCTTTCTCATTCCATCGTTCGTCTCTTTGTGTTGTGTGGCTATGTGCTCTTCTGCTCTCTGCCTCTCTATGCTGTATGCTCTGCTCTCTGCCTCTCTGTCTCTGAGACATTCAGCCATTGAGTCACGCCTAAACTCTCACTCTCACCTCACACAATCTCACTCTCAACTCACTTACAACCTCACCAACCCACTCTCAATCTCAACTCTCAACTCTCAAGCTCGACCCACTCTCAAGAGTCTCAACTCAGGTATCAAACTAAAGCTTTCAATCTTAGTTTTTCAATTTTTTTAAGCTCAAGTTGATCTGATTTTTTTTAAAAATTTTTAAAATTTTTTATATAAGCTGTAATGTAATAATGTTGTGAGTCTTGTGACTTGGGTTTGATTTTTTATTTAGTTAATAGTTATTACTCATTGTGATTTATGAATTTGTGAACTTGGGTTTGATTTATTATTAATTTATTTAGTTAATACTTAATAGTTATTATTTGTAGGTTAAATTGAATCTATTGAATTTGCAATGGACGAAGTTACAAGCACATAAACTTCACCTTCATCTAATCAAAAAGTGCCAAATGATGAATCTCCTCTTTGGCAGTATGTGAATAAAGTAGAAAAACCACCTGGTGCTACTGTTAAATTAGGTGGAAACACATACTTTAAGTGCAACTATTGTGGTGTAGTTTATATGGGATCCTATTCTAGGGTTAAGGCTCATTTATTAAAAACTCCTAATAAAGGTATTAAACCATGCCCTAAGGTGACATCGAGCCATAGGCTGAAAATGCAGCGAATGCATGATCAAGTTGAGAATGATAAGTTAGAGAGAGAACGGAGAAGTCAAATTCCCTTACCCTCACCTCCCCCAAGCCGTGGGCTTATACCTATTTCCCCATTTCGAAGACAAGAAGGGAGTGATAGTACAAATCCAGTTGATGGTAAAAGGAGGAAGATGACTGTGAATTCTCCTTTGGAGAGAGCATTCCAGAATAACGCTAGACATGAATTGGATAGTAGAATTGTTAGGATGTTTTACACCGGTGGGCTTCCGTTTAACTTTGCAAGGAACTCATATTATCATAATTCCTATGCATATGCTGTTGCCAATAGCATTCAGGGTTATGTTCCTCCTAGATACAATACCTTGAGAACAACATTTTTGCAAAAAGAAAGAGCTCATGTTGAAAGACTTTTAAAACCAATTAAGGACTTTTGGCTTGAAAATAGTGTAAGTATAGTTTCTGATGGATGGTCAGTCCACAAAGGAGGCCTCTTATTAATATTATGGCTATATCAGATAGGGGTCCAGTGTTTATAAAAGCAATTGATGGGTCAGGTGAGTTCAAAGACAAACATTATATTGCTGGGGTGTTGAAGGATGCTATAAAAGAGATTGGACATGAAAACGTTGTCCAAGTCATCACTGATAATGCTAGTGTGATGAAGTCTGCTAGAGCTCTTATTGAAGGTGAGTATCCTAAAATATTTTGGACACCCTGTGTTGTCCACACTCTCAATCTAGCTTTAAAGAATATTTGTGCAGCAAAAAACACTAAAAAGAATGAAGTTACATATGAGGAATGTAGTTGGATTACACGTATTGCTGATGATGCATCCTTCATATGTGTTTTTATCATGAACCATTCAATGAGGTTGGCAATGTTTAATGAATTTTTTCCATTAAAACTGCTCCAAGTTGCTGATACTAGATTTGCTTTGGTTGTTGTAATGCTGAAAATGTTGAAGTTGATAAAAAGATGCCTTCAAGCCATGGCTATTAGTGACCAATGGGCTTTTTATAGGGAGGATGATGTTGGAAAAGCTCAAAAGGTGAAAGATATGATTCTAAGTGATCTTTGGTGGGATAAAATTGATTATATCCTTGAATTCACAGCACCTATTTATGATATGCTACGAGTAGTCGACACAGATAAGCCTTGTCTTCGCCTTGTGTATGAGATGTGGGATTCAATGATAGAGAAGGTGAAGGCAGCAATATATCGGCACGAAGGCTTGGAAGATGATCAGTATAGCTCATTTCGGGGTGTGGTGTATGATATACTCATTAATCGATGGACTAAAAATTGTACACCACTACATTGCTTGGCTCACTCCTTAAATCCTAAGTACATTTATTTTCTATTTTCCTTAGTTCACCCTTCTAGTAAAACACACGTTTCATCTATATTTGTTTTTTAATCTTTAACTAGGTATTACTCCATTGAAAGGCTTTCGGAGAATTCAAAACACATCTCTCCACATCGGGATCATGAAATTTCTATGGAAAGGAGCAAGTGTTTGGATTGATACTTTGAAGATGATAATGAATTAAAGGTGGTGAAGTTTGAGTTTGCTGCATTTTCAGGAGGGAGGTTTCCTTCACCAGATGCCTTGATAGATAGGTGGGCCTTACTCCCTTTGGTTTGGTGGCAATACCATGGCTCCGCATTTCCAACTCTTCAAACCCTTGCCCTTAAACTTCTTGGACAACCTTGTTCATCCTCATGTGCTAAGAGGAATTGGAGCACATACAAATTCATTCATTCCTTAAAAAGAAACAAAATGGCTCCTGCACGCGCTAAGGATTTGGTATATGTGCATTCTAATCTTCGACTCTTGTCAAGGCGCAATGAGGATACAACAACAAAGATGTGGGATATTGCAAGAGACTCTTGGAATGAGAGCAACATACATGGAGGAGCTGGAATTCTTGAGAATGCAGCCCTTACACTTGATGAGCCAGAGTTGAAGGCCATGGTTATTGGGAATGCTAGCACTAGTGTTACTACCAGTGAAAGTGAAGT
Source organism: Notholithocarpus densiflorus (assembly GCA_030021035.2). Lineage (NCBI taxonomy): Eukaryota > Viridiplantae > Streptophyta > Magnoliopsida > Fagales > Fagaceae > Notholithocarpus > Notholithocarpus densiflorus. The sequence goes on along the minus strand of JARYZH020000162.1, from coordinate 283,184 downwards.
TCAAAGTGAAGCTATTGATCTTGATGATGATGTTATTGGTGTTTGATTGTCTTGTTGATTATCTTTTATTTTGTTTTAGTTTCAAACTTGTGAGTTGTATTCTAATTTCCGAATATCATGGAATGCTTTAGTTTCAATCTTGTTTGTTGTATTTAATTTATGAACATCATGTTTTAGTTATTATCTACTATTACTCTTAAATTTGGTATATGTTTATATAATGTGAAAAATTATGCTTAGCAATATATTAAAAATATAAATAAAAATATTTTTAATAATTTTTTAATCGCCGAGTCCCGCTGCACCCACACCCACCTTTTTCAAAAATTGCCGAGTCCCGCACCTGCACCTGAGTCCCGAAACGCACCCGTGCTTCATAGAAACCCAAGCTAAGTCAAAATAGGAATCTGAGACAATATCTCACAAATCTTCTCTTTGACTTGCAAATTCCACAAAGCAAGAGTCACAAACTAAGCCAACCTCCACAACAAATGCTTCTACACCATCTTTGTTGAGGATGAAATGTCTGCAACATATATGTCCTGCCATTGTGCTTTCTAAATCAAACAAGCACTGAGAACCAAAACATTTGGATTTTCCTTATCTAATTTGATTCTTGAAAATGAACCATCTTGATTTGCGAAATATTGGCCATACAAAAACAATATATACTTCTATGTTGACTGCACGTTGCAGTTAATTGGCTTTGATTTTGTTTTTGTTTTTTTGGGTTATAATTTGACTTATACTCTACCCGAGTACAAATCTGCTATTTTACTGAAGGAGAAAGATTGCAAATTTTCAATGGTGGAAAATTCATCATTTTGAAAAAAAAGGCATTGATAAATACTGAATCGAGATCAGCTTTTTGTTTTGCCCAAATGAGTCTGGCCCAGTTAAACAGGCCAATGTAACTTGATTTGAAAAGTGCAACCATACTCTTTAACCAAGTGTAACTACAGCGATAATTGTGGAAAATAATAGTCATATTCTCACAAATTATAATTCTTTTATTAATTACATAAAACCAATTGAGAGCTCAAGGATCATGGTGGTTTTTAGAATATTTTAAGATATTATTATATATCAGGATACTACGGTACCGTAAATAATGTATACCATGAATTAATCAATTTTAACATATTTTTCTTTTTCAGTTGGAGATTTAAATCTTACACATTTTGTTGAACATTAAGAGTTGCTAATTGTGAGTTCTAGTTAGCTCATCAGAAACTAATACCATAGGTTAAAACGCTTAAAAAAAATGAGTTACATTCATAACATTTTCAGAACAAATTATAAGTGGTAATTTGTTATTGGTTCTAATTTATACCTACTACTGAAATTACTTTTCTACCCTACCAATAACAACTCGTAACAACCTACCACATAAGATTTGTTGTAAAAATGTTATAAACGTACCATTTCTCTTTAAAAAAATTGATAATTTATCTCTTATTTCCACTCTCTTAAAAGTTAAAACTTTAAATTTAAAAGCATATTCTGCCTATACAAATAATCAATTTAGATTAGCCATAATTTATTTGACTTTTACTCATAGGGAAAATGATCATACACAAGAAAGCAAATGATTCTAGTTTGCTATTGAATGGAATTTCTTTTCTCCTCCTTTTATTTTTGTCACTTTGACTGTTATTATTATTTTGGTAGTCACACTCACACTTTGACACTTTTTTCACAGACTCATGCTGTGTTGAGTCACGCCTGTACAGCAACATCTTTTTCAACATAATTTTCAAATCTCTCTCAATCAGAACTGTCATGTTCACCGATTAAATAACCTTTCACCACTCAACTTCGAAGATTTGTTAGTGTAATGGGATATAATCAAAGTTATAAAAATAATAAAAGCAGTGATTTTGATTGGAAAGCTTTATGCTTTTGAAAGGTTTTTATTTCTAGCAGCCACATGCTTTCCCTGAGCCCCACTTGATTTTGGAACTACTCTCTTTTTCATCTCAAGGTTAGGTAAAACCTATCAATCAAGTAAACCATTTTTTTTTTTTTTTTGGGTTTTGTTTTCTTCTATTTTCACTCTTTATCTCCAAAAGACATGTAACAATCAAGAACATTTCATCATAAAATAAGAGTCCATTAGTATTAAAAATTAAGATTATGACTTATGAGTTCGAATTAGTGAAAAGGAGATTGCTAACGATTGGCGATCAAATCAAGGGCGGCAGCAAGTGCAGTGGCGGCAAATGAAGCTTTAAGGGTTCAAACGAACCCCCCGGAGCTTGCAAAAAAGAAAAGAAAAATTATGTATAATAATTTTAAAATAATTTTGTTTTGACCTTTTAAATAAAATATTGAATCCTTTGGCCCAATTTTTTTTTTAAGTCCAATTGAAATAAGTTTGAATATAATCATCTTGACAATATTTTAGCCTTTTTAATCAAAAAAGGAAAAAAAAAATCCAATATGAACTAAAATCTAGGGAAAAAAAATAGTAAGCACAACATCAAATTAGAAATTTGTTGATCTTAAATTTCAAGAAAATCCTATTTAGATCTTAACAAATTTGACAAAAAATTACTTATGACTTCTTTACTTTGACTAATAAATTTAATTATATTATTTGTTGAGTGGGAAAAAAAAAAAAAAAAAAAAAAAGTCTAGGCATTGTCCCACATCAAGCGTGTGTTTTGGGGTGTGTGAGTTTATATAATGCTCCACAGAACTAAGTGTTGCATGCATTTTTGATTTTGACATATAGTATTATTAAGCAAAAAAAAAAAAAAAAAAAGTATATATATATATATATTTGAACATTAATTTCTTGATGATTAGAGGAGTGATTCTCTTGACTCTCTTTGTGAGGATTTAATTCAATACATTAAAATTTAAGTTGATGAGTTAAAACAAAATGATATTGTATTAATTACTCACTCATAGTATGTGGCTAATATAATATGAGACTTAACTGCTCAATTAATTAAATAAATTTTTCTTCTTTTTTTAAATAATTAATGAAGACATTCATAGAAAAAAAAAAAACCTTTCAAAGATGCTTATTAACATTTTTTGTTGCTAAATAATACATAAACATATACATCTACGTGTTAGGCACAAGTTACATTAATTACTCCTTCTATCAAACACTTACTATTGAAAATATTAATCCCTCTCAACCCCACCTTATTGTCTTTCCATTTTTTTTTTCTTCCTACTATTCTGTCATCTTTTTTATTTTTATTTTTTATTTTTTTTAACCTACATTAATGCTGAGAAATCAGTCTATCTCAGACCTTCTAAACCATGTGGCATTGTGCCCTAAATCTTAATTAGATATTTGGAATGTTTTCTTTAAGATTTGGCATAAGAGGTTGGAAAGTATATGCTTGACTTTATTTAATGCTTGGTCATTGTGAAATTCTTAAATTTGTGCGTGGAAATCACTCTCTCTCCTCCCCACAATAAATCTTAATTTTATACGAAGTATGGCCGACATGCAAGACTATTATTGTATAACTCGTTTATATGCATAGTACAATAAAAACAATCACACTTACACACACACACACATATATATATATATATATATATGAATTCAAATTATATCTAATTACACTTTTTTTTTAAGTTATATATGAATTTTACTCTCTAGTCTTTATCACTTTCTTTTCTTTTCTTTTCTTTTTTTAGTTTTTTTGGATATACACGAGTTTATTATTTTATTCATTTTTATTGGGTTTTTGATGATTTATTTATATAAAACTCTTCATCTTTTGCACAACATTAACTCACCTATAACAAAAAATTTAAAAAACTTAAATAGGACACATGGTACAAAATTAGATAACAATTGAAATACAATTTAAAATCTAATTGGATTTTCTCTCAACTTTGCCTTTATTTAATTATATATATATATATAAATTATTTGTAATTCACTTGAACTTAAAAAATCTTTCTCTAGTTGTAAGTTTGGTTGGGTTAGGAGAAAACTAAATTCTACAATCCATGCTACTGCTAAGCTTGTTGTTAGGATTAAAAGCCAATTTTGCTGTAATAAGCATGAAGCCCCTAAAGTCATCTTGGATACTTGCATGCATTATTTTAGGTGTCTTTGTTTGACTTAATTAATGAAGTTTGCAGTTACAAAAAAAAATTGTTTATCTAATTACTTTTTCTTTTTCTTTCCCCTAGTGTCCTTTCAATTTTTTTCTTTCTCACTTTTCTATCTCCTACCTTTTAAACCATGTGCCTGCCATTAAAATCTTAATCAGATATTAAACATGAACTCTAGTTTTGTAAGACTCATGTGCCCTTACTCAGGAGGCAACATAATAATACAGCGATTGGTACTATTATAATGGGCAAGACTTAAGTACATATTTTTAGGTGTCTTTGTTTGACTTAATTAATGAAGTTTGCAGGTTATAAAAAAAATTGTTTATCTAATTACTTTTTCTTTTTCTTTCCCCTAGTGTCCTTTCAATTTTTTTCTTTCTCACTTTTCTATCTCCTACCTTTTAAACCATGTGCCCGCCATTAAAATCTTAATCAGATATTAAACATGAACTTTAGTTTTGTAAGACCCATGTGCCCTTACTCAAAAGGCAACATAATAATACCGTAATTGGTACTATTATAATGGGCAAGACTTAAGTACAGTATTTAGATACTGTTTTTTAAGTTCCTCTTTTAAGATTCTGCTATGTAGATTTTTTTTTATAAAATAGAAAACTATTTTTTAATTAAGTAGCCACATGACTAAACATTAAGAAGGGAACTTAAGGAACGACACTTAAGGTACTATACCTAAGTTTTGTCCTATTATAATACTATTTGGATAAATTAAAATAATTGTTTTTAGTTTTATAAACACAAAATGTTGCAGAGAACAAAAATGACACAATTCATAAGTCAGAAAAATAGTAATTTTTATGCCATGCGGATCAATTAAAGGATTTATAAAAAGGATAAGTATAGGACACAACACTTTTGGCAATATTTTTGTTTAATAATACTATTCAATAATATTATTGAATTGAAAATTATATATGAAGCAACAGATTATACCTTTAAAATCTAATCTTGATTCTTGACCATAAATTATAAACTAGACAAGATTTGAAAATAGAAACGAATTCGTAAAACGATTTTTTTTTTTTTTTGGATGAACGTAATAAAAACGATATTGAAGTAACTGTTGTGACACAAGAATAAAAAAAATTGACGTAAAACATGGATCCAAAAACAAAAATCACACGACTGTTTTCCACTCACACAAAAAGACACCATGTATCAACGTTTGCCGCGTTTACACGTCTGGTTCCAACTCCTAACAAAAAAAAAAAACAACAACAACAACAATAGTTATTTATCAAGATAGTTTGTTTGCATGCTATTGGCTTTGAGTATCATTATCATATATGTTCAACATGTTGAATCAAAATAAGTATATATTTGAACATTAATTTCTTGATGATTAGAGGAGTCTCTTTGTGAGGATTTAATACAATACATTATAATTTAATTTGATGATGAGTTAAAACAGAATGATATTGTATTAATTACTCACTCAATATTGTTACTATCTAGTATGTGGCTAGTATAATATGAGACTTAACTACTCAATTAATTAAAGCATTTGTTCCTTTTTTTAAATAATTAATTAAGACATTCATAGAAAAAAAAAAAAAACCTTTCAAAGATGCTAATTAACATTTTTTGTTGCTAAATAATACATAAACATATTCATCTACGTGTTAGGCTCAAGTTACATTAATTACTTCTTCTTAAAAAACACTACTTACTTGATTCTTTAAAAAAAAATCACACTAATTACTTTCTTATATAGTGTAGACCCTAGAGATAGATGCTTAAACTCTATTGTCTGTTCTTATCAAAAAAAAAAAAAAAAAGGTTATTACCTATGTTACACCATAAACCTGTTTATTGCTTTAATATTCTAATTCAATTATTGGACTATACATTCCATTTTTTTAATATTCATACTAAGGGTCTGTTTGAAATCCACTTATTTTACTGAAACTAATAAATGTAAAGTTAGCTGAAATAATACAGTGGGATCCATAAATAGATCTTTGCCAAATAGACACTAAGCATGGATGGTATAAGGAAAAAATATAATTTAATTTGAGATATAAAAAAAACACATTTAATACTCTTTCATCGTTGTAAAATATATTAAATAGCTTAATATTTAAAATGTAATATAATACATATGTGTTGTTTTCTCTTTATATTTCCACCCCTTTTATCAAACACTTATTGTTTTTCCTTTTTTTTTTCTTCTCACTATTCTGTCATCCTTAAAAAAAAAAAAAACTACATTCATAATTGTCAGTATCGTACGATACGCGATACGTATCGTATCGTGTACAAAAAGTTTCGTATCGTAAGTGCGTATCGTAAGTGCTCGTGAATCGTCCGATACATAGGTGCGTATCGTATGAATCGTATCGTATCGGTGAATCGTACGTATCGTACGATACACAGACATGTGGGTTTAAAATGAGTTTTTTTGTTAAAATTTGTGGTTTTATTTGATTTAAACAAGTTGTTAGACTTTTTTAACACAAAATTATTGGGAAACTTAATTGAATCTAATTCCCATGATTTTTTTTTCCCCTCCCTTCTCTTTCTCCTACAAAATTTAGTCTATACTCATAACACTTACTTTCATACGTGCAAATTTATATTCTATGATATTAAAATGTATTAAATGAAAATATAATTATTTTTTATTTTGTTATTATTATTATGAGTCTAAAAAGCTAGAATGCCAAGAAAAATTATTAGAATAAAAAAAAAAAAACAAAAATAGTAAGTGTTGATAATAATGAAGAAAATGTCTATGAAAAAATAATTTTGCAAGATGCTGAACATGATGATATTATATTTTGGTTCATATATCATGTATTATCACTTCTGAGTTAAATCAATTTGAATGTGCATGTTATAAACATAAGTTAATTTGACTTATTTAGTTAGCTTTGTTAAATATTATTGCATAAGTAATGATTAAATTGGTATTTAATTAAATATATTTCAAATTTATAATAAGTATACCTTTTATATATGTATATCTATAATTATTTTATAATTTTATTAGATGTTTGTGTATTTTACGATACACGATTCGATACGATACACGATACATAAAAATTAAAAATCGATTCACAATACGATTCACGATTTGATAACTATGACTACATTTATGCTGAGAAATCAGTCTATCTCGGACCTTCTAAACCATGTGCCATTGTGCCCTAAATCTTAATAAGATATTTGGAATGTCTTCTTTAAGATTTGACATAAGAGTTTAGAAAGTATTCTATCCAAATTCCAAAAACGTTAATTTTTGGGTGAATTTATAGTTGACAATATTGTATCAATCGCTTTTATCATTATTATATATCTTGAAACTTGACCAAATCAACTACATCAACTTGTATTAGATATACTTAATTTCAAATTTCAACTAATAACGCACTTGACTTTATTTCATGTTTGGTCATTGTGAAATTCTTAAATTTGTGCGTGGAATTCACTCTCTCTCCTCTCCACAATAAATCTTCATTTTTTGGTAGAAGACAATAAATCTTAATTTGATACAAAGTATGGGACTTCTCAATAATATCTCAAATTTAACTCTTAAGCCGGCCGACATGCAAATTTATGACATATAATTATTACTAGTAATTGCTTACCTAACCTATTATTATTATTATTTATAATTCACTTGAACTTAAAAAATATTTCTTTAGTTGTAATTAAGTTTGGTTGTGTTTGGAGAAAACTAAATTTTGCAATCCATACTACTGCTAAGCTTGTTGTTAGGCTTAAAAGTCATTTTTGTTGTAATAAGCATGAAGACCCTAAAGCCATCTTGAATACTTGCACCCATTATTTTAGGTTTGCAGGTTATTTAAAAAAAAAATTTGTTTACCTAATTACTTTTTCTTTTTCTTTCCCCGAGTGTCCTTTCAATTTTTTTTCTTTCTCACTTTTTTATCTCCTACCTTTAAACCATGTGACCGCCATTAAAATCTTAATTAGATATTAAACATGAACTCTAATTTTGTAAGACCCATGTGCCCTGACTTAGCAGGCGACATAATATAATACCGTGATTGGTACCATGCGGATCAATTAAGGGATTTATAAAAAGGATAAATATAGGGCACAACACTTTTGGCAATATTTTTGTTTAATAATACTATTTTGTAAAGTTATGATTTACAACTATGTTTTATGTTGGTTTTATTCCAGGACAAAAAGTGTTGTAATTGCTTCAATTTTGTTCCTTGTATTTTGTGGGATTTTATTTTATTGGGTTTAGTATTAAGTTGGTGAAGACTCAAGCTTAAATAAAGAATCAGTGAATTTTACGAGAAGCTCGCGAGAAGCTAAGCCGCGAAAGGGCACGTGAGGAGCACATGACTGGAAGCTGAAGAGTCATGCCAGGTTGTCGTTTTCGCGAGTGTCTCGCGGGTAAGGCCTTCCCGCAAGACAGTCGCGAAACATTCCGCTTGGAGGATTTTTAAGTGAGACTTTCATACCCTTCACCCATACTATATATGCCCTCATTACCCACAAATGCAATTGAGGCCATTTAGAGAAAAAAACCCTAGATAGGTTTTCTACAACACACACACCCATCTTTTAGAGAAAGAGCTACTCATCCTTAGTGAGAATTCATTGTAGCCTCTTCTCCTTCCCTCTCCCATTATCATACCTTGAGAGGAGATTTGTACCCAAACACAATCCACATCTTTTCAGAGTGTAGTGAGTGTTTTGGAGTTGCTGGGAAGCATTGGAAGAAGCCAAGGATGGTAGATGCAACATGGAGCTTGTTGCAGGATCCGGAGAGCTAGATAAGACAGGGTTCCGAGAAGCCTTGTTGGAGTAGGAGCTTGGAGGGTTTAGGTACAGTGGGTAGATCAGGCTTGAAGGGTCTCTTGCTAACCCATGTATCCCAACTAATTGTCTAGTGGATCGATTACCGCTTGGAGGGCGGCGGAGAGGTTTTTCGCCGAGTTCTTCGGTTTCCTCTTTGATAACACATCGGCGTGTTATCTTGTATTTGCATCTCTCTTCCCTACTCTTTTACATTCCATTTTATTGCTGTGTTGTTTTAATTATGGATTATAGTAACTTGTTTGTTCATCCGCTCGTATTTACACTATTCCGCACTTAGAACTAAGTTAGTGTAAAATCTATAGAGCCGTAATCTTTTAATTTGGGGTCTAAACAGCTCTTGTGTTTTTTTAACACATTTTCGAGCTTTCATATTTCATAAATTATTTTATTAATTAAGACAGTTTAAAACTATTTTGACATATAATCTTTATAACATTGAATTACTAGTTACACAAAACATGAAGAGACGGGTTTCACTAAAACATACATCTAGTCTTCTCCACGAGCCAAATTCAGTGTTGAAAGATTTAGGAAAGTTTACTTCTTAAAATGACTTTTAAGTTTTATTATTTTACTAAATATATTTCGAAAAGGTATTTTTCTAGTAAAAATATTAAAGTACACTTTTGTCCCTTAAAGCTTTGGGTTGTTTTTACTTTGGTCATTTATGTTTCAAAATTTTTATTTTGATCCTTTATGTTCGATTTTTTCTTCATATTGGTCTTATTGTCCATTTCCGTGAGTATAGTGAGCCTTCATAATTTTTTTTTTTTGCCTAGAAGAAGGAAATCTCTCCATTCCATGACATTTTATAACTAGTATTTCCTAAAACAATTAAACATAAAGGAAATCAACGATTGAATTATTAATAGAAATAAATGACAACCTAACGAAAGCGAAAGCAAATATGAAGAGGCGAAATGTTTGATTCCGTCTACATGTTAGCCCCATCGTCAATTTCTATGTGTATAGTGACCGTTCATTTTATACATATCTTTGCATTTCACAACATTTTAGAACTAATATTTCCTAAAGTAAATAAACATGAGCACTCAACAATCAAATCATTACTTTCTCAAAAAAAAAAAAAAAACAATCAAATCATTAATGGAAACGGATGACAACCCAATATGAAAACAAAAGAATCTATTTTTTAGAAGAAAAAACAAAAGCAAATATGAAAAGGCAAAATGAAGATTTTAAAACATAAAAGGCCAAAAAGAAAAACAATCCAATTTTTTTTTTTTTTTGAGATAAAAGATAGAAAAAAAAAAATCCAATTTTTAAGGTTTGCTTACCTCCACTAGACATATTATTTTGTTTTAAATATATAATGATAAGTAGTATTGAGTTTTGATCCCAAGATAATGTGACAGTTTCTCATTAAAATAAAAGAAAATTCCTTTTAAAAATGTACTAAAAGTAAGCTAAATCTTAATTTTTAAAAGCCCAAAAATATATTTTATTACATTTCTCGACACAAAATTACTACGTATTAATATTTTATAAAATTATCCACTAACACCCATATTATTAAATTGAAAATTTTAGTAAAGTAACAGATTACATATACCATTTACATTCCTAAAATCTAATCTTGAAATAGAAACGAACCCTTAAAAACGATATTGACGCAACTGTCGTGACACAAGAAACAATACAAAAGTTGACGTAAAATATGGATCCAAAAAACAAAAAACAAAAAAAAAATCACGACTGTTTTCCACTCACCCAAAAAAAGACACCATTATCTACTGTTGAAAATTTAAATCACACATAAGGTACGGCATTGCAAATAACACGAAGAACCGAACGTCAACGTTTGCCGCGTTTTACACGTCTGGTTCCAGCTCCTAATAACAAACAAAAAAAAACAACACTTATTTATTAACGGCCTTTTTTTCAGCTATATTTGTGTGGAACTAACGAATCCAAAAAATTAAAAACCATTTCTCTCTCTCTCCCTCAACCGCTTTACTTGGATCTCAAAACCTCTCCATTTTCTCAAATCTTGTCTAATTTTTGTTCACAGACTCAAACTCTCCCATTATTCTCTCTCTCGGTATCGAGAGCTCTCGAGAGATCAATCCTCCCTAGCTCTCGATCCGAGTTTAAATAATATCATATCGTATAATATCATATCATGTAAATGTAAAATTGTTGTTTGTATTTAAGTATTAGAATTAGAATTAGAATTAAAAAAAAAAAAAAAAGATAATGGAGAATTTAGCGTCGCAATTGAAGCGAGGGATATCGCGGCAATTCTCGACGGGTTCGCTGCGGAAGACGCTGAGCCGGCAGTTCACGCGGCAGGCCTCGCTGGATCCGCGGCGGAACAATCAGCGGTTCAGCTTCGGGCGGCAGTCGTCGCTGGATCCGATACGGCGTGGGGGAGGAGAGAGCGACAGCGGGGACGGGGAGAGCGCGGAGCTCACCGTGCCGGAGAACTTGGACGCGACGATGCAGCTGCTCTTCATGGCGTGTAGAGGCGACGCTAAAGGAGTGGAGGATTTGTTGAATGAGGAAGGGATTGACGTGAATAGCATTGATTTGGATGGGCGGACTGCGTTGCATATTGCGGCGTGTGAAGGACATGTTGAGGTTGTTAAGCTCTTACTCAGCAGGAAGGCCAATATTGATGCTCGTGATCGTTGGGGGAGTACGGTACTAACTACTCCCATTATCTTTTAGTATTTGTTTTTTTTTTTTTTTTTCTAAATTGGTTATTAATTAATTAATTAATTAATTAATTACGCGCGCACGCATTCAATGAGTCTTGAATTCCCAACCTCACAGAGTTCCTGCTAGTTGAGGGAGGTGTTATTTGAGTTAGAGCTCATTCGCGGTTTTTTTTTTTTTTTTTAATTACATTTTTTAATTTTTTAATTTTAATTTTTTGGTTTTTGGGGCTGGGTGGCAATTGGTTAATTACATTTTGTTTATATGTGGTTTGGGTTGAATTTGATTTGTGGAAACTTGGTTTAAAAAGTTGTACTTTTGGTAATTTTTCCTTTGAAATATGGGTTTTAATGATTTTGAGCTAATTTTTATTAAGGAATTGTAGCCGGAGTGAGCAAAGTGCATAGGTTGGCACACCAAGTTTGTTCTAAACTATAGATGGGTAAAACATAATTATCCCCTTTTAAGGTGGGGGTGGGGGATTCAATGAGCATTTTTTTTATATGTATATGTTTGATAGAATTCTAAGTTTGGATTCTTCACAATTGGGTCAAGGAGCATGTATGTATTCAGGTTCTAAAGACTACATTTAACTTTAATCGGTTTTTGTGTCTATGGTCTTCATGCTACTGCATATTGACCACCTTAGTGACACATAGTTCCCAACTCAATCTATGTTCATGCTACTGTTGTTGGGTTTCATTTTGTCTGTCAGCTCGTATGTACCCAGCACACGCGCACACACACACATGCTCAACATACATCTGTATGTTTTTCTGAGTTGCTTTCATCTTTTACTTTCCGCCTTTTGGCCATTCTATAGATTGAGGGAGCACTAAATGTTGCAGCGTTATGAAAGATGTACAATTAATGTCTTCTCTGCTGTCTTTCCTTAAAATATGGCCTTTATATTTAAGTGCTCTTTATCTGGACAGGCAGCTGCTGATGCTAAGTATTATGGAAATATGGACGTTTACAATATTTTAAAGGCCCGTGGAGCCAAAGCACCGGTACAATATGAATGTTTTATTTATTTACTTTTTATGTTAGACTTTATGCCTGTTAGAGATTTATAAATTAGTATTCTGCATATTTTTAGAAAACCAGGAAGACACCAATGGCTGTTGCAAATCCTCGAGAAGTTCCAGAGTATGAGCTTAATCCACTAGAGCTTCAAATTCGGAAGGGTGATAAAATTTCAAAGGCATGGTCCTGTTCCCTTAACTATCAGTAGATTGGTGATGTTTTGGAAACTCACATGTAGTTCTCTTTAATCAGCACTGATTTGTATGGGAGGCATAATGATGCATATAGGCTGCTTTTTTTTCCTTTTTCTTTTTTTTTTCTGTTTTTTGAGGGAGGGCGGGGGGCTCTTTTGAAAATTTTTTCAAGGAATAATTTGTTCTTGGTGCATTGCTCTATATCATGCACGACTCTTTGCATCAGTTTTTGTAAATTTTGTAAGTGGTTAACAAGCTGCTAATTTGTCATATGTTGAGATATCTATTGAGAAATCATATTTATTTTAACTTGTGCAGCATGTTCCATATGTCAGAAATGATTTCTCTTGTTAGTCCTGGAAAGTGATAGTCATTGTTTGCTTTAATCATGTAGTATACAACTTGTCCATGATAACCTGGAATGTAAACTTTAGGAGATATATACCTATTCTTCCTTAAGAGTGTATCTGGTTATTACTTGTAAGGCCAATATGCCAATGATGGTGCGTGAACCTAATAGCTTGATGTATGCTGCAATGCTAAATTGTCAGACAAATCTTGCTTTTATAGGTGATTTAATTCTTTCCTTTTCAGAGTCATATTGTGTTATGATATAATGTTTGCTTGCTTCTTCAATATTATCCTTAGTTCTACTGTCCATGGATTGAAAATTCTTTAAAAAAATTTGCAAGGACAATGCTTTGTATCTTGATAAATCTCTGGATGTTTCTTCAATCCCTTCTTTTCTTGAATGTTCTGTTTGTGATAATTATTCTCTCCCTTCAATATTATGTTAAAATTGAGCTAATTATGCCATCTGAAATATTTTTATGGATAACTTTGTTCATTTATCATTTTGCAGGGAACATATCAAGTGGCTAAATGGAATGGTACAAAGGTATCCGTAAAGATACTTGACAAGGACAGCTATTCTGACCCTGAGAGCATGTATGCTTTCATCCAATTTTGAGTGTTTTCCTCCTATATGTAGGATTAGTCCTTAAAGTAGCTCATTCAAGTATTCTTTAAATCCTAATATAAACTATTAAGACTCAACTTCACTTCTGTTCCGTTCTAAACTATATAGGATCTCACTTTATAGCTAGCATAATTACATTATTCATTTTTGTTCTGACAAGCACCTCTGTGTTGCACCCTGATTCTTGTCTAGATTTTCATGTACATTGCAAAATTATTTTTCATTTTGGGAAGTAGGAAGGTCTAATAGAGGTTTAAGTTGCAAAGGATCAAAGGCAGATCAAAGTTTATATGGGTAGAAGTGATTACAAATGATATGGTCACCAAAGATGTAACCAAGTGGATGACTTTAGATAGAGTTGAGTGGCAAAATAGAATTCAGGTAGTGGAACACAATTAGTCAGAGGACTCATGTAACTGATGTCAATCATTTAAAAGAAAAGCTTAGTTGACTTCACATGTCACAAAGGATGGGCTAATGCTGCTTTTGTGTGTAAATCTGATTTCTGATAGTGATGTGAAATTTTTGTTCTCTTGCTTCTTCGGATTACTAGGGTGCCTTGATGATGTACATAAGTAGATTACTTGCTCATGCTATGCATGGATGTGGGATACTCCTGGAATAGGGGAACTAATATTTTTGACATTTTATTTTTGCATTTAAACCAATCAAATACTGGTTTTGATTTACAATTATTCCCTTGTTTGTATGGATTTCTAAAGAATGAAAATCTGGGGAAGATTTTGAAAGCCAAAAGAGCCAAACCATGAATGCATATATCCTTCAATCAATGAAAGTGGTAAGGCAAATTCATAGGATCTTTGGTGCTATGGAAGCTGATGAACTACATATCTATGTGGATTTTTTAATGACTAAGTGTTGGTGATCTTGTCTCCCCCAAGGAATTTCCAAGGGACGGTATAAGATATTATTTTCTTCTTGTTCTTCTTCCCCCCCTCCCCAAATGAATATGAACTTGCTTTGGGGCCAAAAAATCTGAAGAAGGGGAAGAGTATAAAGCCTTCAGTTACTTTCTGGACATACAACCACTTATTTTTTTGTATCATCTAGGCATCTAAAAAAGTGCTATCATGACACATATTTTTCCTTTAGGAGTCAGTTAAGGACTTGACTTACTGTTTATTTTCTCTTATATTCTTTTCTGGCGTTGTTTGAGTCATTCTCTGGAAGTTGGCAGTATTGTCATCTTTTTGGTCGCTAGGCCTTTTATTGATAACTCAGTACCAACTGATAGAAAGCTTTAGATTAGTTACTCTCCAGATCTAACTGATTGTCACATTCTTCACCTTGAAGTGACTGAACATGTACCATAAGTCTCTATACGCAGCACACTCTTTATTTTTGTCATGAGTACATTAGCTATCCAGTGTCATGGCGTACAGACTGTTTTCATCTTATTTGTCAAAGTATGCAACTTTGTTCAGTCAAACCATTCCAAATAACATTACTTATATTGTTTATACTTTTTTTTTTTGTTAAAGTTTATTTATGGTTAATTAATAGAGTTTGGTTCGGCAGGATTATTAGATTTCTTGGTTTTTTTATTAGGTAGTTGTAGGACATTATTTTGACATCCTTCTTTTTCTTGCTTTTAACAGAAGTGCTTTCAAACATGAGCTTACATTGTTAGAAAAGGTCCGGCATCCTAATGTGGTTCAGTTTGTTGGAGCTGTTACCCAAAACATACCCATGATGATTGTTTCAGAGTATCATTCAAAAGTAAGCAAGTATCTCTCTCTTTCTCTCTCTTCCCCACCCTCCTAGGGTGAGGATGGGGAATATGCATGTGTTTCTGTGTAAAGATTATTTTTTGGTAGCATATGAGCACACTGACTAGAGTGGAGAAGAGTAGAGTGGAGAAGGGGGAAACTTGAATAGTCTCTCCCTTGCTAAGTGGATGCTTATCTAATACATTCAACTCTTATAGTTGCCATGTTCAATAACTACTTTCTGTTTTGAATTGTAAGCCTTCTTATTTGGAGGTTGTGATATTTTATTGTTGCATTTTAATTGTCATGTTGCACTAGTTTTCTATTTTTCAGTTGTGGACTACTATAGGTTTAACTCCCTTTTTTCCTCTCTCTCACTCTCTCCTGATCAAATCACAGATTTTGAACCCATAACATTCATTCCATACCAGTTGCAGATAATTCCTTGTCCAGGACACCTGTGGATTACTGTGAAAATGAAAATCTTTTGGGAGGAGTTTTTTCTTGGGTTAATTAATTTTTCTCTACCCAGAATAGATTTAGCCTACTTTTAAAAAATTCTGAGGAATGCTGCATTGATTCGTTAGAAATTTTCACCTTTTTTTTTTGGTGTCTCTTTGAATTGAAATATTTTAATCAAAATTTGACATTGCTTATAATGGTGGTGATTTTCAGGGTGACTTGGCATGTTACCTTCTAAAGAAACGGCGTCTGTCTCCATCCAAAGTTTTAAGATTTGCTCTTGATATTGCTAGGCATGTCCATCTTGCTGTAATCATATTCTAAAGGCTTTGTGGATGTTATCTTTTGAATAGAAAAGTGATCCCTGCTTCTTGCATATATCATACACATACTAATTTTCTAAGTGTGCCTTTTGTTTTTAATTGGCACATATCTATGAAATTTCTCAAACTGCTTATAGTTACTTAATATTTTTGACATAAGTTTCCTGCTTATTCATGTTCTTGGTCAAATTTGTCTTATCAGGGGCATGAATTATCTGCATGAATGTAAACCGGACCCAATCATCCACTGTGACTTAAAGCCAAAGTAAGGCAACCAAATGCAAAAGTTGATTTGATGGTATTGCAATTGTAAACTGAAATTGAGTTTTTCTTGTTGGGATATACTTTAATATTAAAAATTTTGGTAAGGTGCCAGAAATATTTTGCTGGATAATGGGGGTCAGTTGAAGGTTGCTGGATTTGGATTGCTCAGATTGTCAAAAATGTCACCAGACAAAGCAAAACTAGTGCAGCCAGGGGCTGACCGTTCAAGTAAGTTCTTGCATACACCATATCATGAAACTCCTGCATTTGATTTTTAGTATACTTTATTGGACAGAGCATAATGTGCACTCTAGATAAAATTATATTTCCTTTTGACAGTATGAATATTAGAGTGTAATCTTTTTACGGATTCAAAATCCATTTGGTTTCTTAGACTCTGTATTTTGAACATCTCACTGGCCTAGTGTAGGATATACACTCCTTGAGCTAATTTAGAAAGATGAAAACAGAATTTGAACTAAGAGAGGTGTCTTGATTTAGTCAAGTATTTGAACAAACCAAGATGGTTTGTAAAGTCCTTTTTGATTTGTTAAAAAGAGTTGGAATTGTTACCGTTTGCTGCTCAGGAGTTCTTTGTCATGAAAAACTATTTCTTCTATGTTTTTGTTTGTTTGTTTTTTATTGGATAAGTAACAATGTTCTATGGATTTTCATATGGATATTGCATGTTCTTGCTAAATTGAATAGAATCACAGTTTAACACTTGTAGCCAAAATGCCAACTGTGAACAATTATGCTTAGTGGGCAATATAACAATCAAGTTATCAAATAATCTTATAAAATTGAAATATAATATTTAAATGATTCTCTTGTGCTTTACACAATATATACAAATATGTTATTTGATAGCCATAATCAAAATCAAGACGTGGATTTCATGGTTGAATCCAATATACCCAAAAGAAAAAGGCAAAAAAGTACTAGAATGGTAAATAATTCTATGCCAAAAAAAAAAAAAAAAAGAAGAAAAAAAGAAATGCGTTGCAATCCTAAAAGAATATAATCATCATCCTCATTAAGCATAGGACCAATATCATTAGCATCATTAGATTTGTAACACTCATTATCTTCCTCATATACTTCATCTAAATTAACAGCCTCTCTCTCATGAGGAGTGTTGTGAACTAGAACTTGAAATTGTTGTCCTCCCTAGTGACTTCATTCCTACTTGAGTCGCCTTTGATTGGGATGAGCCATATGTGAAGTGTGTTCCCCGAATGCATTTTACTGTCTAGAATTTGTAAAGGTGTGGAGGGGTGGGCTTAGGTGAATGATATGATACCATAAAATTGACTTGTGTATGACAAATCCATGGTGTATATCAACAACACCAAGATCTTATAGCTACATTGCATCTGGTTAATTTTTTTAAAATAAATAATATTATTCTTTCACACTGTACTTCCATTTTGGATTTCCAGCATTCTATTAGTTTCTCTCTTTGATTGGTTGTAATTGTTTTAGATACTTTGTGTTCACCATCGTGAACATAGGAGTTCTTGTTTCTTTTTTCTTTTATTTCTTATTACTTATCAAAAAAAAAAATAATAATAATAAAGCTCCAATAAGGCGCACTTTAGGTGAGCTTTTGCAAAATTGCTTGTGCATAAACACACTTTTACCAACAGTGCAAGACAGGCAATTTGTTATTAATAGAATCTACCCAACCTGGAATATTAAGTATATCCCTTCTTTAAATTTTTGTTATTCTTTCAATTCCATTGATGAAAATGCTATTTGGTTTTAATGTATGCACTAATTGATGAGTAATTGGTTGTAGATATTAGTTGTTAATATATACTTGATGTACAATACTAAACATTAATTACTTGAGAAAGTCTGGGATTAGCTGCTATGGGCTCAATTAATTATTTGTTTTATTGGTTCAGACTTATATATGGCACCTGAGGTTTACAAAGATGAGATATTTGACAGAAGTGTGGATGCCTATTCTTTTGGTCTCATTTTGTATGAGGTACTTTCCTTTTCCCAAACTTGTTTACATGCTAAAATGCTTAATAGGTTGTCATGTTTAAATACTTAAATCCATAGAAGTATTTGAGATACTTTTCACTTTCTCAGTTTCTTATATCTTCATACCAGGTATGTTTTGCTTTTTCTTTAACCCATTTTCTAGCTGTGAATGACTTCACTTGTAATATCTTTGTAAGTTTACATATTTGATTCTGTTTTGGGAAATTTAATTGGTTTGGCATGTATCTGCCTCTACAACATGAAGGTTTTTTTTTTCCTCCCTATTGTTGAATGTGTCAGTAGGATATTTGTGTCATAGTTTTATGTTGGTGGCTACTCATTATTAACCACCTGTTTTTTCTACTTTTTTTTGATGGGCTAGATGATTGAGGGTACACAACCTCTCTGTCCCAGGTCTCCAGAAGAAGCTGCAAAAGTTTTGTGTTTAGAAGGAAAGAGACCACCGTTCAAGATCAAAGCAAAAAGTTATCCTCCAGATCTAAAAGAGTAAGTTTGATTGTCTAGATAACTCACCAAATTTGCAATATGTCAAGATGTTTAACTTTCTTCGCTGAGATGCCCCTTCCTTATAATTCTGCATTTGAGAATTGATTTTCTTTTGCAAGTTTGATGAAATTTGTTAACCCAGTAATAGGGTCTTTTAAAATTGGGGTAATTCTTGAACATTCAGTAAGCTTGTAAGGTTTTTGTTGGCAATGCTTTGTTATTGGGATTTAAACTGCGTAGACAGTTGCTTGAAAATCCAGGTTTGGTATGAGTCTTTTTCATGGATGAGAGAAGAAGGGTTTATGGAGTTAGTAAGATCATTGGGTGCTTGGCAATTCATGGATATTCTCTGTCACTCCCATTCATGGAGTTCTATTTGATATCCTTCTTGTTACTAAGAAGATTTCTTCTAATTTGACTTCTTCAATTTAACGAGTTCAAAAT
The DNA here is from genome assembly GCA_030021035.2 of Notholithocarpus densiflorus. NCBI lineage: Eukaryota > Viridiplantae > Streptophyta > Magnoliopsida > Fagales > Fagaceae > Notholithocarpus > Notholithocarpus densiflorus. Next base: position 263,665 of record JARYZH020000162.1, on the reverse strand, counting down.
ATGTGTTGGAATTTCAGTGCAAGTCATGCTTTCAACTTATATATGCATCAAATTATGAAAACTTGCAGAGCTTTCATTTTCTTTCAGTATAAAATTTTTATGAATGTGATGAATAATCTTTGACAACCTCATATGGTATTTATTTTTTCTTGTTAAATTTGAGATGGAGTTCTGCCTTTTGATACGTAATTTTACATATGCAGGTTGATTGAGGAATGCTGGGATCAAAAAGCAGTTGTTAGGCCAACTTTTTCTGAGATCATTGTACGGTTGGACAAAATAGTAGCAAATGGGTCAAAACAAGGATGGTGGAAAGATACTTTTAAGCTTCCTTGGTATGTTTCTCCTTCCAATTATCTCTAATAATTAATTTGTTATATTTTTTTGACATAAATAATCCATATCAAGAATCTTGAAATATTTGATAACCATTGTTGAGCTTACAGGCAGAATTAGCCTTCCACGGTTATTGAAAAGCAAATAAATCTTGCACATGCTTAATGAATATTCAAGGCTCCTGGATGTGGGACAATTTGTTGTAAAACTTTTTTGTTTTTTCTCTCCCTTTCGTGACACATTGAATTTGAGATGCAGTATAATAGAACTGGTGTGGAATGTATGATTTTCCAATAAATACGTTCTCCCAGAAGGAGCAGCTAGGGGTCAAAAATAGGGTTTTGCATTTCAAATTCTAGGATTGGTACTTTAGAATCAAGCTTGTTTGCACTACTTATAGGGGTATTAGAGTTGAAGAATGAAGTGAGGAAGTCGTATTTATGGATTTTGTTTATACGCAGATGCAGTATATATTTAAACAAACCCAAGTGAGGGTATTTAGTCATTCGCCTGATAAATTGGGCCACTTGTACAAATTACTCATGGACAAATTTCACTACTGAAAGTTGAAACAGGCTCTTCAAGATAAGCTTAACAGATTTTCAGGTGACCATGGTAATCCAGTAAATATTATAAAATGTGTGAAAACAACAAGCAAAGCAAAGGAGCCCATTGAATATTCATTCACATGATACACATGTGACAGAAGTATGACAAATGAGATGGTATCTGATAACCTATTCAGTCTCATATCTATTCCTAAACTTACCACCCCAAAATCTCCAAATACCATGACTTTTAGCAATAAATTATCTATCTCATTCAACCAAACTAATAGTCATGCTCAGGGCATATCCTCTCATAGGAAGGGAGCTCTTAAACCATGATATGGATGTTGGTAACATTTGGCCAGTGAGCTCTAGCTTAAATGGCACCTTCTCCCAGTGGAAGGTTTGGTTGTGGGTTCAAAACTGACCATGTGCATGTTTAGCTTACCTAAAAAAGAAGATAATATGTGGAAAGACAGGAAGATGTAGTTGTCTCTAGGCAGTGAATCCCCTGTTTCAGCAACCTTATATATATGATTATTGATAAGAAAAGGTTGTGTTCTTAAACTTATCTTATTTGGAGTGTAGGGAATGATTGCATGTATAGAACACTGATGTAAGATTTGAATTCTCGTGGATTACTCAATGCACTTTAGCTTATCGTTTTTGCTTTTGATTTCTTCCCCTAACATATAATGATGCAATTATGTGCAGGATATAAGAGGCGGCACTCAATACCATAGGAAAAGGAAACAAGAAAAACATTAAGGGATTTTATTGGACTCGAAGAGTTTTGGAGCTTACTATTGCACTATTCCCATTTTCAAATTTATTCAGAGTGAGAGAGCTTGAAGAAATCAATTGGATAAAGATTGGATAAAGATCCATAAAGGGGATTAAAAAAAGTCCCTCATTCTTTGTCCTCTTCAGGAGCTGGGACAGTCCCTTTCTATGTATAATGTGTGAAAGAGCTTTGTTTTAGACCATATGTTTACATACACAGATAGTAATAAATTATGTTGTTGCATACAGAGACTTTTTACTACCATAATTTGCAGCTAAAGGAAGAAAATCTAGAATACTAATCAATTGCTATGAATTGAAAACCTAGACGGGAGTCGTAAGAGCAGAAATTGTGATTTAATCATTTTTTTTTTCAATTGGTAAGTTAATCACACACCCAAAAGGTCATATTTGATCACCTAGACAGCCTAGATTCAATTTGATAAAACTTGCATTTTCACTCCATATGATGCTAAAATTCTACTTAAACAAAAGAAAGAGGCTTTGGTTGAATCATTAGAATGTATGATAGAAGAGAAGCAAGGAACGAGGTAAGGAGCTGTAATGGTGCACCATGAGTTTCTGGAATACATGTCAAGGCTTTCAATTTTAGCACTTTTTAGTACCATTACTTCGGTAGAGCAAAAAGTATTCATATCTAGCTTATTTGACCTTTTTGTCATTTCATTTTTGCTGGAAATTGATTATTGATTAAAGTATGAATTCACATAGAAAAAAAGTGAGTTTTTAGAAAAAAAGTGAGTTTTTAGAAAGTTGTATAGCAAAAACTAAATTAAAAAGGTAAATGAAAAAGTTGATGGCAAATAGAATCTTTCATTTCAACTTCCATATTTGATATTTTACTCTTTTATATTCTTGCCAAAAGTATAATCTACTCTTTTTGTTTTTACAAAAAAAACAAAGTATAACTTATGATTTAGTTGTGATTTACACTATACTTGAAAGTTTGATGGGAGAGGAGTTGAGACTTGAGAGGATAAGAGAGAGAGAGAGAGAGATGAGAAGACATGAGAAGAGTGTGGAGTGGAATAGATATGAGATACTCTTCTCGTGTTTGAATCTTTTAAAATTTGAAAGAAATGGGGGAAAAAGAAAAGGTTGAAGGGTGGAAAAAAAAAGAAATGATAAATATTAATATAGGAAGAAATCGACAAATATACCATTAATAGGAAGTAAATATACCAAATCTTTATTTTACCAACAACTAGAATCCCTCATCCAAATTCCTCCAATTTGGGAAATTAAAAATAAGAAACTATATTAAAGTCTTTATTCTTCCCTTTATAAAAATAATAAATATAGGTATACAATATATATATATATATATATATATTTTAGAAACACACACACACACACATATATATATAGGGGAAGGGGGATGAGATATAGGTATACAATATTAAGAGCAAAATAGGAAGTAAATATACCAACCAACAAACTAGAATATTAATTTATTGAACTCTATGTTTATAAAATATTAAGGGCAAAATAGGAAGTAAATATACCAAATCTTTATTTTACCAACAACTAGAATCCCTCATCCAAATTCCTCCAATTTGGGAAATTAAAAATAAGAAACTATATTAAAGCCTTTATTCTTCCCTTTATAAAAATAATAAATATAGGTATACAATATTAAGAGCAAAATAGGAAGTAAATACACCAACCAACAAACTAGAATATCCCTCCTCCAAAATCCTCTTGTGGAGGGACGAACCTCTCCCTTAGAAGGTATTGTCCGTTTTGAGTAAAGACCCTCACACACACACACACACATATATATATATATATAGGTATACAATATATATATATATATATATATATCTATATATATATATATATATAGGGGAAGGGGGATGAGATATAGGTATACAATATATATATATATATATATATATATTTTTTTTTTAGAAACACACACACACACACACACATATATATAGGGGAAGGGGGATGAGATATATGTATACAATATTAAGAGCAAAATAGGAAGTAAATATACCAACCAACAAACTAGAATATTAATTTATTGAACTCTATGTTTATAAAATATTAAGGGCAAAATAGGAAGTAAATATACCAAATCTTTATTTTACCAACAACTAGAATCCCTCTTCCAAATTCCTCCAATTTGGGAAATTAAAAATAAGAAACTATATTAAAGCCTTTATTCTTCCCTTTATAAAAATAATAAATATAGGTATACAATATTAAGAGCAAAATAGGAAGTAAATACACCAACCAACAAACTAGAATATCCCTCCTCCAAAATCCTCTTGTGGAGGGACGAACCTCTCCCTTAGAAGGTATTGTCCGTTTTGAGTAAAGACCCTCACAGATTTGCTCAATCCCACATCGGGGAGAGACACCTCCCACCCGCAGCATATAAGCATCAGGGGGGATCACATGAGTGGTACACCCCACATGTGAGCTCATGCATATATGTTGCAGGTGGGAGGCGTCTTTCCCCGATGTGGGATTAATGGATCCATATAAAAGTAATTTTAATTCAATCACAACTTATACCAAGTTGTGAAATTTTTTTCCTAACATTATTATTTTAAAAAAATAACATTATTTTTTTTTCCTTTAATTTTTAAGCTTGATATGATCCATGCGCTTGTTTTTTGCTAATATGATACATGAGGCTCTGGATTTCAGGTTCTTGACCATTCCCGTTCCCAAAATACTTTGCTTTACTATGTTTGGACTATTGAATTGATGGTTGAAAATTATTGTAGTTACTAATTTAAGAGTTCTTCCAGAACCATAACTTTTGTGCCACAAACTCTAACATGCAAATTGTTAAGTAGTAGCAGCTCCACTTGTAAGTGAGGGTGGTCATAAGACTATCCTAATTGTCAATAAAAAAAAGTTTAAACTAATTTGTTTTTCCTAACCCACGTGATAATATTGAGAATTGGAGTTTAACAAAAATAGAATAATATTATGCCTACAACACTTTTACAAAAATTTCACAAATAATCCTAGGTGGCAAATTATTACTGGTTTTAAATTGAGCCCATCATTGACATTACTTTTTTATCTATCAATAACAATTTATTACTTATGATTTGTTGTGTAACAATGTGAACTTAGGATTTCTCACAAAAATAATTTAGTGCCAAACATAATCCTTATCCCTTTGAATAACAAAAATAAATGTCTAAATAACAAAAATAAAAATTAGCTTAAATAATAACAAAAAAAGCCCAAGCAACAAAAAGATTAGGTCAAATAACAATAAATGAACAAAATATTCAACAAAAAACTCATTAAAAAAATAAAACATTTAATAATTGAGATTCATAACTTGTTCAATCCATTTCATAAAAATAATATTTAATTTCATTTTTCCTTAAAAAAAAAACCAATATCATTATTTCAGGCCCTCTCTCACTTTAATACTCTTATCTCAACATTTTCTTTTTGCCTTTCCATTTTGTTAGCAAAAAAAAATTATAAAATTTCGTATATTCGCATGTTTCTTTTTTGTGCGTGATGACTATATGTTCAAGTTTTTTTTTTTTTTATATAAATATTTTGTATAATTTAAGTTTTCTAATAACTACCCTAAAAGAAATTCCTAAAGCTGTTACGAAAATTACATTTTTGTCTACCAATAACAACTTGTAACAACCAGACACTTAGAATTTTGTTGTGATAATATTATAGACATAGCATTTCTCATCATTTTTATATAAATCTACTCTTTCTTTTCTATCACAAACAATTAGTCACATCAAAATTGTGATAAAAATTATGTCCTTAAATTTTCTCAATATCCAAACTCAATATCCAAACAAACAGCATGGACCACGTGACAAAGACAAACTGAAACTTCTCCTAATTTTTTCTTGCAGAACAAGTATGTAGCGATTCCCAACTTTCCACTTGGATCCAATAAAAAAAAAACCCAACAATTGTCAACACATAAACGCGAGTACGTTTCTCCAAAAAGAACGCGATTACACCCCCCAACACGACGTCGTTCTATAACACATTCTCACACTCATTTTGATCTCATTACTCATAACCCCTTCTAAAACCTCACACTTCTCTCTTTCTCTCAGACCCTAAAATCTCTCGCTCTCTCTCTCTCTCTCTGTGCGCGAGATCGATCGTCCACCGTCCGATTTGACCGCCAACGGCCCTGATTGCTCACCAGAAAAACAACAATGTAAGTCTATAACTCCATCTTCTTCATCTTCATCTTCCTCACAATTTTCAACAAAAAAGACGCACCGTTTTAGTGTCGTAAAAAAACCGAAAATTGTCGATGTTTCTTGCATAACAAGTTGTTGTGTGCATGTAATAATCGAAATTCTCGTAGTTGAGTTGCGTGGTAAAGTTTTGATTTTTTTGGTTTTTTAAATTCTGTTTGGCTGCGTAGAAATTAGAAGGAAAGGAAAAAGAGAAAATGAAAAATGTGTTTTTGATTTCATGTTATTTTTAAGTTTTTATTATTATAATATCGTTTAGATAAATTGCAGTTTCATATTCTATTGCAAATAAATCGCACATATTTTTGATATATATATAAATATATATTTTTTTTTTGGTTTTTTAAATTTTGTTTGGTTGCTTAGAAATTAGAAGGAAAGGAAAAAGCAAAAAATGAAAAATTTGTGTTTGATTTCATGTCATTTTTAAGTTATTGTTATTATAATATTATTCAGATAAATTACCGTTTCATATTCTATTGCAAATAAATCGCACAATATATTTTATCAAAAAAAAAAAAAAAATCGCACAATATATATATATATATATAAAGCATACTATAAAGTCTACGATTATTATTTTTTATTAAATATTATAATAATCGCCTATTTATTATTTTATCTAACACTTATTTATTTATTTATAATAATTTTGTAAATCAATCACGCATTTTTTTAGAATATTTATAAAAAAAATGTACAAGTTTGTACCGATTTCATTTTGTTTTACTTGTTCTTTTTAAAGAGGCATGTAGTTTTGATGTTTGTGCAAATGATTCTGTACAAATTTTTACAACAAAATGTCATTTTCTTCTACTTGATTTTTTGCCAATGAATTCTAGCTCAAATGCAACTAAATGCAAATTTAGCTTATATAAATACATATATATATATATATATCTATATATATATATATATACGGTGAATAAATTGTTGAGTTTATTGAAACATGGTAATTCTTCTCAGTGATGTAATTATGCTTGGGCCTTGGTGATTATTTTACATAATTCACTTTGATAAAGAAATGTATTATATGAGATTATAGTGCAATGCCTTCAATTTTTATTTGATTAAGAGTTTATGGCAATTTCATATATTTTTTGTTGTTGTTGTTGTTAATGATCTAGCAGCTTAACAGGGTGGTTTTTTAATTTTCAGAAATGTGAATCTGTTTCTCTTTGTAAAGAGAAAGGTATTCGGTAATGGCTTCTCGAGCAATTTTGAGGAGGAAGAGACTTATTTCTGGTTATGTGAATGGCTCCACTCGCTCAATTCAAAGTTTCCCATGTATCGGTCATGGGCATGCTATGCAAAATTCGTATTCACGGGGTTCTAGGTCCAGTGAGGATTACCCTTTTACATATTTTAATGGCAGGAGTGGTGGGGATAAAGATTCCATGGCAAAAGAGGGATTATTAAGCTTTTCAGGTTTAGGACAAATTAGGCATAGATATTATGGGACTATGGTTTCGGGTTTGGGAAATGTAAAATCAGAGTACATATCTCCAATGGGGATCAGAATGTCAGCACTGTTGATTCGAAATGCTTCTACAGCTGCAGCTAAACAGCCTAACATGGGCAATGATGATGAAGAAAATGAAGAACTGATAGATAAAAAGAGAAAGGAAGCATCTGCGGAGGAATGTGATCAAGCTGTTGAAGGTTTGAGTAGTGCAAAGGCTAAAGCGAAGGCCAAACGGTTGCAAGAATCTCAGAAGGCTAAATCTGTTTTGCAAAGAGTATGGGCCACGTTTTTAGGGATTGGTCCTGCTCTGAAAGCTGTAGCTTCTTTGAGCAGGTTAAATTCTTTTTCTGAATGATGCTTATATGTATTATTCAACTGAAAAACTTTTACTAACATGATTTTACTAATGCTGCTGCTTTTGTTGGTTTTACTATTTCTTCCTGCAGGGCAGATTGGGCCAAGAAGCTTGTTCATTGGAAAGATGAATTTATATCAACTCTGCAACATTACTGGTTGGGTACTAAGCTACTCTGGGCTGATACAAGGATCAGTTCAAGATTGCTATTAAAACTTGCTGGTGGGAAGAGTCTCTCCAGAAGGGAGAGACAACAACTAACGCGAACCACAGCTGATATTTTTAGGCTAGTTCCTTTTGCAGTTTTTATCATAGTGCCATTCATGGAGTTTCTGTTGCCAGTATTTCTTAAATTATTTCCCAACATGTTGCCATCAACCTTTCAAGACAAGATGAAGGAGCAGGTACTGATTGTGATGGGTGTTGCTAGTGTTTTATCTTATTTTTCACTTAACTCACATGATGTTTTGACTTTCTCATCTGCTTTTTTCTTGCACTTTTTTTTTTTTTAGGAACTTGTTATGATGGTTCCTGCGTGGAATTTTTCTTTTTAAATCTAATATAGTTGTCAAGTTTTGTTACGAATTAGTATTTATTCATTCTCAAATTATGAAGATCATAGTTCCTGGATGCAACAATAGGATGTTTCTGTGTGTTAAACTGTGAACTCTGGGAGCTGTTGTGCTGTAGCAGAATTGAGCAACTGACCATGGAAAAACATAGAAAGTCTATGCTTATGCTTTAATCTCTAAGTAAATGCAACAAGCTAACCATGAATTTAAGCCATTTCTTGTGGGGAAGGAAAAAAAAAAATTGAATATTTTGTTTTTCCTGACCGTAACTTAAGTGGGCAACATACATTCTCTTGCTCTCTCTTGTGGCATGTTTTTCTGTTATTGTTTGTCTGTGTCTGCATCTTTCATAGCTTGTACTTTATTGTTTTTTTTTTTTTTTTTGTCTTCAAGGAATTGCCTGTGTCTGTAAACACATAATTATTTGTGAACCCCTTGTCTCTTAAAATTAGTACCTTAGCTCTTAAGGAGACAAGTCCTTGTGCCATTGTAGGCAGACACACGAACTTGCATCTTAAGATAATGTTTCTGTAGAATATATTGATGCACACTTAGGTTCATTAAATTCTTTAAATTGACTATTTGGTTTAATTTAATTGCTCAATACGTAGGAAGCACTGAAAAGGAGGCTAAATGCAAGAATAGAATATGCCAAGTTTCTCCAGGACACAGCGAAAGAAATGGCAAAAGAAGTTCAGAACTCACGGAGTGGGGAAATTAGAAAAACAGCAGAAGATCTTGATGAGTTTTTGAACAAGGTTAGGTGCTCAGTTTCATGATCCTCCGTGGTTTTCCTCTCTCTTATTATTTTATATAAATGTTTTAACATTTTTGCCTTTTATTTTAATGCAGGTTAGAAGGGGTACCAGTGTCTCTAATGAAGAAATTTTGGGCTTTGCTAAGTTGTTTAATGATGAACTTACTCTAGATAACATCAGCAGGTTGTTATCATGACCACTTTGATATTATCATGATCACTTTGAGATCTGAAGTTATATACCCATGCACATCCTTTTCTGTAATTGATATCAATATTATTTGGCTATTGTGTGAGATGCAATCATGACTTCTCTGCTTATGCTTCTTTTGCTCCTTTCAGGCCTCGTTTACTCAGTATGTGCAAATACATGGGAATCGACACTAAATTATTCAAATTTAGTTTTTCAGATGCATACTTACGTTACATGCTCCGAAAAAGACTTCAAAGGTGAGATACACACTTTTCCATAATCAGCATATTATTTAATTTTAAAAAAAAAATATAAAAGGGTCATGTGGTTTTGAAATTGGACATAGTGAGGGTCAATGGAATAAAGGGTTCAGAGCATAAGACTAAGATGCAACATTTTGTTGAATTTTGACATCATAATAATATGAGTATGGATAACTTCATTTGTTGGGAGCTTGTTAGCTCACCCCTTAGCTATGGGAAATTATTGAAATCCTTAATGCAGGTGATTTTCTTTTGGCAATGAAGACTTTTTTTCTTTAACTTTTTAAATTTTTTTAAAGTTTTTGCAATGTGAGGTCATCAGTTATGTGTTAAAGGAATCTCATACATAATTTGTTAATTATTATTAGAGTTGGGTCATCATTTTGTTGTTTGGGGATCTTGTAAAAACTTTACAAAATCATTTCTTGAAAATATATACATAATTATTACTCTTTTTGATGTCTTTTCATGATTGACATTTGATGTCATCAGTGAACTCCCAAAACTTATGTTTTTATCTCTAAATGTAAATATCCTGGTAGGTTTTTAAAAATTCATTACAAGAATATTCAACTTTTTGAGCTAAAAAAATTAGGCTTGTATTACTTAATGTAAGCGTGAATTCATTGAATGCCCCCCTCCCCTGTTTATTATTTCAGGATTAAAGCTGATGATAGATTGATTCAAGCGGAGGGTGTGGAATCCCTTTCAGAAGCTGAACTTCGTGAGGATTGTAGGGAGCGAGGCATGCTTGGAAATCGTTCAGTGGAAGAAATGCGCCAACAGGTTTTTTTCTTAAGCTGTGCCTATTTATTTCATTCCATTCTCCTACTTAGTCACTGAAGTGTTGTGTAATGTTTGCAAATTTGAGTCTGAATTGTGTTTACACTGTTAGGCGATATTAGTTATACTAAATGCGCCAAGAGCCTTGTAGCTCAGTGGCATTCCCTGATCTACTAAATAAGGAGAGCCAGGGTTTTGAATTTCCCTACCCCCACTTGTTGTAGCAATTGAATTATCAAAAAGGTTTACTAAGTTTCCCCACTTCCTCCACTGTTGTGTATTGAAAGAAAAGAAAAGCAGGGGAGTTTGCATAGTTGTGTTGAAGTAGATAGTAGCTCTTTTCTTCTTATAAACTGATTTGAATTATATCAAACATATTTTTGTTCAGTTTATTAATTATTGTATGAATATTTAACTTCTCCATGCAGCTTCGTGATTGGTTGGATTTGTCTCTCAATCATTCTCTGCCATCTTCTCTTTTGATCCTTTCCAGGTAATTTGAAGCCTTACCAGTTAATCTGCTCACCCTCTTTGCATTCTGTACTCTAGGACATCTATATTTTGTTGATACATATGTAGGGCTTTCGTTGTGTCCGGGAAGTTGAAGCTAGAGGAAGCTCTCCAAGCTACAATCTCTTCTCTGCCAGATGAGGTTACAGATACAGTTGGTGTTACAGCTTTGCCATCTGAAGATTCTGTGTCAGGAAGGAGGAGGAAACTGGAATATCTTGAGATGCAGGAAGAGCTAATCAAGGTTGATTTTTGTTAATATTTTTCTCCACATGCTTCTATGAGCTAGTTTTGGTGTTTGACTAGTGTTTTGTGAACCATAAAATAAGTTATAGATTAACTAAATCATTTAGGAATAAGAAAATGGTTATTTAAGTTACAGTAATATGCATGGTATCTGAATAAAATGGTGTCTAGTGCACTACAAGACTTCTGTCTCGAGGATTATTACTTAGCAATTTCTTGAGCCTCAAGTACTTATCTTGAATTACTTGATTTGTATTAACTTGAATTATAGGAGGAGGAAGAGAAAGAGGAAGAAGAGCAAGCCAGAATGAAGGAATCTAAAGCTAGTCAAGAGGACCTGGCACTGAAAGAGATGACTGGTCCAACAGCAAGAGAAGCACACGAACAAGCAAGAGAAAGAACATTAGAAAAACAAGAGCACCTCTGTGAACTCAGTCGTGCATTGGCTGTTTTGGCTTCTGCATCTGTAAGGACTGTGAATTAAAAGCTTTGAGTTGTTAAAATACTGTTTTTCAATTTATTTTCTTAACATTGTCTAGTATTCTTGTGTAACCTGTAATTTATTTCATCCCTTTTCTGTTTTTCCAGTCAGTAAGTAGAGAACGTGAAGAGTTTCTGAGCCTTGTCAATAAGGAGGTATTTATTTATTTTAAACTTTATGTGGAACTTGATCAAGATTAACATCTTTTCTGCACTTTTGTGTATTATGTTGGCTTCAAAGTTTCATTCATGGTAGTTATTAAGGATGTTGCACATAGAGGAGAATGCAGATAAAACGAAAGAAAAAAACAGAAAAGGAAAGAAAAACTCTAGGCTTTGTTTTATCTATCCATAAGGAGCAATTATACTTCTAGTTCTGACTATTGACATGCTTCTTTTCCTCAATGTCTGGCTCGTTCAATGTTTGCAATACCTTTGATTGCTTTTCTTTATTTGTTCAATCATGTGTGTGTATATATATATGTATGTATGTATTTTTTTTTAAAAAGTAATCCTGTATTCTGTATAGCATTGTCTACAAGGAAAAAAAAAAAAAAAAAAACTCTAGTCTTGTTTATCCATAAGGAGCAACCATAGAGTTCTATTGACATGCTTCTCTTCCTCAATGTCTTGCTCGTTTAATGTTTGCAATACCTTGATTGCTTTTTGTTATTTGTTTCAATCCTGTATATGTCTTTTTTACAAGTTAACCTGTATTCTGTATAGCATGTCTACAATGTTTGTAAAATCAATTTATCTCGACTTGCGAAAAGGAAAAAAATAAATTTCTCTGTAATTGAGTAATATGATGTTTTTCTTTATTTTCTTTGTTCATAGGGTGGATATGAATTTTGTTATGGGATAGGGTCATATGATCTTTTATTGTTTGATTCTGATAACCTGAACGATTCACCAACTAATGCTCTTTATTATAGCCAGCTCTGTCATGTATATTTGCCCTTATATTAGTGCTTGCAGATGATCATGTATCCTAGGATTATTATTTATCTTTTGCTAACATAGTCATATGTGATTGCCTTGATGTTTCAGATAGAACTTTATAATAGCATGGTAGAAAAAGAGGGTACTGATGGTGAAAAAGATGTAATGAAGGCATATAGGGCTGCTGCGGCTGCCCGAGAAGAAAGTGATAATGCCAATGAAGTGGCTGAAGGTGAAGAGGTTTCATCAGCACTCATAGAGAGAGTAAGAATATTTCAGTTCCAAGTAATTTTTTCCTTGTGTTTTTCAGTTCCTGGTATAAGCATTACCAGTGCACACAACATGATACTAACTATCTGTATTGTTTGTATTCTTCAGGTTGATGCTATGCTCCAAAATCTTGAACAGGAAATTGATGATGTGGATGCCAAAATCGGTGATCGTTGGCGACTACTGGACAGGTTTGTAATTGTTTATTGATCATGCTTCCATTGTTGTTCTTTTCCATGTGTACGATCAATGAAGATTTCCTATGGTACTTGAGAAGTTTTCTAGTAGTAATTGATATGGTCTCATATCAGTCAAGTGGGTAAAGTTCCAGAGGTAGAACCTTGTATGTGGATATTGGCAGCATACCAAGGCTAATTCAGAAACAGAAAGTTTGTGGGTATCGTGGCTAAGAAGGTCATTGAGTTCAGATTAAGAATGGAGGTTTGGTTGCGAATGTAATTTGATTTTATCAGTCAAGATGGATAACTCCTATTAGGTCATAGGCAGAGGTTCAAACAACATTTTGATTTTGTAGATGGTAAGGTTTATAACCGGTGTTGTTGTAAGTAAATCATTGTGGTTATTTAATATTTATTTATTGATTATTGAAAGAGCACAAAGGGGCACAACTCTAGTACACATGATGTATTCAAGAGAGACTGTCAATTAGTTTGGGCTTGAGACACACAGAGAGAGAGAAACAAGATTTTAAGAAATACAAGAGAATAAAGTGATATTGCTTGGAATCAGTATTATTTTTAAAGTATAAAGAAGTATCATTATAAATTTTTATTCTAATATCCCTAAAGCTAAAACTTGATTGCAACTTTTGACCCCAGACTTATAAACATCACTTCAACCTCCAAGGCATTTCTACCGTGGTAGCTTTCACCTTTTCTCTATCTTCATTTACCTGTTTGCATCAGATAAGCTGCTTATGTGACAGACTACTTCCATATGGACAACTGGGAGAAGTTTGTTACATCTTCATAGTCCTTATAGCTCATTTGCATAGCTAATGCCTGGTCTCTCCTAAAGAGGAGAGTCAGGGTTTGAATCCACCGTATCTTAATATGGGTTCAAAGGAACAAATCTTGTCTTAATATGGGTACTTCAAGTAGTCAAATGGTATTAATGTTGCATGTGTGCAGGGATTATGATGGGAAAGTAACTCCGGAGGAGGTTGCATCTGCCGCTATGTACTTGAAGGATACATTGGGCAAAGAGGGTGTCCAAGAACTCATTAGCAATCTTTCCAAAGATGGAGGTCAGTTTCTTTTCCTCTCTTAATTTGTGATGTTCTATGATGTGTATAATTCATTTATAAAGATTATCAACTGTTCTTGTGCATTGTTTATTCTCCAAATAACCTTATTTTACAGGTAGTAATAGAGTTGCAAGGAAGAAGATGAGTCCTTTATTGCATAATATTTTTTACAAGTTTCAGCATATGCATGTTTTTAAGTTTCTCTTTTACTGGTTAACAGTTTTGAAGATAACATTTATACACATTAAAAAAATGAACTCTTCCCCCATCTAGTGGTTAGGATAATTGCCTTCCAAGCAATAGACTGGGTTCAACTCCCAGCAAACGCATGGTTACAAAATGTGTGTACCAATGACCAAAAAAAAAAAAAAAAAACAAAGAACTCTTACCTCTGCTTTTCGATTTTCCCCCCTGTAGCATATAATTCTATCCTTTTGAGGAGCGGATTTAGGAAAGAGATCATTTTGTCTAGGGTAATTATGCAGTATTAGCTATCTGGCTTGTTCTATTTTCACATGAATTCAAAAAAAAAAAAAAGGAAGAAAGCTTCTGATCAATTAAGGGTGCATTATTAAAGAGAGTAACTGAATTATTGTCAACTTCATTGCAACAGATGGGAAAATTCTTGTAGAAGACATTGTCAAGCTGGGTAGTAGGGCAGAAGATGCAAATTCAGCTGAAGACGGGGGTTTGTAGAGGGTGATATTCTAGTTTGATTTCCTATTGTAGATCTTGATAGATGCTCCCAAATCTCACTTCTAAAATGGTTCTGAACCAAATTCCTTTTGCTTCAAGTTCCAATGGATAATTATTTTTGGAAGTTTTTTTTTTTTTTTTTTTTTTTTTTTTTTTTTTTTTTTCATGTAAAAAAGGTTTTTAAGACTGTTGTAGCAGTCTGATGCAAAAGACATGCTTGCTAGTGTAGTAAAAGTAATCCTGATAGATAGAGACAATATATGTACACACAGAACAATACTGGGGCCTTCTAGGGTATCCTAGCTATTTTTTGCACTTGAAATGAGAAAGAGAAAACCCTCTTTTATATTAGATCTATGGTTGTGTAGTAACTTAAATAAGAGCCTTGTAACTCAATGGCAAATATAGTTCTTGAGATAATTATCAAGGTTATTCACGTTTCGATCGACACCAATGGAATTGGTTGAAACTGCGTTGAGCCAACTTGCTTATGGAGTTTCCTAAAGCGAAGTCAAAGCATGTGACTGGACCACTTGGAAATTGCAACTAGCTCGTCAGCCTTTGTTGGATTAGCCTTTTTTTGTACATTTGGTTACCTCTGATGGTGTGGTTGTCCTGTTCCTAATAATCTTGGGCTTTTGGGCCAAGATCCCTAATTTACTTGTACTTTGGGTTGAGCTTATCCTACAATGGGAGGTCTAAGAAATGGTTGTTCAGCTCATAGATAGATTTCTAGTGTTACTTTGACCCTAAACTCTCTTGATCTTGGCTCAGCTGAGATGGCTGCTAGGTAGTCGAGCCCTTTCCCTAAAATTCGAACAGGATTTCCTTCTTTCCGGGATGTGTTTTTTCTCACTACTCTTGTGTCCCAAAATTTTCCAACCCCCTAAACCCAACTTTCTTCTCCTATTTATACTCATTTCTTAGTGGGGTCGTCAGGATGAGAGGATATTCCACATGTCAGTGGGTCCCTCCGTATCATATCACTGGTCAGAAGGGACCCACTGCTTGTTGTTGATATGACCTCCTGGTAACTTGTGCTTGAAGCTGTTCATTGCTCGGTGGGTGGATTCCCCCAAGGCATTATTCCTTGTTCATGGCATATCTTAGGGTACTCAATTTGAATGATCGGCCAGCCCAACCTAGCTCGGTTAGTGGGCTGAGATGGACCGAGACTATCCAAAGAGTGGGCCTGCAATTTGGGGCTGGCCTGCTATTCTTGGTATGTACAGTTGGATTAGCCTTTTTTTGTACATTTGGCTGCTAAAACCGAAAGAAATTTCAATGGTTATAGTTCAAAGTGGTGTGGTATTTGAAATCAGTCTCAAGATTTCAAATTAATGTTGAGCATACAAGTTAGACTTGGTCAAACTTGGGAAAAGTAATTAGAAATATTAGTTTTGATGTAGAATGATGAATTTTGATGATTGAGTGCGATTTTGAAGTTACTTGACCTTTGGTTAATTAGGTCAAAATTTACCTGTCAAAGGCCATTTAGGTCATTTTAACAATTGGATTGTGGAATCGACTAATCCAACATCTGATTAGGATAAGTTTAACATTTTTGTCATCCTCAAGGTCTTAATGTAAAAAATATGATTTTTGAATTTATAAAGTGAAAATTAGTATTTTTCTTAATACTTTAATTTTTATTGTGTTCATAGTATTACTCTATTAACAATTTAAATCAACTCAAATTTTTTTTTTGTTACATTTTTTTTGTGTCCACAACATTATTTTTGTTGTTACTCAACTTTTGATTTTTGTAATTGTGTTTATACTTATTGGTAAATATATATTTCAAAAATATTATATATAATTTAATTTTTTTTTCAAGGTTAGGGTTTTTAAATGAACACCCAAACCATAACATGAAGCTGCCACTGCTTGCATATGCCTTCCTCATATTGAGTTCAAGCAATGTATAGCCCTGATTTCCCTTCTGTTTATTTTTCATATATTTTAGGGTTTCAAAAGCTATCTAAAAGATATCTGTAATAAGTTTGTGAGGAATAAAATCATTTTGGATCTCTAAAATTATATACAAAAGGATCTATTTGAGTCTCTATGTTAATACTTTTGAAATAATTTTGTATACTATTGTATAAGTAGATAGTTCTATAGTATGTGATTTCTTTTGGGTTTTTAATTTTTAGGGGTTATTACACTTTACCACCCTAAACTATGCACTAGGTTACACTTTACACCATAAACTATTCAATCGCACATTTTGCACCCTAAATTATCACACTCGTCATACTTTGCACCCTGGTGTTATTTTTCTGTTATGTTTAACAGAATCCTATTGCATGTGACAAACACATGCTTCTTGCTTAGGTGGAACAAACTTAAAAGACCAAAACACTATTCTTCAAAACAAATTAAAACAAAACCCAATTTTTTCCACATCTCTTATGTGCGTGCCTCTCCTAAATTCAAATTCTTATGAACCCTAAATCGCTAAATCGAAAATTGCTTTGGCTCCACCACTACTCCAACATCCCTTCACCACCGGAACACCATCCCTTTACTATCACACTCATCTCACTCTCTCGCTTTTCACCAAAACAAAACCTGAACCCCCAATTTTTTTTCCCTAGATTGAAACCCCAATCCACCATTGTGATGAAATCCCTAAGTCCCCAATTATTTAACGATGTCCCAATCACACGGTAGTGCAAGTGCAAACTTTGGGTCACATACGTTGGTCAATTATGAGAATGGAGTTAATTGTTGGTAAATGACATAGCTGAATTATGTTGATTCAAATTTCACGATGCATGTGAGGTTGCCAATAACGTGTACATAGTAATGGAGTACGTATTTTCTTGTTTCCCAATCCACTTTTCGTCAATAATATACCCATTCGGACCCATCACCCAACCCAACTATTATAAATAGCATTATACATTAACCAAGGAAGCGAGATAGTGAAACTGAAGACACAGGACACACATGCAATGAAGTGAGAGAGTGAACTGAGTGAGACTAAAAATTACTTGAGAAAACACTTCTTCTTTGCTCAAAAGACATGACTCACATGAGAGATTGAGTGGGGTTTCAAGTTTTTTTTTTTTTAGTGAAAAGTGAGAGAGTGCGAGGTTCCGATTTGGGATGGTGGACAGATGGTGTTGTGGTGGTGGAGGGACAACAGAGAGGTGGTGGAGCGGTGGTGGAGTAGAAGCAGTTTTCGAATTGGGGATTTAGGGTTTACAAAAATATGAATTTGGAGAAGGCTGGCACACACATTAGACAGGGAGAGAGATGTGGAAAAAAATTGGCTTTTGTTTTAATTGATTTGGAAGAAGTGTGTTTCAGTATTTTAAGTTTGTTCCACCTAAACAAGATGCATGTGCTTGTCATGTGTTGTAGGATTTCGTTAAACATAACAGAAAAAGTAACATCGGGGTGCAAAGTGTGATAAGTGTGATAGTTTAGGGTGCAAAGTGTGCATTCTAATAGTTTAGGGTGCAAGATGTAACTTGGTGCATAATTTAAGATGGTAAAGTATAATTTTCCCTACTTTTTTGGATCAATACAATACGTATGTAGTTAATATTTATTAGGATATGATCTGTATTTAGAATAGACAATAAAATTTTCGTAATATCATCTCCAAAAACTTTCTCATTAATGAAAACAAAATTACATGAATGCAACAACTAAAATAAAACCCACATAAATGCAAATGATGTAAACCTACAAGAATATATAAAAGCTATCTTTCGAGATTTCCAACAATGACCTTGTTTTACATAACTTTAGGTGTGCATAATTTTTTCTACAAACTCATCGATGTTCTTATCAGAGCTTCCACCTTCATCCAAAGCCTCATTTGCTAATTTCTTCCATTTTATTGCATTCCTTTTCATCTCCTCCCTCTTTTCTCCCATAACCTCATTAATACACAGCTCAATTTCTTCTCTTGTGACCATGCCTTTGTCATTTACCTTAACCCTAATCCCGACCTTCCACACATCCATGACAAACTTAGAGTTGGTGGTTTGGTCAGTCCATTGTGGCATGGCCACCAGTGGCACACCCAAGCTCAGTGCTTCGAGTGTCGAGTTCCAACCACAGTGAGTCACAAAGCAGCCGACAGCCTTATGAGACAAAACTTCTAATTGAGGGCACCATGTCACCACCAAACCTCTCTCAGTTGTCTCCTCTATAAAGTTGGTAGGAAGTTTCTTTGTTTCTGTCTCTCTAACTACCCACAAGAAATACTTATTACTCCTCTTTAGGCCTAATGCTAGTTCTTCCATTTGCTCTTCTCCTAAGGCAGCCAAGCTTCCAAAAGATACATAAACAACTGTGCCAGTATCCTTCGAGTCCAGCCATTTCATGCAAGCATCAACATTTGGTTTGAAGAGGCTCAGATCGTAATTCTTGTCGTCCTTCAACCTCTTGTCTAAGTACATTGATGGAATTGTTGGTCCTATGTTCTTGATTGGCCATTGGCTTGAAATCCAGCTCACCACCTGACGGAATTCACCAAAACATTCACAACATATAGATTTGAATAAATTACACCTAAACATCTTGAACACAAGTTCATTGGAAAACAATTGATCGAAAATAAATTCATCATGTGTATTTATATCTTTTCATTTTTCTTCCCACTTTGAATACGAATATGAAGTCACAAACTTAAGTTTTTATATGGTATATCCCTAACCACCGGTATTTAATAAAAAACAATGGAAAGATGAGTTTTATATATGCAAGTGACATTACTTTCTTTATCATACATGGATAGAATATTTCTCAAGAAACATTTATTGTTTATCTAAAAACCATGTAGTATCTTGAAACATATATATATATTTATATATATATATATATTTATTTATATATCTCTTCTTCATACATCTAAGGAAAAAATCATGGTAGCAATTCAGAAAGAAAAAATCATCGTCACGGTAGCAATTTCCATAGATACGCTTTAACCGAATTTACTCTTTAACAATAATCAAAACTTTGTTTTGAAGAATTGAATACTCAATTTTTTGTCAAACAATTGTTACCCCCGTAAGAATGTCAATCTAGCTCGATTAACTAGTTGGCTTGGTAGGATCTATCATATATGATGTATATATCTCCATGTACCTATAATTATGAATTTTAAATGCATGAACCAATGACCTTTAAATCAAATGACATATATCCTAGTATTTCTAATGGAGAGAGATTTCGAAGTTTGTATCCCCCTCTATCACTTAAAATGCATATTAAAAAAAAATTGTGTTCTGAATGTTTGCACGCAAGCAAATTAAACGATACATTTGTGGAATTATAGAACAAACTTACCTCCTCTTCCAACTTATCAAAAGAGCTGCAAAATACCCAATTCACTTCATGGAAATTATGGAACTCATCCACGCAAAGTCTTAGTAGAAGTGGATATAAATCTGGCTGAGAAATGAAGGACGGCATGTCATCGATCCTTAGCAGTGGCAGTGAAGGCAATAATACTTCAGGCACTTGTAGAGGAAGTGTAATTCTCCCCTGAAACAAGTGGTAATAGATGGCAGCAATTGTGCATGATTGAGTTATAAACGGAGCTCCACCAACACCATGTTGTTTTGCTATCTCTAGTGCCCAAGGCAAAATGCTATCATAGACAACTAATTTAGTAGCATATCCAATGCTTTTATTTCTCTCAATAAGGTCTTCCAAACTATGTGAAAACATGACTTTGAAGCGCTCGATATACGCTTCCATGGTTTCTACTGTTGGATACTCCCCAGAGTCATCAGCAATCGGCTCAATTGTGACAGAGCTGGCTTGACCTTCCATGGATTTGACGATGGAGTTGGTGGAAAGTAGGGTCACCTTGAGACCCTTTGAAGCTAGGCGTTTGGAGAATTGGAGCATTGGGTTTATGTGGCCTTGTATAGGGAAAGAGAGTACAACAACATGGGTAAGAGTAGCTCCTTGTTCTCTCTCCATTTTCTTAAGCTTGTTTTTGTCTCACTCAATGAACAAAAAAGGACTTGTAATAAGCAAGAAACAAGGAGATTATGATGCTTCAATGTTGATTGGTATGTTTAAGATATGACTTACATATTTATACACATTAATGGTGATACATAAAATGCATGGATGACGTAATTAAGTATGTAAGATCAGTTTGATTAATTCTAAACTACATGAGCATTGGGACTTTCTAAAGCTAATTAAGTCAAAGCATGTGACTAGTCACTAGAGTAGACACTTGGAAATTGGAACTAGCTTGGCAACCTCCATTGAACTATCCTTTTTGCACATTTGGCAACTAAAACCTAAGAAATTTCAATGGTTAAATAGTTCATAGTGATGTGGTATTTGGAATTTTTTCCGAAGATTTCAAATAATTAATAGTGAGAATACATAAGTCTATGCTAAATCAAAATATTATACAGAATTAAGCAATTATCTAGATTGAAAAATCAATAGAAAACACAACAACAAAAACTCTAAAACCATAAAAATATTTCTTTAAAAAAAGCCATAAAAATATTGCTAAGACTACCATAAAAATTAGTGTTTTAAAATATTGTTGTTTTCCTCAATATAATTTATTTTACCAACCCAATCATATTTTTTTCTTTAATTAAATTTTATTGTTTTAATTTTATTTTATCTTGTGGTTTACTAATCAACTCTATTAAGTATACACGTATAAGTAAAGTCTCATATTAGATATTAATAAAAAAAATGAGTAGTTAATATGATATAGTTAAGCTTAAACCCATTAGACTTGAACTTTTTGGGTTAAGTGTGTCTCTCTAGGATAACAACACTGAAAAGACTATATTTTTTCTTGCATTTTCTCACTTTTTCAAATTTTTTTAAGGTACAAGTATATTTTAGCACACTTTCAGCAAAAAGTTAAATAAACTGTTCTCAAACAGATACTTAAAAACTTATAATTTTTTCTTTTAGAGGGCATTTGGTTCGCCATGATGTTATATTATATTACGCTGTAATATTAGGTTATTGTAATATTATATTAATGTAATTTTAATACAAGAATACAACATTACATTGTTTATAAAGATAATAAAATTAAGATGATGCGATATATTTTGTAATTTTAATATATGACAATATTATAAAAAAATAAAAAAAATTTAATATCAAATCATATCATATAAGTATGTCACAGTAAACTAGGCGACACTAGCAATAATTGATCAACTTTTGAATGTGTCTCCTGTTACGTAGGCGCTGAGGGAATAAATTTTCTTTGCTGAATCACTGAGGGAATAAACTTGTGATTAGCCAATAGCATTCGACGACATCATTGCTTAAAGGTAAAACATACATGATATGTGGGGGCAAGAAATTGGTGTAGAGAGATAGATACACAGACAAGAGACCAAATTATGTATATTATTATTCTACCTCTATGACACTCACATCCCTAAAATCAGACGCCCGACCGACTCATGATTTTACTCTCTTTTTAAATGTAAAAAAAGTAAATGGATTTTCTTTAGCTCCTTTAAATATTTTTAGGCTTATGCGACATGACTCACATTACACTAAAAATATTAAAGGAGCTAAAGAAAATCCATGTGCTTGTTGAATTGGTCTTTTATAAGTAAAATATTTTTTTATTTTTTTATTTACATTTCTATTTATTTAAAGTTTTAGTCTTAGATCTCGATCGGTAGTTTAAGTAATTATTTGTCCTATGGGACTATAAATGATTATATACATGTGGGGACACCTCTCTACCAACCACAACTCGCCACATGGGCGAGTTGTGGCACAAATTGTGGCACCAGATTTATTCTTACAATTCAATTTGGTTTGTACTCTGTAGCCCTCTATTCTGCATTAACAATTACTTACTTAAGGTGTAACAATTCTATTTAGGGCTTTGATAATATAAATATAAATATATATATATTTAGGGTTTTTTTTTAATAATTTTTTTGGATAAACGTTAATAATTTGTATCAATTATAATTTTGAAATATATATTTTTATTTTTCAAAAAAATAAAAATGACAAACTTTAGAGATAAGCAATAACGATAATTTCTATTAGTTTTTTTAGGAGTTCTCTTAGTTTTTTGTTTTTTAAATGGGGTGTTTTACTTTTAATAGGATGAAAAATGAATTAAAAGAAATGCTAAATTTTAGGAAATAAGAAGAAGAACGTGAAAAGAAAAAAATCTTAAATTTTAAGAGTTTTGTTTTTGAATTGAAAATGGAATTTGTTATCTGACATTTATGACCATATTTCTAAGAGAAGTTACATTTCATTAATGAGTGTATTTTTGAATTACAAAAAAAGTTCAATTCAAAGAGGAGAATCTTTTTATAAATAGTATAGATAAATTAGGTTGGCCAAAAAGAAGTTCGTAAGAAAAAAGAGGAGATCAGTACAAGTGAGTAAGTTTAATGACAAAATTCACGTTCTTGATGGTAAGGACTAAGGACTTCTTCAACAATCTCTCATTCCCTAGCACTCTGTTTAATTTCTTTCTCCACAAACTCAATACTGAGGCAAATCCATTTCTTCAATGTTGTTAAATCAATGACCAAAATTCAACATTGGGCCTTTGGATTTTGATTATTTTCTTAATTGCTATGACACCGTTTAATTTGGGATGGATTGATTAAGTTAACCAGGCCTTCCATGCCTAGTTGAATTTTAGATCTCAAATGTTTTTGTTTTTATTTTTTTTTAATTTTTAATTTTTTTATTATAATTTAGGCCACTTAGCATCTTACATGGAATTCTAGATGGTACTAAAATTAATATTTTAATATCACATGTCAGTTTTTTATTTTTTTTTTCATCCACCACTTAATGGTAAGGATTATTTTGACATGATATTGAAGAGTGATGGACTAAAATGACACATTTAAAAAGTTAGGATCAAATTGAGACATAGTGTAAAGATTAGGAACCAAACTTGTGATTTACCCAATTTTATTATATTTAGATCTCACTTGCAATTCACTTAACAATAATACTTAATATATTTATTGTATTTAGAAACGATAAATAATTTCCAAGATTTAATCTTAGTAGCAATAATTAGTATGTTCATTGTATTAAGAAACAATGTGTCAAATGAACTTAAAATTTATCTTTTATAAGAAATGCTATGTTCACAATATTTTTACAATACTTTCATAACAAATTTTAAATAGTAGATTGTTACTTGTTGTTAGTGATGGGCAAAAAAAGTAATTCCAATAGTTGGTTTAAATTAGAATGAATAACAATTTATCATCTAAGATTTTTTATGAAAATATTGTAAAAATATTATGGACATAGTATTTTTTTTTTTTTTTTTATTTTCTTGCTAGTATGAACTATTTGTAAAATAGAAATCACCTAGACCACAAGATTCATCTTCTTACTCACCTCCTAAAAAAATTCCTGAAGACTGTGTGTAGCTGATATTCTTTAAGATATGATTTATATTTATTTTAGAGTAGATCGACAACAAAATTTCCGGAATATCATCTGTCCTACAACAAGCTAATAATTTTGATAAAAGAAAACTGACCTTGGTTGACAAATTCTAGTGATTTTTGTGGGCAATTGGTTTACATTCGAAAAAATTGGATCCTACGATTGATGACCTTCTATTAGAAATTAATTTTCTTATTTCACCTTCACTTTTTTTGAGAAAAATATTTATTCAAAACTTTTTCATTAATCAAAACACAACATTAAATGAATACGAGTGATGTAAACCTACATGAATATTGAGAAGCCATCTTTCATGGTTTCCAACAATGACCTTGTTTTACATGACATCAAATTTGTACAATTTTTGCCACAAACTCCTCGATGTTCTTATCAGAGCTTCCACCTTCATCCAAAGCCTCAGTAGCTAATTTCTTCCATTTCAATGCATTCCTTTTCATCTCCTCCCTTTTTTCTCCCATAACTTCATTAATACATAGTTCAATTTCTTCTCTTGTGACCATCCCTTTGTTCTGTACCTTAACCCTAATTCCGACCTTCCACACATCCATGACACACTTAGAGTTGGTGGCTTGGTCACTCCATTGTGGCATGACCACCATCGGCACGCCCAAGCTTAGTGCTTCGAGCGTCGAGTTCCAACCACAGTGAGTCATGAAGCAGCCGACAGCCTCATGAGACAAAACTTCTAATTGAGGGCACCATGTCACCACCAAACTTCTCTCAGTTGTCTCCTCTATAAATTTTGTAGGAAGTTTCTTTGTCTCTGACTCTCTAACTACCCACAAGAAATACCTATTACTCCTCTTTAGGCCCAATGCCAGTTCTTCCATTTGCTCTTCTCCTAAGGCAGCCATGCTTCCAAAAGATACATAAACAACTGTGCCAGTATCCTTCGAGTCCAGCCATTTCATGCAAGCATCAACACTTGGTTTGAAGAGGCTCAGATCGTAATTTTTGTCGTCCTTCAACCTCTTGTCTAAGTACATTGATGGAATTGTTGGTCCTATGTTCTTGATTGGCCATTGGCTTGAAATCCAGCTCACCACCTGATGGAATTCACCAAAACATTCACAACATATAGATTTGAATAAATTACACCTAAACATCTCGAACACAAGTTTATTGGAAAACAATTGATCGAAAGTAAAATCATCATTTGTTTTCTTTTGTTGTGATTTTTTATATTTTTATTTTTCCTCCCAATTTGATTATGAAGTTAAACTTAATTTTTATATGAGTTATATTAACGGCTGCCCTTAATGTAATAATTAACAATTCATTTTAAGAAAATTTTGACATCACTATTCTGTAAAATAGAAAAAGCTGTTAAAACATTAATTTTTTTTTCCATAAAAACTTTTTAAAAATGGTTTATTAACAATAACTTAAAGGACATCTATTGACATTTCCTTTTTTTATATAGTACATCTCTAACCACCTACTTTTAATAAAAAAACAAGGAAAAGATGAGTTTTATATATTTAGGTGACATTGCTTTCTTTATCATAAATTGATAAAATATATCACAAAGTAACATTTATTATTTCTTTAAAAACCATTTATTGTTTGGAATTGATGATAAATATATCAAAAAATTAATTGGTAGCTTGGTTAGGTTAAAATCCGTTGACATTTCCTTTATATATATATATATATATAAATAGTACATCTCTAACCACCTACTTTTAATAATAAAAAAACAATGAAAAGATGAGTTTCATATATTGAGGTGACATTGCTTTCTTTATCATAAATTGATACAATATATCACAAAGTAACATTTATTATTTCTTTAAAAACCATTTATTGTCTGGAATTGATGATAAATATATCAAAAAATTAATTGCTAGCTTGGTTGAATAGGTTAAAATCCTATTGTGTGTGTATCATTGTCATGGTAGCAATTCAGAAAGAAAAAAAAAAAAAATAAATCATCTTCATGGTTTCAATTTCCCTTGATGTGCTTCAATCATATTTACTCTCTAACAATAATCAAAACTTCATTTTCAAGAGATGAATACTGAATTTTTGTCAAAAATTGCATGTCACCCCCATAATAAGAATGTCAATCTAACTAGACTAACCTTTTGGCTTGGTAGGAATTATTATGATGTATATATCTCCGTGTACCTATAATTATGTGTACTGAATGCATGGGCCAATGACTTTTAGTTCAAATGACATATATTATGGTATTTCTAATTGAGAGAAATCTCCAAGTTCAAATCCCTCTCCACCATTTAAAATGTATAAAAAATAAAAATAAAAATTTGTGTTTTGAATGTTTGCACTTGCAAATTAAAAGAAACATATGCTGGAATTAAAGAACGAACTTACCTCCTCTTCCAACTTATCAAATGAGTTACAAAATGCCCAATTCACTTCATGGAAATTATGGAACATTTCCAGGCAAACTCTTAGTAGAAATGGGTATGATGCCGGCTGGGAAATGAAGGACGGCATGTCATCCATCCTTAGCAGCGGTAGTGAAGGCAATGACACTTCAGGCTCTTGAAGAGGAAGCGTAAATCTCTCCTGATACAAGTTGTAATAGATGGCAGCAATTGTGCATGATTGAGTTATAAACGGAGCTGCACCAATACCATGTTGTTTTGCTATGTCTACTGCCCATGGCAAAATGCAATCATAGACAACTAATTTAGTAGCATATCCATAGCTCTTATTTTTCTCAATAAGGCCTCCTAAACCATGTGAAAACATGGCTTTAAAGCGCTCGTCATACGCTTCCATTGTTTCTGCTTTTATAAGCTCCCCAGAGTCGTCATCATCATCAATGGGCTCAAATGTGACTGAGGTGGCTTGGCCTTTCATGGACTCGACAATGGACTTGGGGGTGAGTAGGGTCACCTTGAGACCCTTTGTGGCTAAGCGTTTGGAGAATTGGAGCATCGGGTTTATGTGACCTTGTAAAGGGTAAGGGAGTACAACAATATGGGTAAGAGTAGCTCCTTGTTCTCTCTCCATTTTCTCTCACTCAATGAACACACAAAAGTATTTGTTAGAACTTTGAAAAGCAATAAACAAGGAGAGATATTTATGATGCTTCAAAGTTGACTGGTAGGTTTTGTTTTTTCGTTTTTTTTTTTTTTGAGAAAAGTTGACTGGTTGGTTTGAAATATTGGTTTGCATATATATTTAATGATTGGTGATAGACTTTATAAAAAGAATGCATGATGTAATTAAATATGTAAGCAGACCTGTTTGATTAGTTGATTTTGACAATCACGAGTGGGGTAGCTTTCTAAAGCCATGTCATAGCAACTATATGGATCACTTGGAAATTGGAACTAGCTTGTGAAATTCTACCAACGTTCGGGTAGCCTCGTAGGTTAGATACTGACCAACAAGTCTTAGAATTTATGTTCGCACCTTAATAACTAGTTGTGTGTTGGTATTTCTTATATTTTATTTTCATTTCAAACGGTCTAAAAAATAATAAGTGAGTCTTTATAGATCGAGAGTATGAGGTCTCGTTTGGAAATAGATAAGGTGCTACTATGGTCATATTTAAGTATGGAAGCCACACTAGTCGCCCCCTCTACCCCTTTTTTTTTACCAAAGAAAAAAAAAAGAAACTCTGCTGGACTTTCTTTTTTTGCACTTGTGGCCTAAAACCAAAGAAATTTCAATGATTAAAACGAGAATTTCAAATAGAAGTCATAAAAGTTAGTAATAAAAAAAAAAAAAAAACTCTGCTGGACTTTCCTTTTTTGCACATGTGGCTGCTAAAACCAAAGAAATTTCAATGGTTAAAACGAGAATTTCAAATAGAAGTCATAAAAGTTAGTAATATATATAAATATATATATATTTATTTATTTATCGTTGTTTGATCAAACCATGCACTTAAAAAAAAATCCAATTATTATAGAGAAACATATCATAGCCTGGAAATACTTTCCTTCTTGAATATGTTTACCTGTTGAATATATATATTACTTATATAAATTTAAATTGTTAACGTTGTTGGATTTCAGCCTGATTTTATTTTAGCGTGTTGAATATTGGATTTCAATCAGTTATAACAATTTGGGTAAAAACTATTTATAGCTTCTTAAGTGCTACACGAGCACAATTTTATGTTTTATTGACTATATGACCAATGCACTTTCTTACTATAAGTAGTTAATTACAAGTCCCAAAATCACATATTTGGATTTAATTGAAAAACTTAAGATACTATACCTAAATAATTTTATGGTTTTCCCTAAATTTTAACATTTTGTGTGCTTATATATATGAGTCTGGTTAACGAATACTCTTAAGGCATTATTAATGAACTATTTTTAGAAAAATTTTAATATTACTTTCACAAGAAATACATAAACTATCAAAAAAATTAATTGTATTAATTTTTCTTTTTTCATAAAACATTTCTAAAACTAATCTATTAACAAATGCTTATATCATCTATTAACTGTATACTATTCTATATATATATATATATATATATATATATATATATATTTTTTTTAAAGTTTTATAGAAAAAAAAGTAGCTATATATTTTTTTAAACTCTTTATATCTTCCATAAAAGTAGTATAGAAACTTTCAGAAGAACCTCTAACGAGACCACCTATTAAAAAAATACCACTTCATCAACTTACTTTTGCACACGTTACTTGTTTTGTAGGTATTAAGGAAATAAATTATAAAAGGTTAGGGACAAAAAAAATGTCCACAATTTTTCCACCAATTTACTATTTGGGCGAGCTTTAAGCGGTAAAAGTAAAATGATAAATCTTGTGAGTAGTAAAAATAAAATGATAGATTCACAATTCTATTATAAAAAATGCTAACGAATACCCGAATGCCATTAAGGCATTGTTTAATAATCAATTTAAAGAAAGTTTTTATGAGAAAATAAAAAGAAGTAATTAATGTTTTGACAGTTTTTTTCTTTTCTCATAAAAATGATGTTAAAACTTTTTTAAAATAGATTGTTAACCAATGCCCTAAGAGCACTCGTTAGCATGACCCTTCTATTATTTACAACTCGCCACGTTATAAGTTGTGACAAAAATAGTTATTTTTTTAATGTACTTAGCATTGATGAATGATGTCATCAAATTGTTTTTGCATTTTTTGTGATTTTCCAAACATTTGATGAAGTCTACCCCAACAAAAAATTTTTTTGATGACATCATTGCTTACGTAAACGTATGTGCTAACAAAATGAATAGTACAAACGATTTAGAAAAGTATATAATTTCATGAGGAGCCAAATTCAGATAAACCACGTCACCTTTTGTCTATATTTCTGGGACAAGAGTAATTCTATGTCACATGACTCACATGTACAAATCAGATAGCATTTTCCTTTATAATATCTTATATTTTGTATTAGTCGTGTACAACTAAAAGATCATTTTATACTTACATCGATTTTAAATTATATTTAAAATCGATTTTAAATTATATTTTTCCTCAAAAAAAATTATATTTTTTAGATTTTTTTTTTTAAAGTTAATAATTTGTCCTCTAGAGTTATAAATTTTATTACAACTTCATATTAAGTAGACATAGAATTACTTAATTAACATGCAATTGTTACAAGATAATATTTTATTAAATGATCAAAAATCAAAATTCCAATTAAAAAATTCTAATATTTTTATGTCATTATATAATCATGACCCCTTTGATATATTGGTGAATTATTATTACCTCTAGGATTAAGTAATAATTAATTTGTTAATTAAACACATAGCATAGGGGTCTTATCTAGAATTTTCAAGTTTATGTCATATAGTGATTTAGTTGGGCTATTCTATTATAGAGGGGATAGGTCAAATAGAAAACCATATTCTTTGATTTGTGGTTTTTACCAACCATAGAGAACTTGAATATTCTTAAAGTAGAGAACATAATTTTTGTACTTTAGCTTGATTGGTTCTGTTCTAATTTTACTCATTCGATTGATTTTGTTTCAATTAAGATTTTCTTTTCTATGGTAAATTAAATTAAATATATATTTTTTGTATTTTCACTGACATGATTAAAATAATTTGGGACCGTGACTATCTCACGCTCCTGATAAACACACTCCATACACACTATATTTACATTTTACACAAATATTGCGTTTGTTTCAGCTGAAAACTAAATTAGGAATTACTTTTACACTGTTGTGTGTGTTTGGCTCCAACAGAAAATATGATCAAATGGAAAATCAATTACACGTTGACTGTAAAAAAACCCGAATCAGCCGTAAAAGCAATGCAGCCCTCATTTTACCTTTAAATGATTTCCAGGACTCTGAGAGAGAGAGAGAGAGAGAGAGAGAGAGAGAGAGAGAGAGAGAGAGAGAGAGAGCACAGGTGGTCGCCTAGCCAAGCTTCAGCCAGCCTAGATCGTGTTGTCCCCATTGCCCAAATCGCACCGGCCAAGTTTCCTCTTTTTTCTCTCTTCTTCCTCAACTCTTCTTCTCCCTCTTGCTCAACGTCACCGATCTGGCCGCCACCAACCCACTCCACTCCACCCCCAAACCCACCCGATCTGGCTGCCTCCGTCCTCCATCCACTCTAATCTCTCTCTTTCCCGATCTATCTCTCTTTCCCTCAATCTCTCACTCTTTCTTCCTCCTCTCACCAAGTATATCATGTATATGTTGTGAATAAATGTTTTTATTTTGATTTTTGGTTGTGTTAAGTGTATATTTTGAAATTTTCTATTATAAAATTTGTTTGGAAACTGTGAAAATGGCTGAGAAAATGTGAAAAATTTGTAGGAAAATAGCATTTTCAAAATGTTACCAAACATTGGAAATCGTTTTCCGGACTATTTTCCATTGCAAAACCAAACACCCGGATTTTATTTTCCTTATGAGAATTCACTTTCCCCTGCATTCATTTTACACTAGAAATTCGATTTACATAGAGTCAAACGCAGCCAAAGTGTGTATACCAAAAATGTGAAACGATAATTTCCCAGCAATTTGAGGAGACATTGTATTGTTGGTATAGGTAAGTCAACAAACGCATGATTTAATCTATAGTTCAAATAACTTGATATGCTTGAATTAGCTTATGGGTCCTTTGTTTTATTTTGTTCTTGGCGAGGTGCGTATTAAAGGGCAGCTACATTCACAAAATCTTTTTTATTTTTGTTTTTGGTCCATTTTGCATAATGTGGGGTTTTTGAAAAAAATTATTTTTTATATTTTTAAATCAGGTTATTGTTTAACATTTGATACGTGGTTTCACAGGACTCTTAAATGTTGTATTGTTTTTGTTACAAGAAGATTACACAAAAAAAGATGATCCAACGTATGTCCTTAATTAAGAGTGCAATCACACAACTTTAAAATAAGTTATACTGCAAACAATACATTTCTTATAAACCATTATTTGAATGAAGAGTTACTACTTACATTAACATTAGGTAACATTAGGAATGTGAAAGTTTTGTCACAAACTCCTCTATATTCTTATCTGAACTTCCCTCTTCATCGACTGCCTCTTTAGCCAATTCCTTCCATTTCATTGAATTCCTTTTCATCTCTTTTCCTCTCTCTCCCTCAATTACTTCCCTTATGCATAGCTCTATTTCTTCTTTGGTACCAATGCCTTTTTCATCCACTTTAACCCTAATTCCTACCTTCCACACATCCATAATGTTCTTTGCATTAGTTGTTTGATCCGACCATTGTGGCATCGCAATCATTGGCACTCCTAAGCTCAACGCCTCAAGTGTCGAGTTCCATCCACAATGAGTCATGAAGCATCCAATGGCCTTGTGAGCCAATACTTCTAGTTGAGAGCACCAATTCACAACTAGTCCTTTCTCTACTATTTCTAGTAAAAAATTATTGGGAAGCTTTTTCTCTTCAGATTCTCTAACAACCCACAAAAAGTAGCAATTGCTATTCTTTAGTCCCCATGTTATCTCCTCCATTTGCTCCTCTCCAAGGGTTGCCATGCTTCCAAATGATGTATAAACGACTGAGCCAATTTCTTTTGTGTCTAACCATTTCATGCAAATGTCCATATTGGGCTTGAAAAGGTTAAGGCCATATTCTTTGTCATCCTCCGACCGCTTGTCTAAATACATTGATGGAATAGCTGGTCCAATTGTTTTAAAAGGCCATTGGCTTGCCATCCAATTTATTACCTATAAGAATTTATAAAGCAGAAGCATATATGTGTACGTAATAGAATCAGGTAAAAAAAATTATTAATAATAATTACGAAGTTGATGAAGTACTCTTATATCATACCATCAGGGTTCAATGATATACTAAAGATGGAGAGAATATCATTCTTTTATACTTCCATAATTTTTATTGTACAAAAAACGACCATATACAAGCATAAACACTATAATCTATACTTAAAGAGACACACAACTACACCATATATATCACATAATTTATTACATATACAAATTATTTTCCTATATACAAAATTTTTTAATAAAGTCAATTTTATATGATTCGAGATCAATATTTTATTTTGATTAAGTCATATGTAATTATATTTTAAATTATAATAATCATGATTAAAATTCCTTAAATATTTTAAATCAAAGGTTTTTTTTATGAGAAAGGTTTTATTTTTATTTTTTATAAATAAACTAAACATTACACATTAAAATATAATAATATTTTTAGAAAATATAAAGTTTATACAAATCATAACATCGTCTTATAATTGAAAAAGAAAAAAATGTCATATATTTATCTTAATGTTCTTAATAAAGATATCAAATTCAAATCTTAATGTCACCAAGCTCAATAAGCATCACCTAATGTTTTTAATAAAAACATGCAAGATTTAAATCTTAATTATCACCCACAACTATCGATTTTATGAAAAAAAGAAGGAAAAAGAAGAACAGAAACCTACAATTACAAAATGAGAAAATGAATTGTTTTTAAGAAAGAAAAGGGGCTTTTACACAAGCTATTTCCTTGTAGATTTTTGGAAGCATATCCATTAAAGGCTGTTAAAATTAATGAATTATATGTCAAGAAAATGGAATGTTTCACCCAAAATTAAAAAAAAAAATAGAGATGTTATTATTTTAAATAAGTATTCCTACAATTTTTTTTTTTTTTTTTTAATGTGGAAGTGGAAATTAAGTATAGCATCTTAAATATATGTGGTCTTCTAAAAAAAAAAAAGAAGAAGAAAATTGAATATATGACAGATGGATTATTGAACCTACCTCATCTTCCAACTTGTCGAAAGTGTTGCACAAGAGCCAATTCGCTTCCTGGAAATTTGAGAATTGATTCACCACAAGGTCTAACACATCTGGGTCCGAGCCCGTATCAGAAAGAAACGTAGGCATATCATTGATCCCTAGTGATGGCATCGAGGGCAATGATATTGGAGACCCTTCTTCTAAGGGCATCTGAAGTGTTCCTTGATGCGCATGGTAATAGATGGCATTAACCACACATGACTGAGTGAAAAATGGAGCTCCATCTAGTCCAGATTGTCGAGCTACGTTTAAAGCCCATGGCAGAACTGAGTCATACACAAGAAACTTTGGAGGGTATTTGGAGCTATTATGTTTATCAATGAGCTTTGGTAAGTTTTGTGAGACTTTAGACTTGAAACGCTTGAGTTTTTCATCTGAGGTTTCCAAATCTTGGACTTCCTCAGAGCCATCAGAGATGGTCTCAAAGTTGATAGAGCTGCTTTCATGGGCTTGTATAGAATTGCTAATACGACTAGTAGCGATAAATGTGACTCTAGGACCCTTTGAAGCTAGGCGTTTTGAGAATTGCAGCATTGGGTTTATGTGACCTTGTAGGGGATAAGGAATCACCAGGATATGAATTTTCCTCTCCATTTTCTTCTAATGCTCTCAACACTCTGAAGAAGTTGAATTGGAGAAGAAATGCTTCACTGTGAAGAACTAAAATGTCGTAGTACATATATTGTTCAATGCTATCAGTGATTATGTGAAGGACTAATCAATTTGACATTGGTAAAGTGTCTTGTATGTTTGTACCATTGAGAGTGAACGTGGCCCACATATCACTTTCGATTTTACCATTCTTGCGTCCAAATCTATATCCTGTGTCCACTTCTTTTATTCGAGTTTATCATGAAAGGAACGAAATCTAATAAAAAATTTGACACATAAATAAGGTATGAATTCTCTTTAAAAAAAAAAGAAAAAAGAAAAAAAAAAAGGGTATGAATTTGGGTGTAAGAAAACATAGGGTCCAGTGGGTACACATTAACCATCTATTTTAGGAAAGTTTTTATAGGAAATTGAAAAAATTGTCAAAATAATAAATTATTTTTTCGTTTTTTCATAAAAAGTTTCATAAAATAAATTATTAATATATAGCCTAAGGGCATACGTAAATAAATCTCAAAAACATATAATCAATATGTCTATATACACCTGCCGACTATCGTAACATCAACGTCAAAGTCTTATTTCTAAACTGGATAACTATTTACTTGCATAAATAGTATTATGTAAAGCATATATTGTAAAAAAAAAAAAAAGGTCAATATTTGTCACTTTAGAAGAAACTATACATTTTACATGATATTATTCATGTAAACTAATAATTTTCTTTCTAAATTTTCGGGTCATAATAGATCTTAAATTGATTAGTTAGAGTTAGATTACATGTTTTCATATTCATTTAATTTACTTTAAAAATGTAGAAGTGTTACCAAAAATTTGTTGTGAAATTTTAAAGTACTTGCAAGTGTACGAATCGTACCGAAGTATAGTTTGAGAAGAACGAGATCGAACCCACAGGGACTTGAGGAAAATTAATTAAATCTTAACCAAATTAATCCTAATCTAGTTTAATAAAAATTGGTTGTTTGAAATTAAATATACTAAGCAAATAATTAAACTAAGCAAAGATATAATATAAAGCAGTAAAGAGATGTAAACAATCTAGAGAAAGGAATTAAAGTTTTGGAATCCGCCTTGTAAGTCATATCAGCATATATTTATGATCATTAATTTTTCCCAACTACTGCATGATAATCTAGAAATCAATCTTGCTACTATGGAAAATATTATCATTAAAACATCTATTTAAATATCTAAAGCATGCTTTTTTTTCATTTCCTAAGTATAAAATCAAATCATCAATTGTATCGGTAGCCAAACAAATCACAAGAGATATCCAATTTAAAAATCAAGAGATAATAAATTAAGCATTTAATTAATTAAGAAAAATACTAAATCATGAGAAAACACATGATTGAAATCATATCTAGAATCTCATCTTAGTCAATTGATATGAAGCAAGAACAATTTAAATCATTAAAGAATAACTATTGTGGAAAAAATCAAATCACATAAACAATATTGATAATCCTTAACAAAGTTTCATCCTTAACCTTAATTATAAATTTAGCTACTCATAATAATTGAAAGAAAACACAAAAATAAAATACTAAGCATTAAACTAGACAAATTATTAAAACTAACTGTCATGGAAGAAAACCAAAGAAGTAGCCGCGGCCTATATGTTTAGCCTCCAGCCGTCCTCCTCTGAATTTTGCCCTAAAGAGCCTTTAAATAGGTAAAGGAATTCTATTACAAGTTGAATTCCCGTTTTGAGAAAATCCTAGATTTTTAGGCTTCACTTAACCGCCGATTTTGGCGTATTTAACTTCCGAATTCAGACTTTTGGTAAACTACAAAATTGTAGCCCTTTAAGTTAACTTTCCAGCCCAACTTGAATCATCGCATTCTAAAAAAAAAAAAAAAAAAAAAAAAACTTGAATCATTGCAATTGGACATTTGAGCCGAAAGTTATGTCAAAAATACTAACTAATGGGCAGGTTAGAATCCTAATCCGAATTGGATTTGGATTTAGTACAAATTTCCTTTGATTCCTTACTCCAATTGGACTTAAATTTAATTGAGTTGACATTTTTTTACTTCATCATAACCCTTGTAAAAGTAAAGTCCATTAGTTTTCTTCTTTGCACAAATTCACTTATTTAATTCCATTCTCCTATAAAAGACAAATTTACGTAAAAAAAATTCAATTAAGCACAAAATTGATTATTCATGCATTTTTCAATAATTCTGAGTCGAAACATAATTCATAATAAATTTCACAACAATAAAAAATTTAAGGATAATAATAAAGTAGTGATAGTGGCATTGGAGTCAATACCATACAAGATACAGTTTCCATTTTAGCTAAGAAATGAAAGTACTAGTCTATATAGATGTACCATTTTGAAATTATTGCTACTTAATGAATTTAATAGTGTGTGTATATATATGTATATATATTATTTACATGTTTATATTATATAAATATAATTGTTTGAGAAAAGTCTATATAATATGTTATAAATGAGTTTATACCTAAACCAACGGCTAAACCCAATAGTCTTAAGTTTATCCATAAAAAATAAAGGAAAAACAACCAACACAAGACAAGACCAAAAATTCAATGAAAGATAGTAAATGAGATATGAGATAGTCACGTCGGTGGAATTAGTTAGTAAACATAGAACTACTTAGACCATTAGCATTGGGGGGTGTAAAACCCCCCATATTGCTAAAAGCCTAAAATACCGATTGACCATCTAAAAAAGAGCTCCATCTGAGGATGTATATTTAAATTTTTTTACAACATGTGAATAGTTTCTTATATTTAGAACTTACTATTTATGAGTTTGTAACTAAAATAATATATTTTATTCAATTTCTCTCTCTCTCTCTCTCTCTCTCTCATTATATTTATATTATTATTTGATGGGATAGTTTATATTATTTTAATAAGTTGTATGTAAAAATAAAAACTGGATGTTAGGTAAGTTGTAAAATAGGATGGTAAAATAGGTAAAGTGGTGTTTGAGGATGTAAAATAGAGTTTTTTTTTTTTTTTTGTGTGTGTGTGTGTGCATCCTAGGATGCTAGTGCTCTTAATAAACACACAATAGTTACATGCATCATGTTCACATTATTTTCACAATT
The DNA here is from genome assembly GCA_030021035.2 of Notholithocarpus densiflorus. Lineage (NCBI taxonomy): Eukaryota > Viridiplantae > Streptophyta > Magnoliopsida > Fagales > Fagaceae > Notholithocarpus > Notholithocarpus densiflorus. The sequence continues at coordinate 226,560 of JARYZH020000162.1, read as the reverse complement.
CCTTTTTTACCATTTTAAAAAAATACAGATATCAATAAATGGAAGATTGGGGTTTCTTAAAAATTTGTTAAAAAATATTTATAACAATGGTATATTGCTGATATTTAATTTTCTTTATTTTTTTTAATAAATTTTTTATACAATATGTACATAGAGTTAAATCAACTTTTGACTTTCATTGTCTTATCAATAGGCTGTGAATTATCTTTTTTTTTTTTTTTTTTGGAGTAAAAATATAGGCTGTGAATTATCGAGACAAATTAATATTTTATTAAGTTATCAACATCCAAATCCCAATAATAAAACTCTAATATTTTACCCTGACACCTTTGATTGGTGAATAACCTCTAGGAATAAGTAATAATTAATTTGTTAATTAAACACATAGCATAGGGGTCAATCTAGATTTTTCAAATTTAAGTCATACAACGATTTAGTTGGGTTATTCTATTATAGAGGGGATATGTCAAATAGAAAACCATATATGCCTTGAATTATTAATAACCATAAAGAACTTTTTTTTTTTTTTTTTTTTGAGAATCATAACCATAAAGAACTTGAATATTCTTAAAGAGAACATAATTTTCGTACCTTTACCTTGATTGGTTCTGTTCTAATTTTTACTTCTGTTTCTTAATTTGATTGATTTTTTTTCAATTTAGATTTTTTTGTAACTTAAATTATATTTTGTTGTATTTTAATTGACATGATTAAGATAATTTGGGACCGTGATTGTTTCACACTCCCAAAAAGCAAACCCTATATGCATGGTGTGTACACATAGTGTATAGAGTGTGTATACCACAAGTGTGAAACGATAATTGGAAAAATCTGTAGGTAAGTCAACAAAGAATGTGATTCGATATTTTAAACGTTGTATTGTTAATTGGCATAACCTGATATGTCTCATTGTCAGTTAAACACATTTACTGGATTAGCTTATGTCCTTTGTTTTTGGGTAGGTACCCTATTGCAGGGCAGTTTCATTCACAAAATCCTTTATTTATTTATATTTATTTATATTTATTTATTTATTTTATTTTTATATCAGGTTATTGTTTTCTTACAAGAAGGTTACACACACAACAAAAAAAAGAAAAAAGAAAAAAGAAAAAAAAGAAGAAGATCTAATGTACGTCCTTAATAACTGGTACAATCATATGACTTTAAAATAAGAAGGAATACTATAGTCACAAACTATTTTACAATATTTTTACAAAATGTTGATGTGATCAATCTTTTATTGGTTTTCATCTAGACCCACCATTAATATCACTTTTTCATTTACTAATAATCACTCATCACATTAACAGTTTATAAATTTTTTTATAAAATAATTTGTATCTCTAGCATTATTCAAAAATAAGTTGTAGTACAAATCATACATTTCTTCTTGACGTTATTTGAATGAAGTTATAGAGAAAATCATGCATTTCTGCTTGACATTATTTGAATGAAGAGTTACTGCTTACATTAACATTACGAATGTGAAATTTTTGCGACAAATTCCTCTATATTCTTATCTGAACTTCCATCTATATCGACTGCCTCTTTAGCTAATTCCATCCATTTCATTAAATTCCTTTTCATCTCCTTTCCTCTATCTCCCCCAATTACCTCCCTTATGCATAGTTCTATTTCTTCTTTGGTAGCAATGCCTTTTTCATCCACTTTAGTCCTAACCCCTACCTTCCACACGTCCATAATGTATTTTGCATTAGTTGTTTGATCCATCCATTGTGGCATCACAATCATTGGCACTCCTAAGCTTAATGCTTCTAGTGTTGAGTTCCATCCACAATGAGTCATGAAGCATCCAATGGCCTTGTGAGCCAATACTTCTAGTTGAAGGCACCAATTCAGAACTAACCCGTTTTCTGCTATTTCTTGTAAAAAATTACCAGGAAGCTTTTTCCATTCGGATTCTCTAACAACCCACACAAAGTAGCAATTGCTATTCTTTAGGCCGGACGTTATCTCCACCATTTGCTCTTCTCCAAGGGCTGCCATGCTTCCAAATGATATATAAACGACTGAGCCAATTTTCTTTGTGTCTAGCCATTTCATGCACGTGTCCATATTGGGCTTGAAGAGATTAAGGCCATATTCTTTGTCATCTTCCAATCGCTTGTCTAAATACATTGATGGAATAGCTGGTCCAATTGTTTTAAAAGGCCAGCGACTTGTCATCCAATTTATTACCTAAAGGTATTTAGAAAGTAGAAGCATATATGTGAAATAGAATAAGGTAAAAAAAAAAAATAATAATAATAATTAGGATGACGATGATGAAGTGGATAGCATTCTTTTATACTTCCATTATTTTTATTGTACGAAAATGACCACACGTGCTATCGTAAACACCTATATAATTTGCGCGCTTAAAGAGACCCACATCCACGTGCACTATAGATCAGAAAACAATTTATTTAAATTTAACAAAAACTTTTACCCAGCATTGCATTTTTGACAAAACTTGTGTGATCACGATCCTTAATTTCCCTCTCGGGATCTTCACGATGCTACGCTTAACTAAAAATATCGGTAAAAATTCATACGACAAAATCTTAAAAAAGAGAACTCAAAAATAAAGACTTAATCATCAGACTCTAAAGCTCTCAAGCCTGTGATTTATGACGATGAAGTGGGATAGCATTCTTTTATACTTCCATTATTTTTATTGTACGAAAATGACCACACACAAGCACAAACACCTATATAATTTATGCTTAAAGAGACCCACACCCACGTGCACTATAGATTCAAGCAAGAAACAATTTATTTAATTTAAATAAAACTTTTACCTAAAAAGATTGTAGATGGGACAAAACTTAGGTACCGGTGGGTTTATCCTTAATTTCTCTTTATCTCGATACGCTGGCTACTTAACTAAAAATACCTAAAAATTCATATGACAAAATCTAACATTTAACCTAAAAATAGCACCTAACTACCAGACGGTGTCTTACTTTGTAGATAAAATGTGAAAACTGGGGCTTAAAGGAAGATGAGCAAGACCTATAAGTAATATCAAAAAGTACAATAGAACCCATGAATAATAACAAAAATAAGATGAATCATAAAATAAACTTGACTTTAAACTCTAATCCAAAAGCAACCTATATATATATATATATATAAAATTTTCCTATATATAAAAAATTTCATCAAGTCAGTTTTAGAGGATTCAAGGCCAATATTTTATTTGGTTAAGTCATGTGTAATTATATTTTAAATTATATTAAGCACGGTTAAAATTCCTATTTTTAAATAAATGGTTAAATAGATTAAACAATATTACACATTAAAATATAATAACATATTTATAAAATATAAAAGTGTATACAAATCAATTTATTTAAAATAAACTAAATAAAAAAGTCACTTTTATATGCCTTAATAAATACAATATAATATGAGAAAATATAGAAATAACTATACTTCATGAAAACTTTCTTTTGTTTATGGAAGACAAAACAGAACAAAAAAAAAAACAAAAAAAGTCTGCATTCATGTATCTCTAACTCAATACCACCAAGAGTTTTACAGCTGAATTAGCATCTCCAAATGTTTTAAATAGAGACATTTAAGATTCAGATCTCCATCCACAATTATTGATTGAAAAAAATCTATAAATACAATATGAGAAAATAGATTATTATTAGACGAGAAAAGGAGCATTTACAAAAGAGAGTTACTTATATATTTTTGGAAGCGTATTCTAATTTAAAGGCTCTTAAAGATAATGAATAATATAATGTTAAGAAAATTGAATGTTTTACAAAAAAATAGATAGAGATATTAATATTTTAAATATGTATTCCTACTTTTTATTTTATTTTATTTGAAAGTGGCAATTACCAAGCCTGTATAATAGAAAAGAAAAGGTACCGTATTTTAATTAATTAAGTTCAAAATTTATTCACATTCAATCCATGTAAAATTATGTAAAAATAGATTATTATCACTCTAATGGTGTAAACTTACACTGAAAATATTTATTTTGTATTTATATTATAAAAAATAGTAAATAATAGTTATTATGTACTAAAAAAGAAAAATAATTAAAAAAAATTTTAAAAAATTAATATTTTAATAAAATTTAATGTAAAATAAATAATATAATGTAAAGTATTTAAAAAAAAAAAAAGAATGCGTAAGTAAAATAGAATAAATTCTTACGTCAAATAGACAAAAAATATTTTGCAAAATGCAAATAATCTTCGTAAGAATTTTTTTTTTATAGAATCTTAATAAGCTTTGAATATATGACTCTTTAAAAAAAAAAAAGATTGAATATATGACATTGATATATGGATTAGTGAACCTACCTCATCTTCCAACTCGTCGAAAGTGTTGCACAAGAGCCAATTCGCCTCCTGGAAATTTGAGAATTGACTCACCACAACATTTAACTCACCTGGGTACGATTCCATATCACGAAAAATCGAAGGCATATCATTGATCCCAGAGATGGCATCGAGGGTACGATATTGAAGACCCTTCTTCGGAGGCATCTGAAGTGTTCCCTTGATGGGCATGGTAATAGATATTAACCACACATGACTGAGTGAAAATGGAGCCCATCTAGTCCAGATTGTCGAGCTACGTTTAAAGCCCATGGCAGAATTGAGTCACAATACAAGAAACTTCTTGGAGGGCATTTGGAGCTATTATTATGTTTTCAATGAGCTTTGGTAAGTCCTGTGAGACTTAGACTTGAAACGCTTGAGTTTTTCATCTATGGTTTCCAAATCTTGATCTCTCAGAGCCACTAGAGATGGTGGTCTCAAAGTTGATAGAAGTGTTTTCATGGGCTTGCATAGACTTGCTAATACGACTAGCGATGAATGTGACCTAGGGGACTTTGAAGCTAGGCGCTTGGAGAATTGCAGCATTGGGTTTATGTGACCCTAGGGGATAAGGAATCACCAGAGATATGAATTTTCCTCCCCATTTTCTTTTAACACTCTGATGAAGTTGAATTGGAGGAGAAATGCTGACTGTGAGTCTGTGAGTGTGAAAAAGAAGAACTGATGGTTTAGGAAAGTACATATATTGTTCAATGCTGTCAGTGATTAGGTGTAGGACTAATCAATTTGACAACGGTAAGTGTCCTGTATGTTTGTAACATTGCGGCCCACTCACTTTTGATTTTACATATATTACTTATAAATTAGTGTGAATTGTCACATGTGATTGCATGTGATCAACGTTAGAATTGTCACGATTTTGAGTCTTTTGAGAATGGCATTTAGTTTTGAGTCTTTTTAAACAAAAGCAATCATACTGTTTGATATCATTGACATGTTGTGAATGCATTACCACGCATAAAACAAATGAGATGCGTTAAATATTAGTATTGATACACAATGTTAAATATAGTATAGATGAAGTAAAAGATAAAAGAGAAATATAATAACACACGGTAGCGCTGATTCAAATTCTCAATCCGCTTATATTCACGAAAAACCTAAAGGCTATATCAATAATAATATATTAAAAGTCATATCTCACAAATCAAGGTTAAATGAACCATAAATACGAAAGATATAATGAGATCTTCAAACCTTGAACCACTTTCACAAATATAGACTCGACTAGGCTACAAAAGCAGAATTAGGCTCAGCCTATGCTAATGGGCTAATATTTTTAACACCTTCAAACTCAAGATGAAAGCTTGATGAAATTTTTGAGATTTGAAAAGAGTGAGAAGATTCTTGAATGAATTTGACTGCATAGTGGTTTGAGGAATATTAATGAGTTTTGTAGTGTTGATTCGACTTCGATGGTGGCATCACTATACCGGAGAGTTTTGGCAAGCAGTAGTGGCAGCACATGAATTCAACAAAACACCTGAATGTAGATTATTCTTAAACAAAACCGTATATGTAAAACCATGGTCACAAGATATGGCTCGATACCATGTTAAATATTAGCATTGATAGACCATATTGAATATGCTGGGCATTTTGATGCGAAGCCGAAATCATAAAGTGCGAACACGCACACACGAGAGTTACGTGGTTCAAATTAACGCCTACATCATCCACTGAGAAACCCTAAAGGGCTACATCAATAATATATTAGAGCGTAAGATAAATCCGTGACTACTATGAACCATAATACGCTAAAAGATATATAAGCATTAAACCCTAAACGACTTCTAGTACAAGTAGGAGACTCGACTTCTAATAAAACATACTAGCTGAAAACTTCATGCTAATGGGCTAATATATTTCTTAACAAGATCAAAAGCGTAAAAGTCGATTATTTGTCACAATCCCGGGTGTTAACAGTTGGCAGCATTTCTTTCAAAGAAAAAGGTGTAAATAATATTTTCATCGGCTTAATTTAGTACTTTGTTTGGATACAAAGACAAAAAGAAGGCTTTGATACCTTACTACGAAAGCTTAAACACTTCTAGTACAAAGTAGAGACTGACGGTAATAAAACAGAATTAGGCTCGAGCCTATGCTAAGCTACTATATTTCTAACAAGATGAAAAAGGTAAAAGCCGTATTATTTGTCACACACACCCGATGTTAACAATTGCAAAAGTTTTTCTTTCAAAGAAAAAGTGTAAATAATATTTTCATCGCTTAATTTAGCATTTGTTTGGATACAGACATGCTAAGCCATCGTTTTTATTCACAGCAAACGACTTCTAGTACAAGTAGGAGACTTTGACTTGCACACAAAGCACTAGGTCGTTTCATGCTAATGGGCTAATATATTTCTAACAAGATGAAAGCAGTAAAAGCCGTATTATTTGTCACAATCTCCGAGTGTTAACAATTGGCAGCATTTCTTTCAAAGAAAAAGGAAATAATATTTTCTATCGCTTAATGAAGCATTTGTTTGGATACGACATGGGTGTGTTTGGATACTGCTTATTTGTTTAAAGTTAAAATTTATTGCTAAAAATATCAGAGCAAAATAATTTTTAAAGGTGTGAGTATAATGGTAGACCCAAATTTATCTGTAGAAATCTGTTTTGCTAGGCTTCTGGTGATGCGAACAATACCCATGGGATCCACAAAAGGTTTTCAGATCGGTGCATTGGGCAAACGCCCATCCAACACACACACGCTATAAATGAAAAATTATTTCACTATTCAAATTTTATTTTTGTTACTTTCATTCATGGATTCTACCGCATTTTTGGCAGTACTATTCATTGGCCCTTAATCGTACTATTTCAACTAACTTTTGGCTTTATCTGCCGCACTTTCAAAGAATGTTTTCGCCTCAAGAAAATAAGCTTGAGATTCAAACGCACTTAGTCTATGTTATTATCAATATATAGTCAATTTTAGTTCCTACCATTAATTTATTAGTGAAAAATACTTTTTTTAAGAGTTTCTATTTATAGCTCGTTTGATGATAACCCTTATCGTCATACTAAGATATCAATGTTGGATGTAGGCGGGAATCAGGTCTCTTATTCAACTATCAAAGACATTACTAGCCAATCCACTGAAATTTATAACAAGAAATACTTTATGTACAAGTATAAATGCTTCAGAGGGTGTCAGTGCTGCTGTACTCAAAAGTCATATATATGCTCACACATATATACACTTAGATTAAAGCAAGTATAAATTTTATCTTGTATAAAAAAAAAAATATGTTTACATTATTAGCATGTTAATGTTAAAATATTAAATGAGATGAAACGTGTCGTATTTTAATTAATATGTCAAAATATTACCAGCTGAGCTAACCCACTTATAAGAAAAATACTTATGTACAAACCTGCTTACATTATTACCATGTTTATTGTTAAAAATTAGATGAGATAGAAAGTGTCAAAATTTTAATGTACAATTCAATATTTAGATGTCAAAAATCACATCAGCTTAAAAAAAAAAAAAATCTTTTCTCTACCAAAATTTTTCCTTTTAATTTTCTTACAATTTCTTTAGTCAATTATAATTTTATTTTAAAGACTTATTCACTGTTCTTCTTCCCAAAACCCAAATTCAACAGTTTAACCAGATTCCAAAATTTCAAACAGCATCAAGGGATCAAAGTGAGCTCGAAAACTAAAAGCGACAATCTTCCTTGTCTATTCAAAACCATTCCTGGACCCATTGCTATATCTATGAAGGTGATAGATCTGGTTGTTTTTCTTTTTTTGTTTTCGATTTTTGTTTCTTAGATCATCAAGGACCATGAAATCTATATATAGAACTAGAGGGATTCAGATTTGTCACTTTTAGCAACAAGAAGTCGAAGGGGCGGCGAAGTTTAAATGAAAATCTGACTTTGTTTAGACTTTAAAGTTTAAACCCAACAAAGGGGTTTAAAAACGTATGAGGTTGTCTTCTTCTTCAAGGGCCGAGCATGATCTGATTAAAGTCGGGTTTGGATGATGGATTGGTTGGAAAAGAGAGAGGAGGGGAAGTAACGGAAGTGACTTTTGAAGTTAAGCGATTGATCGTCAGTGATTGTGTTTTTGTTGGGGAGTGAAGGTGGATCCCATGTTAGGACTTGGGAGTGTGAAGATATTAAAGGTGAAATGACATGAAGATGAAGCTGGAGGAGGTGCTTGTATTCAAACAAGGTAGTGAAAAAATTGAGCATGAGATATAGAGTGATATTCCTAGGTTTCATTGTGACTCAAGTGTGGGATTTTTGTGGTATAGACACATCATCATCTCACTTAATATTTTAACATTAAGCATGCCAGCCATGCAATCTATTTGCCATTAAGTATTTTTCATTAGGGTAGAGACTAAATTGGATGTAAATTGAAAATAACATGGACTAAATTAACTTATGCTTAAACGTAGAGGCTAAATTAACCATGACTCCAAAATGTAAGGACCAAAATAGTAATTTCGCTAAAGAAAAATATAGATAACTTGGTAAGAGTATATAAACTTCTCAACCTGACTCATGCACACTCCTAATCTTTCCCCTTGAATAAATATGAAAAAAGAATACACTACTTATACATGAAAAAGTACACTATAAGGGTCTGTTTGATTGGAAAGGTGGATGGAAAAATGATAGGATAGAAAATATTTTAATTTCTTTTTTTTTTTTGTTTGGTTGTGAGTGAAAAAGTGGAAGGATGGAAAAAGTGAGTTTGGATAAATTTACTCAGATACCCTTGTTAAAAAATGATGCCCAATTAAAACAAAAAAAAAAAAAAAGTGACAAACAACCAAAAAATATTACAGTCACCCAAATTTATTAAAAAATAAAAATCATGTTCTAGAAAAGAATCATGTATAAAAAAAAAATAAAAAAAAAACACTATCACACCCTAGCCTAGGAAAAAAAAGAAAAAAAACAAAGAAGAAGAAGGAAGAGGCAACGTCCAATGGGAAAGCAAAAGAAAAAAAAAAAAAAGAGAAGAAAAGGCAAACATTTTTCTTCTTCAAAAATAAAAAAGCAAACATTTATTATAATTAGAATTGAATAAAAAGAAAAAAGAAAAAAGAAAAAAAAGAGGCCATGTGCAACTTGCATACGGGTATTTTTGTCATTTTCTCCTTTAAGTTTTTTCTCTTATGGGTATTTTTGTTATTTTCTTGTTTAAGTTATTTTATTTTATTTTATTTTGAAGAGAAAGTTTATTGGACACTCTTCAAAAAAATTTCACTTCTCATTTTCTCTTTTTACTTTTTTCAATCATCCTTAAAATTCAAACACACCCCAACTTTATAAACTATGATTACTGGAAAGTAAAGTACAAACGAAAATGTGAGTATACAAGGTAGATTGTGTTTATTCATAAAAAAAAGGGTAGATTGTGTTTAACTTGATGGGTTCGTGGCACCTAGTGGGTCTAGCCCAGACTTGATGGGATAGCGCATTAAATGAGCTACCTATAAAGTCTCCAGGGTTAGCCTTTAATTTAGAGCGACATGACAACAATTTAGCAGTGTCAGAGTCAGACACGTTGAAAATGGCTAAAGAAGCATTAAGCGCGTTGGATTCATATCCTGTGCAATACCTAAATTCTCAGCCATAGATTTAATCTAATGGCTTAAATCTTTGACACCTCACCCGTCCAGGTTGGCAATCCATGTCTCACTTTCGTTTTCATTTCAGCTTCCCAAAATCTGAATTTCACTAAAAATCTCTCTTCTCTCTCTTACTTCAACTGGTTTCTCTCCCTCACTCTCCCTAACACTCCACTCTCTCAAGCTCCATGCTCTTTGCCTCTCCGTCAACCCGTCGTCTCCACGCTCTCTGCCTCTTCGTCAACCCGTCGTCTCCACTTCTAGCAGAGAGAACCCGATTGACAAAGAGGTAGAGAGCGTGGAGGTTGAGAGAGTGGAGCATTAGGGAGAGTGAGGGAGAGAACCCAGTTGAAGTGAGAGAGAGAAGAGAGATTTTTAGTGAAATTCAAATTTTGGGAAGCTGAAATGAAAACAGAAGTGAGACACAGATTGCCAACCTGGATGGGTGAGGTGTCAATGATTTAAGCCATTAGATTAAATCTATGGCTGAGAATTTAGGTATTGCACGGGATATGAATCCAAATTAAAAACTGAAAATTGAAAACACTGTAGTAAAATAACTTTTAAATGTGTAAATAGTGCCATGGGACCCAGTTTTAAAGTTATTTTTGTTGAAAAAAGTACTTGTAACTCTCGTAAACAGTATACAGGACCCACTATTTAAACGCCAGACGCGCCAGACGCCAGCGCAATCCAAACAATCACTAAGCTTTCAATCTTAACCATTAAAATAAAAAAAATTAAAAAGTTAAAGTAAAAAAATAAAATGGTAAAATTGATGTGAGAGTGAGTTGGTGAAATTGTACTCGGTCCAAATCCAAGGCAGTTCGGCCATTTGTTGAATAAAAAGAAGAGCTGTGCTAGTGCCACATAAAGTGGCACAACTTGTGCCACAACTTGCCCACGTGGCAAGTTGTGAGTGGTAGAGAGGTGATCTCACATGGACCCACCATCACCTCTCTACCACTCACAACTCGCCACGTAGGCGAGTTGTGGCACAAGTTGTGCCACTTTATGTGGCACAAGCATTATTCTAAAAAGAACCTTAGATTGTCAAAAAGATACTGGTGCAGAGAGAGCTACAAAATGCAGTCAGAAATAGAGAAAGAAAATACACATCCTATTTCGGGTTATACTTCCTCATAAAATAGAAAGAGAAACTACAAAGAGGAGCCTTTAGTTTGTTTGATGTTAGGTCTATTTAGGATCCACTTATTTTGTTGAAACTGAAAACTTTTTACTGGAAGTATTGTAGATAAATATAAAAGTTAGCTGAAATAGTACAGTGGGGCCCATGAATAGTATCAAAAAGTGCAGTGGGACCCATAAATAGTAGCAAAAATAAGCTGAATAGTAAAATAAGTTGGCAAAAATAATTTTTGCCAAACACACACACGTGATGTGATACTGTAATATTTGATTATTGTAATCTTTTAATCATGCAATTTGATTATAAAGGGAAATACTAACTGTTAGGTTCTAAAAGTTTAGAACAATTGGCAAATTGTAAACACAAACTTGTTTAGATATAGATCATAGAGTCTATAGGTATTATTAGACAATCCTCATGGTCATTCAAGTCAAGATTCAAGAACAAGTAAGCTGCAGAAAGAAGAGTTCAGAAACTGCCTGGTTCGATCGATCGAAAGACAGGCTTGATCGATCGAAACACATATCTGCAGAATTCTATTTCAGCCCAAACTCTACTTAAACGTATTGGGTTTCAAGTAAAACACTTCTAGTATATAAAGGAAACCCTAAGCTCGTTTTTATAAGGCTTTTTAGAGAGAGAAGAGCGTGCCTTTTTTGTATCTAGGGTTTTGTACCCAAAAAGCTCTCTCATGTCTTCTACCGGTGTTATTTCTTGAAGAATTTCAAGATCTAGTGTTGTAGAAGTTGCTGCCTTCTCTAGTCATCAAAGGTGCTGATGACCTAAACCTTCAAGGGTTGTCTTGGAGTCACAAACATGAGAGTTTGTGTTTTTTATCACAAGTGTGGGTGCCTATGTTGCAATGGCCAATGAAAGAAGTAGTCCGTGAACTCGGAGCTATCATGGGATCGTGGTAGTAAGTTTTCTACTCGAGGTAGCAATAGAATGTTAGTGGTCTAAGTTCTATTGTATAAACTTCAATTCTTTCATAGTGGATTTGCTTTTTACCTTGAGGATAGCTAGGTTAAATTCTCCCTAGGTTTTTTACCAGTTTGGTTTTCCTGGGTTATCATATCGTTGTATTATTTATTTTTCCGCTGCTTTGCATGATATGATTGTTTTGTTTTAACCTAGATCTGAATAATAAACCTAAGTATATACTTGGTTAATTAATTAGGTTAAACAATCTAGTTTATAGGGATCTAAAAACGTACACTAACAGATGCCCTTAGGGCAATGGTTAATAATCTATTTAAAGAAAATTTTTATAGGAAAAAAAAAAAATTAATGTTTTGACAGCTTTTTCCATTTCTCACAAAAGTGATGTCAAAACTTTTCTAAAATAAATTGTTAACCATTGTCCTAAGAGCACTCGTTAACATGATCCATAACATTATAGTGTTTGGTTTGGCTCCTAATTATCTTTACATTTAGTGTGCGTTTGGATACCGTTTATTTTGCTGAAAACTGAAAACAATATAAAAAATAATTTCCGGTTACTGTTCACAAAAAAAAAAAAAAAGGTTCATATGCCTTAATGCACTGTTCATGTCCCATGAACAGTGTAAGAGGCGCTGGTTAAAAAAAAAAAAAGAAGCCAAAAACGCAAACTCCTTGGACGCAGATGCCAATCCAAACAGAGCCTTATTATATTTTTTGCAATGAATTTCAAAAAATGCGCATGAGAAATAACTAATAAACAAAATTACATTTTTAATTAAAAAATCACAAAATAATTAAACAATTTTTTCTCCAACCGAACTACTCAAATCCCTTAAAATAAAAAATAAAACAAATTTCTTTCACTTTCTCACCAACCAAACAATTACAATCTACTGTATTCATGAACAAAGAACAACAAAAAAACTAAACAAAATTCTCTCTCTCCGACACTTTCTCACCAACCAAACAAGTTAGATCCACTAATAAATAAAATAACATAAATGAGAAACCAATTCAAAAATGAAATCAGAAGTCAAGAGCTCCAGCATTGAAGCCGATGAAGTAGAAGTCGGTGACGAGATTTACGTTTTACTTCAATAGAACTACAAAATCCTGGACAGTGAAATTGCTTTTGACTGGTCTTATTATCATTCTAATGCAAGGGACACACTTAACTACAAACCATTATCATCTTGTGGGTTGTACAACTATAATCTTCCAATTGGAGTGCATGTGTAAACTATGCCTCGAGGCATAGTTTACACATGCATTCCACTTGGATCAGAGCTCTGTTGTATTCAGCCTCTTTAGTATTATTATTATTATTATTATTATTATTATTATTTTGGTGAAAAGGAGCTTGAATTAAAAAAACTAAAGAATACAAAGTCTAGGTTATGCTACACCCCAAGCATCAGCTAATAACTGGTACAAAATACTGAAAAGAGGTTGCAAATACAAAGCAAAATTATCACTACTAGAATATCATTCTTTGGCCATAAGATTCGCGCAATGATTCCTTTCGCGGTAGGTATGTTGTATTTAGCTTCTTTAGTATTTCCCTAGCAACAAAATTAACTAGAGCAATCTCAGTTATTAAATAGAAGAATTTTCATGTTAAAAGCAAACAGCAACAATGATATGTGTAAACTATTACTCTGTTGTAAACTATAGCATAATTAAGGTTGGCCATTGATGATGCCAAAAAATTGTTAGTTGAATTTCTCGTTAGTACAAATGAACAAAGTCAAGTCAGCAGTTACGGAATCCTGCAAAAAGGAATAAGTAGGATTGGAATACACCGGTATGTTGTGTGCCAAGGAGCCTCTGACGAGCTAGTCAGTAAGATCAAAGCTCAATAATTATACAGAGAAATCACTATTTGGTTAGAGAGTTGTTGTACATATGTTGCATAAGTAGGCTTGGAATACACCGGTGTGGTGTGTGCCAAGGAGTCCCTGACAAGTTAGTCAGTAAGATCAAAGCTCAATTATACAAAGAAATCACTTTTTGGCTAGAGAGTTGTTGTACATATGTTGTTGCGTAAGTGTTGCCTACCTTTGCTGTGATTCTTTGTGCCTTTTTATAGGTGTTTGCTCCTCAAAATGGGAGTAAATGCCTCTCTTTATGATTATGGATCCGTTGGTAATGAATGCGGAGACATTATAGATTTTAATGGTCTTTTACCTGTTGGTTTGTCAGTTATACTTTTGCATGTTTGTCACGTTAACCGTTACTCATGTCATTTATGGGAACTCACTTAATGTATGCTGTAGTTGTCCATCACATGAACGATGCCGGCTTCAGGGGCGGCACTACTTGACATGCATGCATAGTATTATCCTACATTAATAATTATTTTTTTATGTGACATTAATAATTACTTGATTCAATATAAAAGTTATTAAATAGGTGATTTAATTTAGATACGATGATGATTGGAGATTGGCAATATAGTTTTTATAATGTAATGGTACACTCTTCCATATTGATGATCCGTATACATGTGGCTTCATAGCAAGAGATTAAACTGAAATCATACATTTCTTCTTAACCATTATTTGAATAAAGAGTTTTTGCTTACATTAAAATTGAAATTAAAAGATTTGGAGTTCAATTACTACCTACACTAAAATTAAGAGTGTGCAAGTTTTGCCACAAATTCATCTATATTTTTATCTGAACTTCCACCTTTATCCATTGCCTCTTTAGCCAATTTTTTCCATTTCAATGAATTCCTCTTCATCTCTTTCCCCCTCTTTCCCTCAATTACTTCCCTTAGGCATAGCTCTATTTCTTCTTTGGTAGCAATGCCTTTTTCATTCAATTTAATCCTAAGCCCTACCTTCCACACATCCACAATAAACTTTGCATTAGTTGGTTGATCTGTCCATTGTGGCATTGCAACCATTGGCACTCCCAAACTTAATGCCTCAAGCGTCGAATTCCATCCACAATGAGTCATGAAGCACCCAACTGCCTTGTGATCTAATACTTCTAGTTGAGAGCACCAGCTCACAACTAATCCCTTCTCTGTTATTTCATGTAAAAAATTTTTGGGAAGTTTTTTTACTTCAGATTCTCTAACTACCCATAAGAAGTCACAATTGCTATTCTTTAGTCCCCATGTTATCTCCTCCATCTGTTCTTCTCCTAGGGCTGCCAAGTTTCCAAATGATGTATAAACCACAGAGCCAACTTCTTTTGTGTCTAGCCACTTCATGCAAGTGTCCATATTAGGCTTGAACAAGTTGAGACCATACTCTTTGTCATCCTCCAACTGCTTGTCCAAATATATTGATGGAATAGTTGGTCCAATTGTTTTGATAGGCCAGTGACTTGCCATCCAATTTACTACCTAAAAGAATTTGAAAAGTAGAAGCACGCATGTGTAAAAGAACCAAGAAAAAACAAAAAAGATAAAGAAGAATGATCAAAATGTAATATAAATTATTCGATATAGGTAAAGGAAATGAATGAGTTGTGTTCTCTAACATTTGCTTTAACTCAAATATACTTCCTTCTATTTTCTTTTTAAGGACACTTTCTCTTTTTATTTTAATGGAATGCATGCAATTTTGGCATTAATTAACAAATTCATGCATAATAAAAAGTGTGAATATAGTAATAATTTTCTGGATTTCAAGTCTTAGGATTGGAAGCCGTCATAACTATATTAGATTCAATGTATTAAACTTGTAGTGCAAGCAAAACAATTCTAAAACTACTTGTAATGCAAGAAAAGTAACCCTAGAATTAATATAAGTTTTTGTCTTTTATATATACTCTCAATGAAGTCATTGTAACACATAATTCAAAAAAAAAAAAAAAAAATGTAGTCGTTTATCAAACCATAATTGTTTTTGCTGTTTATCAAACCATAATATTTTTTTCTAACATTAATGGAAGTCGTTTTTATAGGATGATAAATGACTTGATTTGAGGATGATAAATGACTTGATTATAAATGACTTGATTTGACATTAAAGGGTTAAATACAAAGAGCTCTAATCAAACATGCATATTGTTCTACAGATCTTAAGTATTAAAATTTTATGATAATTTAGCTAGGACAAAGATTTCTCAAAAGAAAAAATCTTGGAAAAATCCCTCTAAGAGAAAAGAAACATTATTACTATTTCTTAATATAATTCACAGAGTAAGAGTCTATCGATATATATATCATGTAACTATCATCTATGCATGGATTATTAAACCTACCTCATCTTCCAACTTGTCGAAAGTGTTGCACAAGAGCCAATTCACATCTTGTAAATTTGAGAACTGATTCACCACAAGCTTTAACACATCTGGATACGACCCCGTATCATGAAGAAACGAGGGCATATCATTGATCCCTAGTGACGGCATCGACGGCAAAGATATCGAAGACCCTTCGTCTAAGGGCATCTGAATTGCTCCTTGATATGCATGATAATAGATGGCATTAACCACGCATGGCTGAGTGAAAAATGGAGCTCCATCTAGGCCATGTTGTCGAGCTACGTCCAAAGCCCATGGCAGAAATGAGTCATACACAACAAATTTTGGAGGATATTTCGAGCTATTATGTCTCTTAATGAGCTTTGCTAAGCTCTGTGAGACATTCGACTCGAAACGCTCGAGTCTTTGATAAGTGGTTTCCACAGTTTGGACCTCCTCAGAGCCATCAGAGATGGTCTCAAAGTTGATAGAGCTGCTGGCATTGGCTTGAATGGAATTTCTAACAGAGGTTATAGTGATAAATGTGACTCTAAGACTACCCTTTGAGGCTAGGCGCTTTGAGAATTGGAGCATTGGGTTTATGTGACCTTGTACGGGGTAAGGAAGTAGTAGGATATGAGTTTCACTCTCCATTTTCTTCTAATGCTCTCTTTCTCTGCTCTCAAGAATTTGGAGGATGAATAAGAAAAATTCTTTGATTATAAAAGAGATGAAGTGTCGTAATACATATTTGTTTCCTCTGAGGAATTACGCATTCAATGTCGTCATTGTTCAACTTTGGAAGAGTTTACGTGATGATTACGTTAACGACGTATTTCTTTTACACGGCATATTGTTTTCTGTGTAATACAAAGCCATGTGAAACAGGTCTCCATTGTCCATTGAACGTGGCTCCCTTGTCGCATTTGCCATTTTAGGCCGCACAATTATTTATATATACAGGCTATTCAATTTAACACATTATTTATCTCAAAAAAAAAAAAAAAAATGCACATTATGTAATCAATTTTGTAATACATAGTGGGTTCCAATTAGCTCAACGGATAAAGTTTCTGATGGTTGTATAAGAGATTTAGAGTTCAATCCCCGCCTACACCAAAAATTGATTGATGTCTTGGTCTGATGATAATGAGCTATCATTAAGAGTGGACGCCATAGGTTGAAACTTTAAAAAAAAAAAAAAAAAATTTGTAATACATACATATTTTTTTCTAATGAGTTTCTATTCTATATTTAAACCTTCAATTATACAATATTGTTATATCATATTTTCTTCAATTAATAAAATAAATAGTTTTATATAGAAACACAATCATAATAATTATTTACTAGTAATAATTAATAATTACCATAATTATATTAATAAATATCATAATAAATAACAATTAATTTTTTTTTGAGAATATTAAATAACTATTAATTATTATGGTAAATATCTATTAATAAAATTTATTATTAAATATCTTCAAAACACAATTATAATAAGTACACATTAATAACTATCAAATTTCATATTTAGCATTTCTTACACAAACGCAATCTAAATAAATTTTTGGGCAAATTATAATTTACCCATCTGTAGTTTGGTTGAAATTTAAGTTGCCTACTTGTAGTTTAAAATTTGACACTTTACCCACTTGAGATTTAACCAAAATTTAAGTTACCTATATGTGGTTTGAAATTCTATAATGCAAGTGTTCCGATGGATAGTTTTTTATTTTTTATTTATTTATTTATTTTTTATTTTTTTTAATCTTATTTGATCTTGTATTTTTATGTTTTTTGTGTTTTTGGAGGAGAGACATAAAAGTGGAGTAAAATTACATATTTAGTTCTATTTTTAACAGAGGTGTGTTATAGAAATCTAAATGAGTTAATCTTAGGTGGGTAAAATGTCAAATTTCAAACCACAGGTAGGTAACTTAAATTTCGGCAAAACCACAGATGAGTAAATTATAATTTGCCCTAAATTTTTATTAATAATTTTCGTAATTATGTTTTTATTCTATATTTAAACCCTCAATATCACTGCGCGTTTTTAGCGTGATGGTTGCTTTGCAAATATAAGTTCTTGTGGGGTAGAGGGCAAGAGTCGTGGTTCAAGTCTTTAGAAAAGAGTTTCACACATAAACATTTTGATTAGACTAGAATATGATTTCTATCACATAAAAATAACCCTCAATTTAGAATAAAATTATATATTATAGGTTACAATATGTATAAATAATTGATAAATCCAGAATCCCGAGGTCCAAGAAGAGCTATACCAAGAATTTTTTTTTTTTTTTTTTCACATAGAAAAATGGAGATTTTTTGTCTTTTTTTTTTCTTTAAATATATATATATATATTTATATATATCAGTTTGTGAAGAGCTTTTGTCACTTACTATATATTTTAGTGAGAGGAGATTGTTAGGAAAATTCTATATAAATAAAAATAAATTTTAACAAGAACATGAGAGCACAACCACACAAGAACACATAAATTTAAATGGAAAATATTTTTGAAAGTTCAAATAGTGTATAAAACACTATAAACGTTTAGACCCCCAATTAACAAATTACCAATTCAAGCTTATTATCAAACAATTGATGTGCGAAATATGAACATAAGCATATAACAGAACTGATAAACAATCTAGACCAAATAAAATCACATCCACAACAGAAATTAAATGACAAAGATTAAGGGAAGAGAGATGCAAACACAAGGACAACACAGCGATGTGTTATCGAAGAGGAAACCGAAGCCCTCGGCGTAAAACCTCTCCGCCGCCCTCTAAGCGGTAAATAATCCACTAAAGAATGTAGTTGGGATACATGAACAGCAGAAGACCCTCCAAGCCTAATCTACCCAGTGTACCTAAGCCCTCCAAGCTCCTACTCCAACGAGGTTACGCCGAACCTATTTCTTCTTTAGCTTACCGGATTCCTTTACTGACCATAGCATTAACCAATGTGAATTGGTCTCTTCCTAACTGCTTCCCAAAGCACCAGAAAGCCTTCTCACAGATATGAGTATGGTGAGAAAAAGATTTGGCTAAGAACCTCTCAAGGATGTAACAATTGAGAGGGTGAGAGTACAGGAATTTGAAGAGTCTCTATGTAAAGATTGTGGATGAGTCAATCTTATTTTTCTCTAGGGTTTTTCTCTCAAAATTCTCTCTGGAAGCTCTCTACATTTCATGGGTATAAGGGGTATTTATACTTGTGTGTGTTTGGAATGCGAAGAGTCAGTTTTTCCAAAACAGAGCTGGCTGGCAGCTTGGCCTTGCGACTTGACTGAGCCGTGAGTTCAAGCCGCGAGGTAACTGAACGGCCAGTTTGTACTTTTTGTCCTGTAGTGCTCAGTTGGTATGACGCTTCAACTTCTAGCATGCTTGACACGTGTGCAACTTCTGGCGGCTTGCAAGCTGCAAGCAAGCCGCGAGATCCAGTCGCGAGACCCTGCTTCTTTGCACAATCTTGAACATTTCTTCACACTCTCTCACACACTACCTTTACATGATTCCTACCTAAATACAGGGTTACTAATTGCTAAAATACAAGAAAATTTGGCACAGAATAAAGCCAACAGAATGGTTGATTAAATTCAACCTTACAATCTCACCCTTTGGCTATTCCGTGACAAAACCCTAAAACAAACTCTAGACTTAACATGTGAGTTGGGAACAGTTGAACATAACTCACTCACACCTAACTCCAGAATCTGTGTAGCTCTTGAACCATAAGAACAAGTATCTCCTGAAAACACAACAACACAGTATGATCATTGTATGCAGAAAAAAAAAAAAAAAAACTTGTAATGCATATGGAGCAAGCACAATGCGATCAAGCAAAATGGAATATAAGCAATAAACCGTGGGTTGACCAAAAAGGAACAATCACTATAAATAGTGACCACAATGCTCATTCACACAAGGAATGAACATCTAGACATGCAAGCTAATAAGCTCAATGCAAAATATCATTTGCATGTCCAACACTCAACCAATGCAACAACTCAAGGTAATTGCATTAAGGATATAAAATCCAACAAAGGGCACAAGAGTGAAAGTACTTAAAGAAAATGCATAACATTTAACAGCAAGTACAAGGCTACAAAGCAAATGTACAACTACATGTACCGTAAATAAACTAACATCTTATATAAATAAACCAAAGTACCACACCCAAACATGTCCATGAGTTTTAAAACTAGCAGAATAACCAAACTGTTTAACACATTGTATCAAACCCATAATGAAGACATTATTCAAAAACATAATACCATAACCAACACCATAACCATAAACATAAAATAAGACTGAACAATAAACTAGATAAACACTGTTTTTGGCTGCTCCCCCTCAAAATGGCACTCCCCCTCAAGAGCTGCTTCTCAAAAATTCTCCCTCTTTTTGACCGGAATGGCCAAAGGGTCACTGCTGGGTGTTGATGCTGTCAAACTTGGCTGAAAGTATGTTGATCTGATCCTGAATTACTGCCATCCTGTTAGTATGCTCATTCTAGACCTCTCTGAGTCCATCAATCCTCTCTAGGATGATCTGACATGCATCTGAAGGTACAGCTGATGAGGTTGAAGCCTTGCTTCTCTTGCCTCTGCTTCTGGATGTGGACGTCTGTCCTGCAGCCTCTGCTTCAATTTCCATTGGATCACCTTCTCCATGGTCACCCTCTTCTTCATCACCTGGAAGACGAACTTGTATCCTAATGATGGTCATCTTGTTGATGGCTGAAGGTGTAGACATGGGGCTGATATCTTGAGGGATTGCAACACCTTTTACTCTGAAAAACCTCATGAGAAGGCTAGGAAAGATCAGCTTGGGCCTAGAGGTGGTTCTAGTCTCATTCACAATTGTGTCAAATATATGAGAGCTAATGTCAATGAAGGTTTTCTCCTTGAGCTCCATGAGGAAGATAGCTCTGGCATTGTTGATTGTAGTTACCTTCCTCACTGGATACAAGTTGAACATCATGATGGTGGTGAGGCACCTCATGTCAACTGGAAATGCTGTAGTGTTGAGACATCTCCCCTCTCTCTGTCCACCAATGCGATTCTGGATAGTTTCTATAGATAGCATCCTGTCCTTATAATTGGTGAAATCATAATCCTCTAAACCCTCAAGCCCTAGTACCTTATCAATATCATGTGCATCTAGGGTGAACTCATGTCCTCTGATCCAGCAATTTAGCTCATCCTCCCTTATAACAGCATTTGCATAGAATTCCCTTATTAAAGGCTCACAAACTGCAGGTAGGTCACTCAGCAACTTATCCCATCCTCTGCCCTCAAAACAATCTGGAATAAAGGTGTCCTTCAAGTCCCCTAAGTCTACAAACCTTTCCTGAATAATGGTTCCCTTCAAGAAAGAATCTTTGTATCTCTCAAAGTGTTGAATAGACCTAAATAGGTTATGGTCCATTTTCAGCCTTTTGTCAGCCTTCTTAGCAGGAGTCTTCTTCTTTGTAGGTGTGGGAGCCATCTGTAAACAAGCAGAAGAGGCCACAACAAGAGCAGAACACAATAAGTGGAAATACACACGTATTAGTAACAAGTTAGTTACATAAGGAGTAACAGAGTGTCAAGACAGCATATAGACCAAACACAGTTGAGAACCAGAGAAAAATAGCTCAAATCAAAATCCAACAACTCAATCAAGTACAGTCTGTATTGATGCAGACTGCAACAAGCACTAATCAGCTATATTTGGACAGTGTAAACCATACTCAGTCAAAAGTAAGCATATGTCTATGAGACATATCTTAATAAATATGAAATGTTCAAGCCATACCCTCAAGACAGAAGCACACACATGATATGGCAACACAAAATCAAAGCATTATTAGCCAAACAATCAAAAACCTTAGTCATTCTGAAACAACCATACTCTCACTCAGAGGAAATCACAGAGAACCCAAACGCATATCTTATGGGTATGAAATATTTCAAACAACAAAGGTCAGATTACAGACTAGCTCAATGAAACTTAATCATGATAGCAAACATATTCAGTAGTCTAGCAATAAAAACAACCAACCCTAAACAACCAAACCCAACATTTTAAGCAAACCCATGTTCGAACATTGCAAAACACACAAACTCAACACAATCTCACAAAATGAAGAAATACACTTATAAACATGTAAAATAGAGTGAGAAAATAGAAACTCATACCTTTTTCTTGGAGAATGAGGTTGGAGAGATGATCAACAATGGAGGTTTGGGTTGAGTGCATGGTGTGTTTGGGAGAGGGATGAAATGAGGAAGACAATGAAAATACTAAAAAGTTCGAGGGAAACCCAAAAGGATTAAAAAAACAGACCTGTTTTTGCAAAAAAAACGCGATTTTTGTGACTGAGTCAAGTCGCTAGCCAGTCGCCAGGGTAAGCCGTGAAACACTTTGAAAACAAGATTCTTGAAAATTTTTCTAAGTGTTTTTTGCGACTGGAAGGTCTACCCGCGAGGAAGTCGCGAGCTGAACCATGAAAATCTTTGTAAACCAGTCGCGACGGGACCTTCCACCCGCGAATAAGTCGCCAACATGAGTCGCGAAAAACTTGAAAATCCAGATTTTTGAAAAATATTCTAAGTATTTTTTGCGACTGGGGCATTTACCCTCCAGTGAGTCGCCAGTGAGTAGCGAAAAATCTCTGTATGGGTTCGTGACTGGAGCATGCGACTGGGCCAACCCGTGACTGAGTCGCCAAAACAGGGTAACACTGGTTTTGAAAATTTTGACAATTTTTGTAACAACAAAGTACTTTCCAAAAACAACTAAAACACTCAAAAATCTTTTTGTGTTTGATCAACAATGATTGAGCATGTGAAAACTCATTTAATTAAGTACAATCATATGAATGAATATGACATTCATTGAACATAGACATGTGTGTTGTGTGTGAATATAAAAAATGAGATAGTCCTTAGTCTAATGTGAAGCTTCAATGATCGATTCAATCAAGGCATACACAACTAGTACTAGATAATGTGACCCATCTCAATTATAGAAATATGCATATATGACTTCCCACATAAACTTGAGTACAATATCTTTGAAACTTTTCATTTGCCTCCATGTTTAACATATCATTTGATCTTTTTGAATCAACACATCTCATTGTGAGATTGATGCCTGAAATTTTTCATATTTCACTTTGATGAGTTAGCCTTTGGCTTTTTGGACATCATACAATTTTATTTTTGGTCGCTTTCCCTTTATCTTAGTCAAATACTAGTATGTGTGACAGACTTTTGCAACTCAATATCTCTTTTCATTTGGAGATTTACATTTGATGAGCTCTTTTACCAAAAAAAAAAAAAGAGTGAGAAGATATATAGGCACAAGTCTATGCATGTCTTAAAATCAATAAAATCATTCACTAGTCATTCATGACAAGGTTGAAGATCTATTTACAACAGTCACATAGATTTCAAAATTTCTCCCACAATGATATGAGTGCATAGGAAACAAGTTATGCTCGTAGATACACAAAGTCATTTGCACAAAGGTACAAGGTAAAAACATTTAAAGTAAAAACAAATATTCAAAACAATTTTCAACTCAAGCTAGCAGCAACACACAACCAAGCATAGTCACAAAACATTGGAAGTATTAATGCATGGACATGTTGTAATGCTTATGCATGAGTACCCCTCTTCACCCACAAGTCATGTGCGTTTGGGGTGATATCCCTATATGATTGGGTATGAGAGTTAGGACTTTCAAACCTTCTAGTAAAGCTTTCCAAGCAAGTAGTGAATGCACCGATCATCTTCATCACATCCATCACACCGGAATCACCTCGGTCTTTTGATTGCTCAACAACCCAATTCCTTTTGTCATTTCTTGGTCCTTTTGGCCTTTGAGCACTTGAATTCTTCAATGCTTGCAGCTTATGGCAATTGGGTCTAGTGTGACCTTGAAGTCCACAGTGATAGCAGAAGTGTTGAGTTCTCGGACCTCTTTGTGACTTTGGAAGTGAGTTCCCTTTATCTTTAGGTTTGATCACTAATTGTTTAGGAGGTTTAGTCATAAATCGTTGGACAGTCACATCCTTCTTCTTCTCCAGCTTCACTTTCTCAGCATTTGTGGTAGCCCCTTTCGATTCTTTGGCTTTCACAAACTTCATTTCCTTGTATTTATTTTCAGCCGAACTGCTTTCTCCGGTGTATCCCAATCCACCTTTGTCAGAAAATGGTTTTTGATGAGCAAGCATTTCATCAAGCTTCTGAGAGGAGACTCGGTCTATTTTAGCATTGGCTTGAACCACTTCATGCTCAAGGAATTTGATTTTTGAATAAGCTTCAGTTAGCTCACCATTTAGCGTATCAATCTCACACTTGACCTCCTTATATCTTACTAGGAGACTTCTATAGTCCTCCTCTGCTTTCTTCATCTTCTTCACAGTTGCCTTGGCCACCCTTGCATACTCTCTTGACTTCTCAAGGAGTGAGTTGTAATTCTCTCGAAGTCCGGCTGTATCTTCATCTTCTTCAACATCTGATTCTTCCCATGGATTCCTCATCACTATGCTCTCCAAGTTCTTGCACAAGCAAATTCAAATCCTCCGAAGACTCAACATGAGCAATAGTCATAAAGGTAGAATAATTTCCCTCTTCATCACAACTTTCTTCCGAATCTGATTTGGAGGAATCTGAGTCACTGAAAGTGGTGGCATACGCCTTCCCCTTCGATCTCAAGTAATTAGGACATTCCTTTTTAAAATGGCCATGCCCATTACATTCAAAACACGTGACTCCCTGTGAAGATTGGGATTCCTTTCTGTCCTTCCTTTTGAATTCCTTTTTCTCCTTCCTAGAGCTTTGGAATTTTCCTTTATCACCAAATTTCCCACTGTTCTTAAACTTCAGGAATTTTCGGAAATTCTTTGCAAGGTAAGCAACATCCTTTTCGACTACATCCTCATCCGATGAGTCGTGTGCTTCTACCCTTTCATTTATGGTCTTAAGAGCAAGAGATTTGCTCTTTCTTTGATTAGGCAAAGACAATTCATAAGTCTGAAGCGAGCCAACCAGTTCTTGGACGTTGATCTCATCAAGATCCTTACTCTCTTCAATCGCCGTCACCTTGGCACGGAAGCTTTCCGGCAATGACTGAAGGATCTTCCTTACTATCTTGGAATCCTCGGTTTTCTCTCCCAAATTAAACTTGCCGATGACCACTTCATTTAGCTTACTATAGAAAGAGTCAAAGGACTCATCCTCGCTCATCCTGAGCTCCTCAAACCGGGTAGTTAGCATTTGTAACTTTGTGTCCTTAACTTTCTTTATACCCTCATAAGTGGTCTCCAAAATCTACCATGCTTCCTTGGCAACGGTGATATGAGAAATCCGATGGAACTCATCTGGGGACACACCACAAAAAATCGCGTTAAGTGCTTTACTATTAGCATTAGACGCGGCGAGGGCTGCTTTATCCCAAGTGGATTTGGCTGCCTCAGGCCTTGTCCATCCTATATCAACAACATCCCAAACGGATTCATCAATAGAATATAAAAATGCTCTCATTCGTACCTTCCAAAATGCATAATTACTTCCATCAAAATATGGAGGTGCATTTAGAGATTGAGACCGGTCCATCTCAAACGGGGTCAAGGATCGCACTAAGATAATTAAACCACAGCAAGTGCATTCGCTCTGATACCAATTGAAAGTTCAAATAGCGTATAAAACACTATAAATGTTTAGACCCCCAATTAACAAATTACCAATTCAAGCTTATTATCAAACAATTGATGTGCAGAAATTAAATGGCAATCTAGACCAAATAAAATCACATCCACAGAAGAAATTAAATGACAAAGATTAAGGGAAGAGAGATGCAAACACAAGGACAACATAGCGATGTGTTATCGAAGAGGAAACCGAAACCCTTAGCGTAAAACCTCTCCGCCGCCCTCCAAGCGGTAAATAATCCACTAAAGAATGTAGTTGGGATACATGAACAGCAGAAGATCCTCCAAACCTAATCTACCCAGTGTACCTAAGCTCTCCAAGCTCCTACTCCAACGAGGTTACGCCGAACTTATTTCTTCTTTAGCTTACCGGATTCCGCTACTAACCATAGCATCAACCAATGTGAATTGGTTTCTTCCTAACTGCTTTCCAAAGCACCAAAAAGCTTTCTCACAGATATGGGTATGGTGAGAAAAGAATTTGACTATGAACCTCTCAAGGATGTAACAATGGAGAGGGTGAGAGTAGAGGAATTTGAAGAGTCTCTATGTAAAGATTGTGGATGAGTCATTCTTGTTTTCTTCTAGGGTTTCTCTCTCAAAATTCTCTCTAGAAGCTCTCTACATTTCGTGGGTATAAGGGGTATTTATACTTGTGTGTGTTTGGAATGAGAAGAGTCAGTTTTTCCAAAACAGAGCTAGCTGGCGGCTTGGCCTCGCAACTTGGCTGAGTCGCGAGTTCAAGCCGCGAGGTAACTGAACGGTCAGTCTGTACTTTTTGTCCTGTAGTGCTCAGCTGACATGACGCTTCAACTTTTGGCATGCTTGGCACGTGTGCAACTTCTGGCGGCTTGCAAGCCGCGAGATCCAGTCGCGAGACCCTGCTTCTTTGCACAATCTTGAAAATTTCTTCACACTCTCTCACACACTACCCTTACATGATTCTCATCTAAATACAGGGTTACTAATTGCTAAAATACAGGGTTACTAATTGCTAAAATACAAGCAAATTTGACACAGAATAAAGCCAACAGAATGGTTGATTAAATTCAACCTTACAAATTTTTTTCTTAGAGAAAAAAATCATAGGACAAACTCCGAATTATTTCACTATATAAAATAGGATTACAACACTCAAGCCAAATGTGAGTTCACGATATATTAGGGATACAACTTGAACAAAGAAAAACTCTTTTTAATTTTTTCTTTTTTCATTCATTGATCTCTTCCTCACTATGTATCTCTCACAATTCTCTCTCTCTTCAAAGACTGGTGCTTGCACACTGTCCTCTCACTCTTTGGGACTTCGCATAAGCCAATGGCAATGGCCTCTCTTTATCTCTTCTTCAGCTTTTCTTTCTTTTCTTCATTCACACCTATCTCCTCTTCCAACTTGTTGAAAGTGTCGCACAAGAGCCAATTCGCATCCTAGAAATTTGAGAATCGATTAACTACAAGCTTTACCATGGCTGCGTATAAGCCTCTATCATGAAGAAACGAAGGCAGATCATTGCTCCCTAGCTAGAGATGGCATCGAGGGCAATGATATTGAATACCCTTCTTCTAAGGAAATCTGAATTGCTCCTTGATGTGCATGATAATAGATAGCATTAACAACACACGACTAATTGAAAAAATGGAGCTCCATCCAAGCCAAGTTGTCGAGCTACGTTTAAAGCCCATGGCATAATTTTGGAGGGTATTTGGAGCTATTAAAT
The DNA here is from genome assembly GCA_030021035.2 of Notholithocarpus densiflorus. NCBI lineage: Eukaryota > Viridiplantae > Streptophyta > Magnoliopsida > Fagales > Fagaceae > Notholithocarpus > Notholithocarpus densiflorus. The sequence continues at coordinate 198,846 of JARYZH020000162.1, read as the reverse complement.
CTCTCAAGGAGCTTTGCTAAGTTTTGCGAGACTTTTGACTTGAAACTCTTGAATTTTTCATCTATGGTTTCCAAATCTTTGACTTCCACAGAGCCATCAGAGATGGTCTCAAAGTTGATAGAGGTGCTTTCATGGGCTTGTATAGACTTGTTAATACTACTGCTAGCGATAAGTGTCACTCTAGGACCCTTTGAGGCTAGGCGCTTGGAGAATTGTAGCATTAGGTTTATGTGACCTTGTGCGGGATAAGGAATCACCAGGATATGAATTTTCCTCTCCATTTTCTTCTAATGCTCTCAACACTCAAGAAGTTGGACTGGAGAAGAGAAACTTAACAATCAAGAACTAAAATGTCGTAGTGCATAATAATTTCTCTTTAGTAAAGTAGGTATTCAATTTGTCAGGTAATATCTTTGGAATGTGCTAGATTCATCTATTCATTAAAAGTGAGATTCATCTATTCAAAATTTTAGTGATGGGTAAAGTAGATTCATCTATTCATTAAAAGTGCTAGATCCATCCATGCAAGGTAATTAATATCTTCCTAATGTTTTCTCTCTATTTTATGGGAAATTATAATTTCTTTAGAATGTTATTATTTAAATAATATTTTCAAGATTATAAATTTTAATTTATTTATAACTAGTAGTGGTATAGTGCATTGCACAGTTTTTGTCCAATTCAATCTATTTGGTTTATTTAGTCCACTTTAGTCAATTAGGTGTTAGGTCTTTTTCAAGCCATTCGGTCCAAATCGGTCCAACTAAGTTCATTTTATCCAATTTGGTCCATCTTGCTTAATTTAGCCTACTTCGGTTCATTCAGTACACTTACTTAAGAATTGGAAAAGACAAGTTTGGATTGACAAGTATTACCTATACCTTTGTTATTAGTTAGGGTCAACAAGTGTTTCTAAAAAAGAATTTATAAATATATAATGTGGTCGACAAGTATTACATATACCTTTGTTATTATATAATTCTTTTTTTTTTCTTTTCTCATAGAATACTTTTACAAATATTTGCTAAACCAATACCCATAGGGTGTCCTTTAACTTTTTCCTTAATTTAACTACTTTTAGTCCTTTTAATAATATTACTTGAAATTCATTTAAAATTACTTCTGATCCATTTGTAAATAAAGTTTTCTTACCAAAATTATTATTAAATAAAAAAGAAACCAGAAATTTCTTCTACCATGTAGTGAAAATTTGACTATTCATTTTTTATATGTTTCCATAATAACTCAATTTCTATTACTTCTTTGAGAAACATAAACAATAAATAATTAAATAAATTACATCAAAGTATAAACATACCATTTCCATTTTTTTTTCCAACTTTTTTAGCACTAGGGATAAAATAGTAATCTTCTGTAAATGAAGATCCTCTAGATGACCCTAATAACCCTAAAATCCATATCAAAGCGGTCATAGTGCAATTAAGGACAGATTGATGCTTTTTGTGTGTGATTATTAAAACAGTGCAAAAGATGAAGATGAATTCATTATTCTATAAATGCTTGAATCTGTTTGTTTAATCTGTGATTTTACTATATTGATATGCATGCATAGGGTCACCCAACGTTGATATCGATTTGATTCTATACAAAAGTTATTAGATAAGCGATTTAATTTGGATACAATGATGAATCTGAGATTGACAATATATTTTTTATAATGAAATGATACCCTTTTTATTGATGATCTGCATACATGTGGCTTCATAGCAACAGATTATAATGAAAAAAATCATGCATTTCTTCTTATCCACTATTTGAATGTAGTGTTTTCGCTTACAATAATATTAGGAGTGTGCAAGTTTTGTCACAAATTCCTCTATATTTGAATGTAGTGTTTTCGCTTATTCTTTTAATCTCAATGAATTCATCTTCATCTTTTGCCCTCTCTCTCCCTCTATTACTTCCTTTATGCATAGCTCTATTTCTTCCTTGGTAGCAATGCCTTTTTCATTCAATTTAATCCTAACCCCCACCTTCCAGACATCCACAATGAACTTTGCATTAGTTGGTTGATTTGTCCATTGTGGCATTGCAACCATTGGTACTCCCAAACTCAATGCCTCAAGCGTCGAGTTCCATCCACAGTGAGTCATGAAGCACCCAACCGCCTTGTGAGATAATACTTCTTGTTGAGGGCACCAACTCACAACTAATCCCTTCTCTGTTGTTTCTTGCAGAAAATTTTTGAGAAGCGTTTTTACTTCAGATTCTCTAACTACCCATAAGAAGTAGCAATTGCTATTCTTTAGTCCCCATGTTATCTCCTTTATCTTTTCTTCTCCAAGGGTTGCCATGCTTCCAAATGATATATAAACCTCTGAGCCAATTTCTTTTGTGTCTAGTCACTTCATGCAAGTGTCCATATTAGGCTTGAATATGGTAAGACCATAAATCATGGTTTTTAAACTTAGACCGGATCGTACGGTCCGACCGGGTTAACCATGAACCATTCATGAAAACGGTTTTTTATATACAAGAACCAGGCATGTAAACAATATGAGAGAATCGCTTGAATCGACATCTAACTTGAAAAACCGTTTAAACTGTAAGCCAGTTCAACCGTAAGTCCGTGAATAAATTTGCTTTCCGATCTGAAATTCTAGCATGAATCTGAAGTGAGAAAAAAAATAAAAAGAGAAAATGATGAAAAAGATCCGAAAATGAAGAAAAAAATATAAGAAGCACCAATGGTATATGGTGAGATTTAAAAAAAAGAAAAAAAAGAAAAAAAGAAGAAGAAGATGAGATGAGTCGCAGATGTGAGGAGGAAGAAGGAGATGGGAGTAGGAGCTAGTGCTGGGAAACTATGTAAAGGAAGTAAAGCATCACAAAAGGAAAGTAATAATGTGAAGAGATAAATCTGAAATGACATGAGTGGGTGGGTAGGTGGGAGTCAGAATGTAATAATGAGATTAAAATTGAAAATGAACCCTCTTCCCAGGTTTTGAAAAACGCAAATAGTCAAATACCCCATGGTTTTTTTTATGAACGTCAATTATGAATTACCCCATTGTACTAGTACACTAACAGTACTACTTTATTTTCTAGAAGTCCTAAGTTTTTACTCTTTCTTTCCTTCTTTTTATTTTTATTTTCAGATCTCATCATCTCTACTCTTATTTGGATTTTTTTAAAAACATTATAGGTAATTCATTAATTTATATCATTTAGGTATAATAAGAATAAGTAATAATCTTTTATTTGAAAGTTTGTTTCAATTTTTAAAGATATTTTAGTCAAATTTGCTAATATTTACAAATTTAATATCTTTATATTTATTTTATTTAATTATTAAATAAATTATGACGTCATCACAATTCGACCTCCGTCGAACTTCAGTTGAACCTTTAAAATCTTGAATCTCTCCTTTTAATAGCTCTTTGAACGGTCCGGATCTGAAAACCATCTTTGTCATCCTCCAACTGCTTGTCTAAGTGCATTGATGGAATAGTTGGTACAATTGTTATAATAGGCCATTGGCTTGCCATCCAATTTATTACCTAAAGGAATTTAAAAAGTAGAATCATATATGTTTAACAAAACCATGGAAAAGAAAAATAAAAGAAGATGAAAAAGAAGTATTAAGAACTCCTATACCATGCCATCTTTGGTCATTGATATAAAAAAAAAAAAAAAAAAATTGTTAACTAAAAATGGAGAGGATAGCAGTATCACAAATAGAATCTAAAATTATAAAGGAAATGTATATGTTGTGTTTGGTAATGTCCATTTATTCCAACTCAAATGATACTTCCTCTTTTCATATTATTTAAATGCATGTAGAGCTGCATACAAGCCCGTGTCACAAAGAAACGAAGGCAGATCGTTGCTCCCTAGTGATGGTATCGAAGGCAATGATATTAAAGACCCGTCTTCTAAGGGCATCTTAATTTCTCCTTGATGTGCATGATAATAGATGGCATTAACCACACATGACTGAGTGAAAAATGGTGCTCCATCTATGTTAAGTTGTTGAGTATGTTTAAAGCCCATAGCATAAGTGAATCATACACAAGAAACTTTGGAGGGTATTTGGAGTTATTATGTCTCTGGATGAGCTTTGCTAAGCTTTCTGAGACTTTTGAGTTGAAACGCTGGAAACTTTCATCTATGGTTTCGAGATTTTCGACTTCCTCAAAGCCATCTGAGATGATCTCAAAGTTGACAGAACTTCTGGCTTGGGCTTTTATAGACTTGCTGATAGAAGTGGTAGTGACAAATGTGACTCTAGGACCCTTTGAGGCTAGGCGCTTGGATTTATGTGACCATGTAGGGGACAAGGAATCACTAGGATATGAGTTTCCCACTCCATTTTTCTCTAATGCTCTCTCAGTCTCAGTTCTCAAGAAGTTGGAGGAAGAAATTTTTTTGACAATTTGCGTTTGAAGAATTGTATAAATATATATATATATATATATGGTGTAAATGCACTTTTAGTCCCTACATTTTGACTTTTTTCCATTTTGGTTCTTACATTTTAATTTTACCAATTTTAGTCCCTAAATCAATTAACACGTTCCATTTTGGTCCTTTCTGGTAGTGGGCTAACGAAATTTGTTTAGGTGGCTGCCGGAAGAATTAAAATATTATAAAAATGCCACATCACCCTTGACACATCAGCATATAAATTTAAAAAATTAATTTATTAATTTTAACTAAATAATAAAAATAAAAACAGAATTAAAAACTAAAATTCACATGAATTAAGATTGTTCTTCATGTTCTTCAGATTGTTCTTCATTTTACAACTTGTTCTTCATATTCTTCCCAAATCAAACCCAGTAACCAAGAACTCAAACCCATCGCAAGAACACAAACCCAATAACCCAAGAACTTAAACCCAGATCACTAGGACATAAATGAAAACAAGAAGAAAAAACCCAAATTCAACACCTTAGAGATCATCAAACCCAGCACACTATTCTCTCATCTCAACCAACCCAAACAAAAATTTATCATTAGATCATTTTAGTTTTAAGTGTATTTACTTTTCTTTAAATGAGTTAGTCAAAAGCATCAAACGAATTTTATTTATTTATTATCAGACCTTTTTAAACCATGATATGATTTTAGAGAGAGCTCTACCAAAAAAAAAAAAAAAAAAAGAGTTTAAAGAGACAGAGGGAGAGAATGAGATGAGGCCAGCGGTTTGGAGCGGATCTAGAGGAAGGGGGCCGGTGGTGGTTTAGAGAGAATGGAACTCCAACAATGGCAATCACAGCCACAGCCACAGCCACAGCTCTCTGAGACCCACCTCAAATCTACAGATTCCCACAAACCAAATACATCGACGCCGTCCGCTGGCTCCCTCAGCTCTCCACCTTCGACTGCTTCGCCATCCTTTCTCTCTTCGACTCCGACTCCAACACCCCCTCTCTCGAAATACACTCCCTCAATCCCCAATCCCAAACCCTAACCCTAACCCCTCAATCCACATTTTCTCCGCCTTCTCGAATCTCCTCCCTCAAGACCTCCCAAACCCCAACGCACAAACCCCTCATCGCCGCCTCCACCTTCTCCGGCTCCCTCCACCTCCTCTTCGCCAACGCCGTCGACGCCTCGCTTGAGTTCGAGTTCTCAGTCCTCGCGAAGGAGCTACACGTTGGGGCTATGTCTTGCGTCGATGTGAAGGACGGTGGGGCTGAATGCGTGATAGTGGAGGGGCTAAGGTCGCGGTGGTTTACCTCCAATCTCTCATAGATCAGTGGGTCTCTATTAGATCGATGGGTTTAAAATTTCTGGGTTTGTTTATGGGTTTCTCGAATTTGGGTTTGAAATTTATGGGTTTGTTTCTGGGTTTGATGTTTGTATGGAGGGTTTGATTTTTCATGTGATGTTCTGGGTTTGCTAAAGATTGAGGGTTGGGTTTGGGTTTGTGTTCTTTGTGTTTTGAATCTTTGAAGGTCTTTGTATTTTGTAGATCTGTGCCCTTTGATTTTACGTGTTCCATGTTGGCATGTTCTTGATTTTTTTAATTTCCTCAGCAACCAAACATATTATTTGAGGAAGAACATGTTCTTCATGATGACTGGGAAGAACATAATGTAAATAATTTTTTTTTTTAATTTAATTAATTTAATTTCTTTTTTAAATGATCTGTTTTTAATTTTTTTATTTAGTTAAAATTAATAAATTTATATGCTGATGTGTCAGGGGTGATGTGGCATTTTTATAATATTTTAATTCTTTCGGAAGCCACCTAAGCAATTTTCGTTAGCCCACTACCAGAAAGGACCAAAATGGAACGCGTTAATTGATTTAGGGACTAAAAGTGGTAAAATTAAAATGTAGGGACTAAAATGAAAAAAAGCCAAAATGTAGGGATTAAAAGTACATTTACGCCTATATATATATATATATATATATGTATGTATGTATATATATTCAATGTCATCAGTGGTAACCTTGGACCTATAATATTAGTGACACGGCAGATCGTTTGTTTGTATGTCTAGTCATTTCAAATTTGTAGTTTCCATTATGATTGGAGGGGAATTCTAGCATTTTGCCCTTATTTTTTTTTTAAATTTAGCAATATGTCCATGTTTTAAAACTATTTAGGTTTATGTCCCTGTTTTGAAACTCGATTTTAATAAAATCGAGTTTCAATCTAAAACTTGATTGGTTTAAAATCGAGTTATGCCAAATGAAACTTAAAAAAAAATTGTGGAACTCGAGTTATTGGAGCTCGAGTTCCATTCAAAGAACTTGAGTTCATGTAACTCGAGTTCCTTGAATGGAACTCGAGTTCCAAAAAATATATATATTTTTAAAGTTTGATCGCCCTATACTCGATTTTCTACAAATCGAGTTTTACATTGAAACTCAATTTTAAGAAAATCGAGTTCAAAACAGGGACATGGACCTAAATAGTTTCAAAATAGGGACATATTGCTAAATTTTTTTAAAAATAAGGGCAAAATGCTAGAATCCTCGTGATTGGAGAGTGAACGTGGCTCACTTGTCTTTTTTAACATATTTTTGTATTTTACTATGGTTTTAGTGCCACCTGTTTAAAAACCATTTAATCTCAATATATTAAGAAAGATTCAGAAAACTAATTATAGTATTTCTGACTTTCAAAAATACCTCTAATTTAATTAGCTTAACCTTATTTTTAAAACATAAAAATTGAAATTAAAACCGTAAATCAACAAAAAATAAAAAATAAAAAACCCTACCCCAATCCCATGTTCTATAAAACTACTCCATGTTTAATAAAACTTCCCACTACCCCATGTACACAACTAAAATACCCCATATTCCTATTAAAAAAGGGTAGTGTAAACAGAGTCAATGGACACCGTAAGGTGCCCGTTAAGAAACAATTTTATGTCAAATCATTTTGTTTTAATGTCATATTTTTTTATCAACTTTATAGGGTGTAGAGTCAATAAAACTAACTTTTTGAGTTTCACTTGTCATTTTAATACTATTTGCAGTCACCTCATCAATTTATACTAATTTTTTATTAGGTGGATTTCACAATAAATTATTCTTAACAGGTACGGTAAGAGCAACCGCATCAGTTTGTGCAAATTTTCTGTCTATTTTACAAGAAAAAACCTACGTTTTCTATTTTACACATTCACTTTTACAAAACATCCACATCAGTTTATCTATTCTACACATTTATTCAATAAAATATTCATTCTTTTTACATTTTTTATTATTTCCTTCCCTCTCCTCTTTGGAACCCTCTCACAGACCCAACACAAACCCAAAATCACCCACACCTAGCCACGAGCCACCATCAACGATCAAATAGAACAAAATCACCCACACCCAGCCAGCCACCGTCTTCTCCGTCGAGCTATAGACCCAACACAAACCTAAAATCACCCATACTTAGCCAGCCACCGTCTTCTCCGTCGAGCTACAGACCCAACACAAACCCAAAATCACCCACACTCAGCCACCAGCCACCATCAAAGATCAAATAGAACAAACTCGTCGGAATCACCGGCGTTCATTACTCCATCATTCATTATGGCATCATTGGCGTTCATTACCAGCGTCAGAAGCTCGTGCACAAATCCGTCGAAAGAGAGAGCTGTGAGCATGAGAGAGTTGAGAGGAGAGAGAAACAAATACTAAAATAATAGATAGACGAGCTATAGTAACCATGTAAATATACACGGTTACTGTAGCTAATGTGTATATTTACACATTTTTACACCCACTGATGTGGGTATTTTTTTTGCTCAAAATGTATAAAATTGATACATTTTTCTATTTTAAAAGATTATAAACATGCTGATGTGGTTGCTCTAAAGTGTCCACTAACATTTCCTTTAAAAAAATAAAGCTAGTCCCTAGAAGAAAGAGCTACTATTAATTATATCCGACTTTTTTTGACAGCTAAGTTAACTTTTACCCAAAACTGAGTCAATCTTTTTGGAGCTATAAAAAAAATAATTTGACACGCCAACTTTTAGTAACGAGACTTGAGACCATATTACCTTTTTCCTATTTCAACCTAGCTCAAAAGTCAAGACAAGTTGTTCTAAACTTTCTAGTCTTGACTCTTGAACATTATAAACTCATCCTCTCTCCCTAGAAAAAATACACCCTGTCATGGGGTATGTTTCTTCTCCTCATAGTTGGTGGGATCCACAGTTGATGCATCCTACCGGCTATGTGGGAGATGAAGTATACACTTGAAACAATATATATTTCCTCATCTTTCTAACCAGACGTGGGATGAAGATTTTTTATTATTTATTTTTTAACTTTAAAGTAAATAAGTGAATACAAAGAACATGATGTTTTTTTGTTTTGAAGGGAAGAAGACTGATTATTTAATTATTTTATGAAAAGATAGAAAAACTAAAAAGAACTCGAAGGCGAAACAATTCAAAAACCATTTTGCCTTTTAAGTTTACGCGGACAAGTGGTAAAAAATGAACCACTAAAACAGAGGATGTTCCTTTTTTTTTTTTTTTTTTTTTTTTTTTTTTTTTTTAATAATTCTTTTTTTCTTGTGTAAAGCATACTATCACTTCGTTATCAATTAATGTATTACTTTTTGATAAATGCCAAATCTTAAGTTAAAAACTTTTTGTGGTAAGTAAAAAAAAAGAAAAAAAAGAAAAGAACTAATAACAGATCACTCCTTAAAATTTGTTGTAAAAATATTGTGGACTTAAAATAATTTTTGTTGATAGGAGGGGAAGGTTCACCTAATTGGCTAGATTGGTTATGAATGACAAAATGAGGAGAATGGAAGAAAATAAAATACAAAAGGATAAAAGCTAAAATCAGGTGAGTAGATGAAAAATCTAACCCTTTTTTTTTTATTTTTTTATTTTATTTTAGGAATGATGAAAAATCTAACTTAAAAGGGTATTATAGTCTTGTGACCGAAAAAAAAGAAAAGAAAAAAAAAAGAAGAGTTTTAGCAACTATACTAAGTATCTGTCTAGAAATAGCTTATTTAATTTTTTGCTGAATTTTTTTTTTTTTTGTTAAAAGTGTGTTAAAATATACTTATACCTTAAAAAACATTAAAAAAATTGAAAAAAGTGAAATTTTAAAATATCGTACATAAAAACTAAAAATTAAAAGTTAAAAATATACTCTAAAACACAAAAAACAATTGTCAAACCGTTTTCTACTCCCAAAAATTAAGAATATTTTATTCTATAAAATGCAACCTTAAGAATTGCAGGCTGGCTCCCAATAACAAAAGCGTTTTACACTTTTACTAATTATAATTTTAAAAGTCTTTATTATTATTATTTTGTTTTGGGTAATGAGTCTTTATTTTATTTACATACGAAAGGTATAGGTTAATAGGTGATAAAAATAAGGTGAGTCATGCTAATGAGTGTCCTTCAGGTAATGGTTAACAATCTATTTTAGGAAAGATTTGACACCACTCTTATAAAAAATAGAAAAAATTGTCAAAATATTAATTTTTTTTTTCTTTCCCATAAAAACTTTATTTAAAATTTTAAATGGATTATTAACTATTATCCTAAAGGCATCCGTTAGCATTTTCCAAATAAGATTATTGTTATTTATTACTATTATATAGTAATTAAAAACTAATAACTGGTTGGCTTCTTAATTATGTATCAGAAATTTCTCTTCGAAAGTACAACCTCGTTTTTGACTTACTCCTTCTTCTTTTTTTAATAAAAGAAAAAAAAAAAATAATACAACGTCGTTTATGAAACCAACTGAGATTAAAAGGAAGTGTACCAAGAAAGCAACCTTGCTTATATTGGTTGATTTTAGCCTAGGGAGGAACAATGAGAAAAAAATAAAAATCATATATGGATACTAGATAGGCCTTCCTGGTGCAATAGGGCACCATGCAATCTTAACTTTTTTATTCCAAAATTAAAAAAAAAAAAAATTTACAACATTTCAACTTCTTAAAAATTTTTAAAATTTTTTAACTCTCAGCTTATTTTACTCTTCTAACTTTCTTGATCTAATGGTTAATTTGAACCATTGAAAAGGTATTGCATAGTATAGCCCTAACTACTGCATAAGATCTCAATCCGTACTCCCTTGAGTTTTGCTAACTTCAAAATAACAATATAGCTAGAACTGATCATGATCCTCTAGATGGATTTCCCTATCTCACCTTAATTGTTTGTGCTTTTAGCTTGATCGTTATTTTGATCACTCGCAATTTGATAAAGATGGGAAAGTATTATAGTGAGCATTTGTTGCATTTCTTTGAAAAAGCCAAGTAACTGACCTCAGCTTCCAATAGCTCCATGTGGTGGTCCTCCATATCTTAGATTATTTTGGGTGGAATTTGATCAAATTCAAGGTTTTGACCGATCTATTGTAAATACACTATTTTTTGGAAGTTTTGACATCACTTTTATTGGAAATATAAAAAAGTTGTTAAAACAAATAATTCTATTTTTTTAATTTCTCATAAAAATTATTAAAAATATTTGCTAAACCAATGCCCTTAAGACATCCTTTAACTTTTTCCTTAATTTAACTACTTTTAGTCCTTTAATAATATTACTTGAAACTCATTTAAAATTACTTCTGATCCATTTGAAAATAAAGTTTTCTTACAAAAAATTATTATTAAATAAAAAAGAAACCAGAAATTTCTTCTACCATGTAGTGAAAATTTTACAATTCATTTTTTATATGTTTCCATATATAATAACTCAATTTTTATTACTTCTTTCAGAAATATAAATAATAAATAAATAAATTACATCTAAGTGTAAACATCCCATTTCCATTTTTTTTCCAACTTTTTTTCGCACTAGGAATAAAATAATAATCTTTTGTAAGTGAAGATCCTCTAGATGGCCCAAACCCTAAAATCCATATCAAAGCGGTCATAGTGCAATTAAGGACAGATTGATCATTTTTGTGTGCGTGATTAAAACAGTGCTAGAATCATTATTCAATAAATGCTTGAATCTGATTGTTAAATATGTGATCTTACTATATTGACATGCATGTATAGGGTTATCCTACGTTAACAATGACTTGATTCTATACAAAAGTTATTAAATAGGCGATTTAATTTGGATACGATGATGAATTTGAGATTGAAAATATATTTTTTATAATGAAATGATACCCTTTTTATTGATGATCTGCATACATGTGCTTCATAGCAGCATATTATAGTGAAATGATGCATTTCCTCTTATCCACTATGTGAATGAAGTGTTTTCGCTTACAATAATATTAGGAGTGTGCAAGTTTTGCCACAAATTTCTCTATATTTTTATTTGAACTTCCACCTTCATCCGTTGCCTCTTTAGCCAATTCTTTCCATCTCAATGAATTCATCTTCATCTTTTGCCCTCTCTCTCCCTCTATTACTTCCTTTATGCATAGCTCTATCTCTTCCTTGGTAGCAATGCCTTTTTCATTCAATTTAATCCTAACCCCCACCTTCCAGACATCCACAATGAACTTTGCATTAGTTGGTTGATCTGTCCATTGTGGCATTGCAACCATTGGCACTCCCAAACTCAATGCCTCAAGCGTCGAGTTCCATCCACAGTGAGTCATGAAGCACCCAACTGCCTTGTGAGCTAATACTTCTAGTTGAGGGCACCAACTCACAACTGATCCCTTCTCTGTTGTTTCTTGCAGAAAATTTATGGGAAGCTTTTTTACTTCAGATTCTCTAACTACCCATAAGAAGTGGCAATTGCCATTCTTTAGTCCCCATGTTATCTCCTCCATCTGTTCTTCTCCAAGGGTTGCCAAGCTTCCAAATGATATATAAACCACTGAGCCAATTTCTTTTGTGTCTAGCCACTTCATGCAAGTGTCCATATTAGGCTTGAATAGGTTAAGACCATAATCTTTGTCATCCTCCAACCGCTTGTCTAAGTGCATTGATGGAATAGTTGGTCCAATTGTTATAATAGGCCATTGACTTGCCATCCAATTTACTACCTAAAGGAATTTAGAAAGTAGAATCATATATGTTTAACAAAACCATGGAAAAGAAAAATAAAAGACGATGAAAAAGAAGTATTAAGAACTCCTTTACCATGCCATCTTTGGTCAATGGATATGAAAAAAATTGTTAACTAAAGATGGGGAGGATAGCAGTACCAGTACCACAAATAGGATGCAATCTAAAATTATAAAGAAAATGTATATGTTGTGTTTGGTAATGTCCATTTATTCTACCTCAAATGATACTTCCTATTTTCATATCATTTAAATGCGTGTAGTGTAATTATTTAAATTCATATTTAAATAACAAAAGAAGAGCATGAATATATTAACAATGTTCAAGTTATAAAGGCTTATGATCTGAAATCGTCGTTTCGGGGTTAATTAGATTCAATGTACTGTAACTTACTTGTAGTGTAGGCAAAATAATTCTACTTGTAATGCACGGTTTAGTCTACTGTACATACCCTCAATGAAGTTATTGTATCACATAATTTAAGACAATAAAGAATTAGTTGCTGAAGTGCATTTCATTGTATATGTTGTCCTCCTATGCACTTTTGCTATCTAATTTTTCTGTCTACTCTAACAATTATTCTAACATGGTATGAGAATTATCTCTTAAATTCAATTTTAACTTGAATTCAAAGTTATCTGTATCTCAACAATTTTAACCAAAAAATTAAAAAGTAATAGTTTAGCACCGCCACATAATAACTGTATGCACCAGATTTGAGTCCCTAGCTCAAAAAGTAGATGGACTTAGGCCCAAAAAGCTCAAAACAATGAATTTGTAGAGAGTGGGTTGGAAAACTGGGTTAAAGTGGGTTGGACAACAAATACAATAAGCTCAAAGGATAGGAACGGGAAGATAGATTGATTTCAACTAAAGAAAGTCGTTCTCGGCCAGGTCCGAGGAGATCAGTTCTTGTATATTTATCTTAAGTATGATTACAAGTTTATTTCCTGATTGCTATAGTGTTTCTCTCTTGATTTTCCGATCTCCTCTTCATGGAGGGTCTCTTACACTATATAGTCCATTTTCAACGATCTTGGCCCTCTACTTGTTGATCATCTAAACAACTACTTGAGTGCTTGTCCCATCGGACACCCGTTCTAGCCATCTGTGAGTTGGGGTAGCCAAGGCAGCACTGTTCAGGGGTCTTCTACACATAAATGTGGCAATAAAGTTAGCTGCAGAGCATTCAATGCGGTGGCAGTAGCTTTTCCTAAGATATTTCTGAGCTTCCATCCCTTTAGTACGTTCATAGTACGTGTCTTTATCAATAGAGCCCCTTGGGTCGTCACCATGGATGACAAGAGGTACATCTTGATATTTGTTGCCCATAGCTGATGGGACATTCCTCCTCAGATAACCTCTCCCAGCCATTACGATTATAGTCTTCCCGTGAAGTTCGAGGTACTTCGTCTTTCTGGCTACTGATCTATTTTCGGACCATTGTACCTCCTCAGACGAGGCCCAAGGCCCAATACATATTTGGGCCAGCATCCCCACAATAACCATCTCTATCCTCTTAAAAATTAAATAAATTAGTTGTCATCCCCCATCTTCAAGTTTTCTCCATAAAGATATCTTCTTATCCCCAATTTATATTCCTTTTACATTGTTAGGTTATGATTCCTATTTATAAATAAAGGCACAATTTTGTTTTTTCTAAATACAACTATTAGTTTGAGAGAGGTTAAAAAGTGTCCATGAAAGTTCTATTTATAGATATCATAAAGTATAAATATACTGGCCACGCAAAAATGTTTAGGACAAATATTAATAGATGTAAATTTTCTAGGATGATAAATGACTTGATTTAAAATTAAAAGGTAGGGGTTGTTATGAAACACACATTTTGTTCTAAAAAATTTACTTTCTAAACTTTTTTTGGTGTTTAAAATAACATAGAGTTTTCCACCAAATTAAGTGAAGGAATCTCCTACAATGTATTACGTGGTGGTTCATAAGGACATGCATGTGTATTAAATTACATAATTCATAAAATTATTCTTAAAAGTCTCACATGACTATTAAGTAAATCATTTTACTAATAATTCATATGGGTGCTCATTTTAGTTGCCATGTAATGCTTGTAAGAACTTTCCCCTAAACCATTTTAGAGGAAAATTTTGTCCTCAACACAATTGAGCATTCTTTTAAACTTCCATTATTTTTATTGGACTAAAAATGACCAAGTGGGCAAATATGTTAGGTAAGATTTAGTTATTTTGTACATATCTTGGCTCATATGATACTCACGTGGTCATTTTCTGTCCAAGAAAAGTAACATTAGTGTAACATGAGAGGTCAGTTGAGTAATTTCAAATAACAAAAGGATTTAAAATGTCAATTTTGTAACAAAAAGGATGTTTTTAGCAATGATCTATACCACAAGGGCCTTTTAGCATTTAACCCAAATTTAAATATTTTGATAAAAGATATTTTACCAATTTAAAAAAAAGAAAGAAAAACTGATATGAGATATTGGTCAATCGGCGGATACGTACACTTCAAAGATAGTTTATATTTAAATCATATGCTATTTAATAATAATGCTCTCTCAATATTTGATGATCATAATTACAAAATATTTTCACACTATATATTTTCCAAGTCTTAGAATTAATGGGTTGTAAGTTGTAACTTAATTTCATTTTTAGTGTTCCATTTTATACTTCTTCTAATTGTAATATGTCATATAAATATTGTCATGTCTTTTTTTTTTTTTTTTTTTTTTAATTTTTACTTTGGATATTTTAGAAGAAAATAAAACAGAAAATGTGACAACATGTGATTAATGTCTCATATAGTATAACACTGAAAGAATGGTAAAAGATTTTTATTCAAAGTCACTACTGTGTACGTACGAGTTGATATTTCATAACTTATTCTTAATGTAATCAATTCATAAATTATACATATATGTTATAAAATTTTGTTGCATGTCCTAGAAATCTATATTTATAGCATGTATGAATTATTGAACCTACCTCAACTTCCAACTTGTCAAAAGTGTTGCACAAGAGCCAATTCGCATCCTGGAAATTTGATAATTGATTCACTAAAAGGTTTTTGAGAGCTGCGTACAAGCCCGTATCAAAAAGAAACGAAGGCAGATCATTGCTCCCTAGTGATGGCATCGAAGGCAATGATATTGAAGACCCTTCTTCTAAGGGCATCTTAATTTCTCCTCGATGTGCATGATAATAGATGGCATTAACCACACACGACTGAGTGAAAAATGGAGCTCCATCTATGCCAAGTTGTCGAGCAATGTTTAAAGCCCATGGCATAAATGAATCATACACAAGAAACTTTGGAGGGTATTTGGAGCTATTATGTCTCTGGATGAGCTTTGCTAAGCTTTCTGAGACCTTTGACTTGAAACGCTGGACACGTTCATCTATGGTTTCCAGATTTTCGACTTCCTCAGAGCCATCAGAGATGATCTCAAAGTTGATAGAGCTGCTGGCTTGGGCTTGTATAGACTTGCTAATAGAAGTGGTAGTGACAAATGTGACTCTAGGACCCTTTGAGGCTAGGCGCTTTGAGAATTGGAGCATTGGATTTATGTGACCTTGTAGGGGATAAGAAATCACTAGGATATGAGTTTCCCTCTCCATTTTTCTTTAATGCTCTCTCTGCTCTCAAGAAGTTGGAGGAAAAATTGTTGACTATTTGCTTTTGAAGTACATATTCAAGGAATCAATATCATCAGTGGTTACCTTGGATGAATTACTTGATGATTAGGTGAAGGACATATAATATCAGAAACACGGCAAATTGTTTGTGTGTGTCTAAGTCATTTCAAACATATTGTTTGAGAGTCAACGTGGCTCACTTGTCTTTTTCAACATATTTTATTAATTATAAATCTTTATTTTATTTCCATAAGAAGCGTATAAGTGATAAAAATAAGATAACGACTTATTCTTAGTTATTACTTTATAGTAATTAAAATATAATAACTGCTTGGCAACTTAGCATATGATTGGCTTCTTAATTATGTAGCAGAAATTTGTCTTTGAAAGTACAACCTCGTTTATGACTTATTCGTTTTTCTTCTTTTTTTAATAAAAGAAAAAAATAATAATACAACCTCGTTTATGAAACCAATTGATATTATAAGGAAATGCACCAAACGAGCAACCTTGTTTACATTTACACGCAAAACAGCTATTCTACAATATATATAAATAAATCATAAATGGATAGACCCTCCCCTTGAGTTTAGCTACCTTCGAAAGAACAACACAACTAGAACTCATGAACCTCTGGAGATCTCCCTGTCTCACCTTAATTGTTTGAGCTTTTTGCATGATACCTATTTTGATTACTTGCAATTTTCTCAAGATGAACAGGTATTGCAGTGAGCATTTGTTGCGTTTCTTTGAACATTTTTCATTGGTTAAAGAAGCCAAGTTACTGACCTCAGCTCCCAATTGGTCCTTGTGATGGTCCAGCTTTTTTAAATAATTACTTTGAAACTTTGAGAAAATTAAGACTTCCTATTTTGATAAATGAATTAGTATACGGGAGTCCCAAACCTTCAAGTTATACTAGCTAATAATTTGTGACTTAATAAATCACTAATGTTCTTTATTCATTTTCATCATATGAATTCATACAAGACAACTTCTAAATAGATAAGGATAAATAATACTAACTCCTTATACTCCATCAATAAGAATAATCTAAATCCAAAGTAATATAATTATTCTCAATCCATACTAATTTATTTGAATAAATAAAACATATCTCTATTATTCACGAACGATCTTTATTCATTGTCAACATATGAATTTCTACAAGGCAACTTTCAAATAAATAAGAATAAATACTAACTCGTTATAATCTACCAATAAATCTAATCTTAATCCAAAGTAATCTAATTAATCCGAATTCATACTAATTTATCAATTTGAATAAATAAAACATATATCAATTATTATTTATCCAATACAAATTAAAATAAATTTCTTCTCAAAAGAAAAAAAAAATTAGGTGCTACATGTAGTGTGACTTTAAGCAACGTTTCACCATTTTATTTGTGATAGTTTTGATATATATTTTTTTGTTAGCATAAATTTACGATATAATCTTGTTGTTCTAGTTTTAGTTAGGGTTGCAACAGAGCATAGTTAGTGTTGCAACAGAGAATGAGGAGGTCATTATTTGATTAGAAGAATGTCCCTCTTTTCCAAGGTTTTAAAAACAGTTCCGTTCCGGCTGGAATATTTGGAATTTTCCGTCCCGATGGGTGGTCCAGTGCAGGTAACACCCTTCTTCTGTTTGGTCCTAAATGTCAGCCTGTACTGACCAAAACTAGCATTTCAACTGGAATTTCATCATACTGGGCGAGATGTTGGTTCCGGAGTGAAATTGAGAGTGGGTGTTTGGTACTTTGCTTTGAGTCACTGAGTGGGTTTTTTTTTTTTTTTGAATCTAATGGTGTGTTCACATATGGAGAAGATAAACTAAATTAAAAAAGGACAAGTAAAAAGGAAAAAAAAAAAAAAAATCAAAGATGATGAAAGAGCTGAGTGTTTTTTTTTATACCATTCCAAAAACAAGAAATTACAAAAGAGTTTGATTAACCATACAGCAATGGATAGGCGTCCTAGTTGCCAGTTTTGCTAGGTTACTAACATTACTAATTACAGATCTTGGGAAATACAGAGAGTGATAGTTTGTGTCATTGTGTGCTAAGTGAGACCAATCAGTCAACAAACTCCTCTCCTGCCAGTTCGGAATCCATTTCCTGTTGGTAACTTGAACAACTCTCTTACTATCACTAAGAAACACAAAATTGTTGTAGCCCAAGTCCCTACCCTTCATAGCTGCTTCAAGCATTGCTTCTTGGATGGTGATTGGAACTGTCTTCCCTATACAGCTTGATATCCCTGGCAAAAGGATATCCCCTTGCATGTTCTTGACTTCATAGGCAAAGCCAGATCGATTGAATCTCTTCAATCTTGCTCTAGCCACCTTGATGATAAGTTGCCAAGGTCTTTCCAGTATTTTGTCCAGGTTAATACGATCATATTTCCCATGGGAGGATGTAGAAAAGTTGGAAAAAGCTTTATTGTACCTGCAAGTAAGAGATTGAGCAGTTAGTATGACTTCCATTGGGTTTGGATTTTTTCCTTCATGGACCACAAGATTCTTGTGTGTCCAAATGGCCCATAAGGTAACGAAGACCCCTTGGAGGTAAAGCATATTATTCTGCTCCATATCTTTATGAGTTTGTAGAATTTGCCCAACCCATTGCATAATAGGAATGTTGTTGAAATTTGATGTATGTATAGCTAGAGGAGAGCCATACCAAGTAGCTCTGGCAAAAGGGAAAAATAGAAACAGGTGGGATAGGGATTCATCTTCCTCATCACAGAGGGGGAAAGAGCTTTGAACAGAAATTCAAGAAGCCTCCACGTACAGTTGCAGATTTTTAAAGGGACTTTCACTTTCTAGATCAGCTGCCACATGTTTGAAACAAAAGGTGCTGTCTCCTTTGAGAGAAAATTATAAGCTTTCTTAACTTGGTATATACCTGAAGAAGAGAGTTTCTAAACCAGTTTGTCTGTACCAATTCCTGTTTTAGGGATAGGTAGACTCAAAATTTCTTCACTAATGGGGTGGGGGTACAGGGTTTTAACAAAACCAGTATTCCATGAGTGATTTGTGTGATCAATCAAGCCTACCACAGTACCAGCATTTAGATTATGTTGGTTTAGCATTTGTGACTGACAAGGAAACCAAGCTAAGTGATCAAGAGGAATATTAGTTCCAGAACATATAATCCATCTTCCTTCCTTTAATTTGATATTTTTCTGTTTAATGATGGCTCTCCAAAACCAAGAATGATGGCGTTTAGGTGAGCAATCATGGAGTGAGGAGTTGGGGAAGTATTTGGCTTTGAAATTTTTGGAGATAAGGGATTGTGGGTTCTGAGTGATTCTCCATAATTGTTTAGCCAACATGGACTAATTCATGAGACCAAATTTTTTCAGACCTAAACCCCCCTCTCTTTTAGGTTTGCAAACCTTGTCCCAATTTACCAAATACATCCTTTTTTTTTTTTTTTTTTTTTTTTTTTTTTTCACCTGGATCATGACCCCACCTGAAGGCTCTAGAGATTGCATCCATCTTATTACAAATAGTTTCAAGAATTTTGAAACATGTGAAGGTATACATAAGCATGGATTGAAGGGTGGAGGTGATTAGAGTAGTCCTACCAGCTTGAGATAAAAGTTTTTCCTTCCATCCCTATAGTTTGGAGTACATTTTATCCATAAGGAATTGGAAATCAGCAATCCTCTTGCCTTTTAACATGAAGTTTATGCCTAGGTATTTGCTTGGGGTTTGGACCAGGTTGACTCCAAGGTTTTGAGCTAAGGTTTCTTTCTCTTCTCCAACCATGTTAGGTGAGCAATATAGGTCAGATTTGGAGAGATTGATGCTCTATCCTGATAGAGAATAATACCAGTTGAGAATATCTTGAATATTTGTTAAGGACTGGTTGTCTTTTTGAAAGAATAGCAAGGCATCATTAGCAAAAAATAGGTGAGTGAAAGAGATGCCATTTCAGCTTATCTTAACACATTTTATTCTCTTCTAATTTTTAGCCTTCATGAGGGCTTGGGAGAGAATGTTTGCACACATAAAGAACAGATAAGGGGAGAGAGGGTCTCCTTGTCTAAGCCTTTTTCTAGGGGTAAAGGATTGAGTGATGTTGCCATTAATGAGTAGGGTATATTGGACTGAAGTAACACACTCCATGATCCATTTCACCCACCTATCATTAAAGTTCATCGCCATAAGAACAGCTTTCAAGAAATTCCAATCAACCCTATCATATGCCTTAGTCATATCAATTTTTAGAGCCCCAAAACACTTTTTCCTACCTCTTTTCTTGCCTAGGTAGTCAAAAATCTCATGTCCAATCAGGATGTCATTAGAGATATTCATCCCTTGGATAAAAGCATTTTGAAAAGGAGTAATGAGAAGAGTTAAGAATGACATATGGGTTACGGTAATAAAAAAAAAAAAAATTGAAAGGTAATAGAAGTCAAACAAGGGAATTATATATCTGGAAGAAGAAGATAATCAGATAAGGAATAGGCTTCAGAGAAGAGGAATGGTGAGAGAGAAATGAAAAAAGTAATTTAAAAAAAAAAGGGTAAAAGAGATGAAGGAGAAAATATGAAGCTTCTAGTAGGGGTGACAATTCTTGCTCGTGGGTCGGGTTTGTGTCGTGTCGAGCTATGATTATTCGGCTATATGGGTTGATCAAGCTCGACCTGTTTAATAAATGTGTCAAGAATTTTCAACCCTAACACGACCTGTTTATTAAATAGGTTGACTTAACATGACACATTTAACCTGTTTAATTAACAAGTCATGTAAAAGTCAATATAAATGACCCATTTAATAACCTGTTTGATTAATAGGTCATACCTGACCTAAATAACATGTTATCAATCTTTATATATCTAAAATAAAATACAATTACAAGCATAAATATAGTAACAAACATATCATTACAACAAAATATTAAAAAAAAGCTAATACGACCCATTTATTGTAAGTAAAGGATCCACCTAAAACAATATATAGTTAATAGAAAGTGTTCAACTCTTAATCTCATTTATCCGGAAGTTTCATGTGAAAAGTATTTGCCTACATTAACATTAGGAGAGTTTTACCACAAATTCATCTATATTTTTATATGAACTCCCACCCTCATCCATTGCCTCTTTAGCCAATTCTTTCCATCTTACTGCATTCCTTATTATCTCTTTCTCTCTCTCTCTCTCTCTCTTACTTCCCTTATGTGTTAGGTTTTTAGACCCATTGTCACAATATGTTTAACCTAATATTAAACTAAATTGATTAACAAGATTGTTATTCAAGATTAGGTTAAACACAAATAAACATAAAGCGGAAAATATAAAGAGCACAAAGAACTGATGACCCAGGAAAATCAAACCGGTAAAAAACTTGGGGAGGATTTAACCTAGCTATCCTTAAGGTAAAAACAGATCCACTATGAAAGAATTGAAGTTTTACAAAAGGACTTAGACCACTAACATCCTAATGCTACCTCGAGTAGAAAACTTACTACCACGACCACGTGCTAGCTCCGAATCCACGAACTACTTCTTTCTTGAATCTGCTACAACACAAGTTCTCCTACTTGTGACTTTGAGACACCTCTCAAAGGTTTTGTTGTTCTTTGAAGGTTCTTTATGTAGCAACTGAACCACCACCAAATCTTAATTGCAAATCTTGATATTAGTAGAGCTATCCGTGTGTTCTAAGGTAAACACCTCTTAAATCTCACACAAGAGCAAACACACAACTATTCAGAGACATCTAAAACGTGGCTAGAGTTTTTCCTTTTATATTAGAAGTAAAACACTTAACTCTACACGTTTATTGGGCTTGGGCTACGTTTGAAACTTTTCTACAGAATTTTGGAATTGCGTGTTTCGATCGATCGAGCCTTACTTTCAATTGATCGAGCCTTGTGGTTTTACACAGAAAATTCCTGCAAAACACTCGATTCAAACTTACACTTAAACAAACTTTGAGCAAGCCTAAACCTAGACTCATTGTTTTGATCATGGTTTTCCAACATATACAAAATGAAGTTCTAATACATTTAGTTCCTAAAGTCTTAGAACCTAACATTATGCATAGCTCTATTTCATCTTTGGTAGCAATGCCTTTTTCATTCATTTTAATCCTATCCCCTACCTTCCACACATCCACAATAAACTTTGCATTTGTCGGTTGATCTGTCCACTGTGACATTGCAACCATTGGCACTCCCAAACTCAATGCCTCTAGCGTTGAGTTCCATCCATAGTGAGTCATGAAGGACCTAATAGCCTTGTGAGTTAATACTTCTAGTTGAAGGTACTAACTCACTACTAATCCCTTCTCTGTTATTTATTGTAGAAAAATTTTGGGAAGATTTTTTACTTCAGATTCTCTAACTACTCATAAGAAGTTGCAATTGCTATTCTTTAGTCCTCATATTATCTCCTCCATCTGTTCTTTTCCGAGGGTTGCCATGCTTTCAAATGATATATAAACCACTGAGCCATTTTCTTTTGTGTCTAGCCACTTCATGCAAGTGTCCATATTAGTTGGTCCAACTGCCTGTCTAAGTGCATTGATGGAATAGTTGGTCCAATTGTTATAATAGGCCATTGGCTTGCCATCCAATTTACTACCTAATGGAATTTAGAAAGTAAAAGCATATATGTGTAACAAAACCATGGAAAAGAAATATAAAAGAGGATGAAAAAGAAGTATTAAAAACTCCTATACCATGCCATCTTTGGTCATTGATATATAAAAAATATTTTGCTAACTAAAGATGGAGAGGATAGCAATACCACAAATAGGATGTAATAAAAAATTATAAAGCAAATGTATATGTTGTGTTTGGTAATGTCCATTTATTCTAACTCAAATGATACTTCCTCTTTCATATTATTTAAATGCATTTAGTGTAATTATGACATAGATAAAAATATTCATTCTTAATAATAATAAAAAAGGAGCATGAATACATTAACAATGTTCCAGTTATAAATGCTCATGATCTGAAATCATTGTTACTGGGTTAATTAGATTCAATGAACTGTAACTTATGTCAAGGACATATTTTATGTAATTGGCTAATCCTTTAACAAAATGAACTTTACTTGTAATTGGGTAGATCTAGGATGAGTTTAGTACTTCAAGAAATAAGAGTTCAAGTCAAGTATTAAAGCCATGAAGATTGGACCAAGAAACAAGTGAAGAAAAGCTGTTCATTAAAGCTCAACAGATACCTCAATAGAAACAGTATCTATCGAGATTTAAGAACGAAGTTTGACAGAAGCTAAATCTATTGAGATCAACGAAATCATAATTTCCAGATCCGATTTTTGGCCCTAGCTGACATGTATGTGTAGGGTTTTTTTTCTCACAACCTTAGACATATATAAGACTTATTTTAAAGGCTGTTATACATGGAGAACACATGCAGAAAGTAACCTAGTGCCTTATTCTCTCTGCAAGAAGTTACTGCGTATTTTGCTCCTTAAGGTTTTGTAATCAAGTACTTCTTGATCTTCATTGTTGATGAAGTGAAGAACTTTGCAACCAGCAACATCTTCAAGTTGCTGGAGTTAGTCACGTACTGGGATTCGTGCAAAAGGGTGACGTTCATATATTGAAGAGTTCAGAGGTTTTGAAGCAGTAGAAGGTTTCTGTTGTAAATTCATCTACGGGGATTGTAGAGTCTAGGGACAAAGGTTTTGTATTAGATCTGAAACTTCTCTTTACTATAGTGAATTGCTTTTCGGGAAGGTTTCCCCCCAAGTTTTTAACTGTGAAACTAGTTTGTTTCATTGGTTTTCTAGGTTATCATATCTTGTCTTATTTACTATTCTGATGTGCATAATATTAACATGATATTGATATTTGTTTGTTTTAACAAGGTTTATTCATAATAAATCTAATTAACAACTTGAGTTTAAAACTTGTTAATTCTATCAATCGGGGTCTAAATTTCCAACAACTTACTTGTAGTGTAGGCAAAGATTTAGTTTGTTAGGTTCTAAAGACTTAGGAACTTATGTATTTAGAACTCTAATGTGTATTGTTGGCAAACCATAATCAAAACAAGATGTTTAGTCGTGTTTAGACTTGCTCAAAGTTGTACCATTCGTGTAAAGTTGGAAGGAGATGATGCAGAAATTAATATTGCTTCTCGACCGGGTTCGATCGATCAAAGCTTAGGCTCGATCAATCGAAAATCGGGTCAAATGCGTTTTTTCTGCAGAATTCCAATTCAGCCCTAGTTCATTAAAACATTTAGGGTTTTATGTTTTGCCCTAGGTATATAAGGCAAACCCTAGCCATGTTTTGGTGGTTGTTCATATTGCTGTTTGTGTGAATCTCTTGTGAGATCTGTGAGGAGCTTTCCTTTACACAAGTTTAGAATTATCAAGAAAGAGATTCGTTCAAGAACTTGATGATCATTCAGTTGCTGCCATAAGAACTTAAAGAAACACAAGCGGGTGTGCTTGTACTTGCTGGAGAATCCAAGAAAGAAGGAGTCCGTGGTCTCGGAGCTTGCACGTGGTCGTGTCAGTATGTTTCTACGGGTGGGTAGCAATAGGATGTTAGTGGTCTAAGTCTTGTTGAACAACTTCGATTCTTTCATAGTGGATTCAGGTTTACCTTGAGAATAGCTAAGTTAAATCCTCCCTAGGTTTTTACCGGTTTGGTTTCCTGGGTGATCATATCATTGTCTTATTTATCTTTCTGCTGCTTTGCATGATATGATTGTTTGATTGTGATAACCTAGACTTGGAATTTGGACTAAGTAACAACTTGGCATATTAACTAGGTTAATCCAATTGTATTTTATGGGGTCTAAAAACTATTAAGTGGTACCAGAGCAGGTAGCTCTTTTGTGTTAGATCTTTTGATCTAAGAGTTGATCCTTGATCCCTGTTGTCATGGATAATTTGAAGTGTCTTTCTGATCATGTTTCTGCTCATGCTTCTGTTGATTTTATTGATGCCTGTGAAACTCTTCATAAGGAATTATTGAAATCTATAAAAATTGCTAAGAAATTCAAGGAAGAGTTAAAATTGGCTAATCTTGAAAAAGAGGAATTGTTTGTTAGATTAGATGAGTCTAATAAAAAGAATGAATTTTTGAGAAATCAAATTTCCTCTTAAGATGAGAAGATGAAAAGCTTGGAACAAGAGTTAGTTGAATTTAAAGCTATAATTGAAAATTTGACTAGTACCAAGCTTGCTGTTGATAACAAAAGTGTTTCTATTTCTCTTAAGCCTAAAACTGAGAAAGTTTATATCTCTCTTTTCAAGAGGAATAATAAAGAAAAGGCTTATTTTGCTAGATTAGACAAAGGTAAAAGTTCTGATGTAGACGCTGAAGGTTCTAAACCTATGTCTAAACCTACTGTTAGAGAGCATAATAAATATGTTTTTGTGCCTACTTGTCACCTTTGTGGTGTTGTTGGTCATATTAGACCAAATTGTTCTTTGTTGAGGCAAAAACCAAAATCTGAGACTAGATTTATTGTTAGGAATATTGATGTTCCTAAATTTGTTCATGTTTGTCACTTTTGTGGTGTCTCTGGTCACATTCGTCCTAATTGTCATAAACTGAAATTTAAGCATTCTATATTTCAATCTAGGATATGTGATGATATTTCTCCTGCCATAAGTCCATATAAATTGTTTCATATTCTTTTGAAAAATTTGAGCTTGTTGGCTTGTGAAAGGAATTTGCAGGATTTTAGTCTTTCTCAGAAGATTGGTGTAATCCCTCAAATACACTCTGATTCTCATGAATTTTCACCTAAAAAGCCGAAGACTCGTGCTATATGGGTGAGAAAAGATTATCTAAGGTGAGTGTTGCTGACTTGTCCTTGATTTAATTCTTTCAATTATTTGTGGACATGTTTTGTTTCTGTTTTTGAGTCTTGTTTTATTTTTCTTGAGGATTACATGAGTTATAGTATCTCTCTCTTGATTTAGAACATGCTTGACATTGTGGAGAAACTTGAATAGTATGTGTTATATATGTGCTAAGCTATTTCTGATTTTGTGTGAGTATGTACTAGTTTGTACATGTACTCAAGGGTTAATTAAGAAATTGATATTTCTTGTTTGTGTACCCTCTATAGTTGAGTTAAGCACTGTCATGCATTACATTTTTTAATCATTTAGCATAATGTGTGCTTTTAGTTTTGGTCATAATTTTATTTTTAAAACCAAAAAGATTTTTGTGTTTTGTATTTCACATCTTGGATTTATAAACAAGGATTGACCATATTATTTTTACATAACATGTTTATGTACCTTGTTTAGCTTGGATGAGCTTCTTTTATTGCACTTTACTAGTTTAAGCTTTGTAGTGCATGTTGTGTGGGAGATGTTTATAGCTTTTGATCACTTTGTCTTGATCTTGAAGACATATGTCTTTGACTGTCGGATTTGAACCTTTTGAGAAAGGCATAAATAACCATCTCACCACTGTTTACTAGCCAATCATGAACACTTTAGTGCATATCATAAGATTTTGTGTTCGAGAAAGTGTAGCACATGTACAAAAAGAACATAAGGTGAAGCCGCGATTTAAATGTTAAAATTGGTGTGTACATTATTGGATTTAATGTTAAATCAATCAAATAAATTTGGTGTGTACATTATGAGGAAAATCAAGAAACTTACATGATTGCAAGCTTGTTTTCTAGGAGATGTGAGAGTTATATGATGTAACTCTTTAGGTGATAGTCTCTTTCAAATTTATGTGATGAATTTTGTAGACTTTGTGTTTGAATTCTATTCACATATCACCTCACATGTATCTCAAGCTTTTGCTAGTTGCACACACTACACAAGTTACTCTTTGCTAAACTTGGTACATTATATTGTGTGTGATCGTGTTGTGGCCATCCAAGATTATATGTTCCTTGATATTGATGCAAATTGTGTTTTGATGATTAAAAACCTTGTTTTTGGAAGATCTGGGTTGAATTCAAATGTTTTTGAAAAACTTTTAATCTCATACTCATGCATTTCATTCATGAAATATTGTGCTTTGAGGAGTTTCTGCATAAAATTGCTCTATTTTTCAAAAATTTGAGTTTTCCAGATTTTCGATCGATCGAGGGTGTTTTTCGACTGATCGAAATTGTGATAAAAATTTTTGGTTTGAATCTGCCTGGACTCGATTGGTATTCGATCGATGCTCGATCGATCGAAACTGAAAAAATTTCAGTTTTTAAGTATTTGACCAATCTATTTTTTTTTTTGCATCATTTGTATTTAGGATTCACATGCATTGCATTGATTTTTGTATCCATCTTGTAGTTTTGCAGTCATATCTCTCATTGTTTCACACATAACATGCATACACCTTGCTAAATTGGGTACTCAACTTGATTTAAAAATTGATTGATTAATTTTTGAGTTATGTACTTTTTAGTATATGCTATTTTTATGTGTGAATTGTAGAAAATATTTTTTCTTAAAAGATATGATGGATAATCAATGTGCAAATATTTTCTCTACTCATGCAATTGTTTATGGGTCACATAGTGTCAAGTTTGCATTTATTGAAAGAGAGAATATTTTTCTTCATGTGTATCCTCAACTTTTTTTTAAGTTAGGCTTGTGTTTTTTTTATCCCCACCTCCTATATTTTCCCCAACACTGTTTTTCCTAAAACTTGTTTTGTTTTTTTTCCTATTTTTATAAGGGGAGAAGCTTGTTTTTACCCTTTGTTGCTCTTTACAGGGGGAGTTGTCTCTATTTTTTATAGAGTTGAATTGTTTTGTATTCCCTTAATTTTCTATTTTCTCTTATTCTCTGTTGCGTATGTTTTCTGTCAACCTTCTGATTGGGTTGTTTTTGTCAATACGTGACAAAAAGGGGGAGAAATAGATGAAATGTGGGAATCCTGTTTGTTTTGTTTAGGGGGAGATACTTTGTTTGTTTATGATAGTGGAAAATACAAGTATGTATGGCAAATACAAGTATGTTTTGATATATCTAACTTAGGGGGAGAGTTAGTTTGCATATGTGTTGTTTTCCTGTTTATTTTCCACACATGCGTTTATGCATCTTGTTTAGTGTTTCAGGAAATATACAGGTTGATTAAATTGAGCTGCTGTCTACACTTGCAACTGATGGATAGTAGTTAGGATTGGATTTGTTTTTATGAGCATTTTGTTATAAAGGGATTTTCTTTGTAAACTTTGAGCTTTTAGTTGTGTTTTTTCATGGATTGCCAAAGGGGGAGTTTGTTAGGTTCTAAATATTTAGGAACTTATGTATTTAAAACTTTAATGTGTATTGTTGGCAAACCATGATCAAAACAAGATGTTTAGTCTTGTTTAGACTTGCTCAAAGTTGTACCATTCATGTAAAGTTGGAAGGAGATGATGCAGAAATTAATATTGCTTCTCGGCCTGGTTCGATTGATCAAAACTTAGGCTCGATCAATTGAAAATCGGGTCAGATGCATTTTTTCTGCAGAATTCCAACTCAGCCCTAGTTCATTAAAACGTTTAGGGTTTTATGTTTTGCCCTAGGTATATAAGGCAAACCCTAGCCACGTTTTGGTGGTTGCTCATATTGTTGTTTGTGTGAATCTCTTGTGACTTTCCTTTACACAAGCTTAGGATTATCAAGAAGGAGATTCGTTCAAGAACTTGATGATCATTCAGTTGCTGCCATAAAAACTTAAAGAAACACAAGTGGGTGTGCTTGTACTTGCTGGAGAATCCAAGAAAGGAGGAGTCTGTGGTCTCGGAGCTTACACGTGGTCGTGTCAGTAAGTTTCTACTGGTGGGTAGTAATAGAATGTTAGTGGTCTAAGTCCTGTTGAACAACTTCGATTCTTTCATAGTGGATTCAGGTTTACCTTAAGGATAGCTAGGTTAAATCCTCCCCAGGTTTTTACCAGTTTGGTTTCCTAGGTGATCATATCATTGTCTTATTTATCTTTCCACTGCTTTGTATGATATGATTGTTTGATTGTGTTAACTTAGACTTGGAATTTGGACTAAGTAACAACTTGGCATATTAACTAGGTTAATCCAATTGTGTTTTAAGGGGTCTAAAAACTATCATAGTTGTTGAAGTGCATTTCATTGTATATGTTGTCCTCCTATGCACTTTTGCTCTCTAATTTTTCTATCTACTCAAACAATTATTCAAACATGGTCTGAGAATTATATCTTAAATTCAATTTTAATTTGGATTCAAAGTTATATGTGTTTGTTTTTAGACCCCTTAAAACACAACCAGATTAACCTAGTTATTTAGTCAAGTTATTACTTAGTCCAAATTCCAGATCTAGGTTAACACAATCATATAATCATTTCAATGTAAAGTGCGGAATATAAAGAACACAAAGATATGATGACCCAGGAAACCAAACCGGTAAAAACCTGTGGAGAATTTAACCTAGCTATCCTCAAGGTAAACCTGAATCCACTATGAAAGAATCGAAGTTTTACAATAGCGACTTAGACTACTAACATCTTATTGCTACCTTATGTAGAAAACTTACTGACACGACCACGTGCAAGCTCCGAGACTATGGGCTTCTTCTTTCTTGGATTCTCCAGCAAGTACAAGCACTCCCGCTTGCGTATCTTTAAGCTTTATAGTGCAGCAATTGAATGATCATCAAGCTCTCAATGAAATCTCCTTCTTGATAATCCTAAGCATGTGTGAAGGTAACCACCTCTTAGATATCACAAGAGATTCACACATACAGCAAAACAGAGCTTCCCAAAAACGTGGCTAGGGTTTCCCTTTTATACCTAGGGCAAAACATAAAACCCTACACGTCATATGGGCTTAGGGCTGAGTTGGAAATTCTGCAGAAAAAAAAAACATTCTGCTCGACTTTCGATCGGTCGAGTCTATTCTCGATCGATTGAGCCAGACCGAATTGCACAATGAATTCTACAATAGCTCAATTCCAACTTTAAATAAAACACATACTTTGAGTGAGTCTAAAACAAGACTAAAAACCTATTTTGATCATGGTTTGCCAACAATACAAATTAGAGTTCTAATACATTAGTTTCTAAGTATTTAGAACCTAACAAACTCCCCCTTTGGCAATCCGTGACAAAACACAAACACAATGCTCAAAGTTACAAGTAAAAGCCCTTTACAAAAATAATGCCCATTAAAAAATGATCCAACCTAACTACTATCCATCAGTTGCAAGTGTAGACAGCAGTACGACTGAATCAACTTGTATATTTCTTGAAATACTCAACAAACGCATAAACGCATGTGTGAAAAATACAAATAAAACAAAAATAAATTCTTGACTTCACAAAACACAAAACAAAGACATATATCATGAATAACTCATAAATATAAATCAATGAGCAGTGAAACAAGAAACATAGATCAACAATGTATCTCCCTAAGTTAGATACATCAAAAAAAATTTCTCCCCCTTTCAAAAACAATTTTAACTCCCCCTAAACAAAACAAACAAGATTCCCACATTTCATTTATTTCTCCCCCTTTTTGTCATGTATTGACAAAGACAACCCAATCAGAAAGTTGACAGAAAACATACGCAACAGAGAATAAGAGAAAATAGAGAATTAGGGGGAACACAAAACAATTCAACTCTATAGAAAATAGAGACAACTCCCCCTATGACGAACAAAGGTTAAAAACAAGCTTCTCCCCCTATAAAAATAGGAAAAACAAAACAAGTTTTGGGAAAAGCAATTTTGGGGAAAATATAGGAGGTGGGGAAAAGTAAAAAGGCACAAACCAAACTTAAAAACTAAGTTGAGGATGCACATGAAGAAAAATATTCTCTCTTTCAATAAATGCAAACATGACACTATGTGACCCATAAACAGTTGCATGAGTAGAGAAAATATGTACACATTGATTATCCATCATATCTCTTAAGAAAAATATTTTCCGCAGTTCACACATAAAAATAGCATATTCTAAAAAGTACATAACTCAAAAATTAATCAATCAATTTTTAAATCAAGTTGAGTACCCAATTTAGCAAAGTGTATGCATGTTATGTGTGAAAATAATGAGAGATATGACTGCAAAACTGCAAGATGGATACAAAAAAAATCAATGCAATGCATGTGAATCCTAAACATAAATGATGCATGAAAAAAAATTTGGTCAAAAACTTAGAAACTGAAAATTTTTCAGTTTCGATCGGTTGAGCATCGATCGACTACCAATCAAGCCAGGCAGATTCAAACCAAAAATTTTTATCACAATTTCGATTGGTCGAGAAACATCTTCGATCGGTCGAAAATCTGGAAAACTCAAATGTTTGAAAAACAGAGCAATTTAATGTAGAAATTCCTCAAAGCACAGTGTTTCATGAATGAAGTGCATGAGTATGAGATTAAAAGTTTTCAAAAACACTTGAATTCAACCCAGATCTTCCAAAAACAAGGTTTTTAATCATCAAAAACACAATTTGCATCAAAATCAAGGAACATATAATCTTGAATGGCCACAACAGGATCACACACAATATAATGTACCAAGTTTAGCAAAGAGTAACTTGTGTAGTGTGTGCAACTAGTAAAAGCTTGAGATACATGTGAGGTGATATGTGAATAGAAATCAAGCACAATTTTTACAAAATTCATCACACAAATTTGAAAGAGACTATCACCTAAAGAGTTACATCATATAACTCTCACATCTCCTAGAAAACAAGTTTGCAATCATGTAAGTTTCTTGATTTGCCTCATATTGTACACACAAATTTTTCTTTAGCAAAAACTTATTAAAATAGCCGGGATAATGTACACACCAATTTTATTTGATTGATTAACCTTTAAGTTCAATAATGTACACACCAATTTTAAGCAATTTAACCTAGGCTACACCTTATTTTCTTTTTTAGCTCGTGCTACACTTTCTCGAGCACAAAATCTTACGATATGCACTAAGGTGTTCATGATTGGCTAGTAAACAGTGGTGAGATGGTTATTTATGCATTTCTCATTAAGTTCAAGTCCAACAATCAAAGGCATGTGACTTCAAGATCAAGATCATGTGATCAAAAACTATAAACATCTCCCACACAACATGCACTACAAAGCTCAAACTAGTAAAGTGCAATAAAATAAGTTCATCCAAGCTAAACAAGGTACATAAACTTGTTATGTAAAGATAATATTGGTCAATCCTTGATTATAAATCCAAGATGTGAAATACAAAACACATAAATCTTTTTGGTTTAAAAAAAATTTATGACCAAAAATAAAAAGCACACATTATGCTAAATGAACAATGCAAATGCAATGTATGACAGTGCTTAACTAAGCTATAGAGGGTACTCAAACAAGAAATATCAATTTCTTAATTAACCCTTGATTACATGTACAAACTAGTACATACTCACACAAAATTAGAAATAGTTTAGCATATATATAACACATACTATTCAAGTTTCTCCACAATGTCAAACATGTTCTAAATCAAAAGAGAGATATCATAATTCATGTAATCCTCAATAAATAAAACAAGACTCAAAAATAGAAACAAAACATGTCCACAAATAATTGAAAGAATTAAACCAGGGATAAGTCAGTAACACTCACCTTAGAGAATCTTTTCTCGCCCATATAGCACGAGTCTTCGGCTTTATTGGTGAAAATCCATGTGAAGCAGAGTGTATTTGAGGGATTACACCTATCTTTTGAAAAAGACTGAAATCCTGCAAATTCCTTTCACAAGCCAACAAGCTCAAATTTTTCAAAAGAATATGAAACAATTTATATGGACTTATGGCAGGAGAAATATCATCACATATCCTAGACTGAAACACAAAATGCTTAAATTTCAATTTATGACAATTAGGACGAATGTGACCGAAGACACCACAAAAGTGACAAACATGAACAAATTTAGGAACATCAGTATTCCTAACAACAAATCTAGTCTCAGATTTTGGTTTTTGCCTCAACAAAGAATAATTTGGTCTAATATGACCAACAACACCACAACGGTGACAAGTAGACACAAAAACAGATTTATTATACTTTCTAACAGTAGATTTAGACATAGGTTTAGAAACTTCAGCGTCTACATCAGAACTTTTACCTTTGTCTAACCTAGCAAAATAAGCATTTTCTTTATTATTCCTCTTGAAATGAGGTATATAAACTTTTTCAGTTTTAAGCTTAAGAGAAACAGAAACACTTCTGTTATCAACAGCAGGCTTGGTACTAGTCAAATTTTCAATTTTAACTTTAGATTCAACTAACTCTTGTTCCAAGCTTTTCATCTTCTCATCTTGAGAGGAAATTTGATTTCTCAAAAATTCATTCTTTTTATTAGATTCATCTAATCTAATAACCAATTCATCTTTTTCAAAATTAGCTAATTTTAACTCTTCATTGAATTTCTTAGCAATTTTCATATATTTCAATAATTCCTTACGAAGAGTTTCACAGGCATCAATAAGATCAACATAAACAACAGTTTCCTTTTTATTCAAATCATCACAATTAAAAACAGTAAGACACTTAAAATTATCCCTGATAACAGGGATCAAGGATCAACTCTTAGATCAAAAGATCTAAAACAAAAGAGCTACCCATTCTGATACTACTTGTTTGTTTTTAGACCCCTTAAAACACAACCAGATTAACCTAGTTATTTAGTCAAGTTATTACTTAGTCCAAATTCTAGATCTAGGTTAACACAATCATATAATTATTTCAATGTAAAGTGCAGAATATATAGAACACAAAGATATGATGACCCAGGAAACCAAACCGATAAAAACCTGTGGAGGATTTAACCTAGCTATTCTCAAGGTAAACCTGAATCTACTATGAAAGAATCGAAATTTTACAATAGCAACTTAGACCACTAACATCCTATTGCTACCTCATGTAGAAAACTTACTGACACGACCATGTGCAAGTTCCGAGACCATGGACTCCTTCTTTCTTGGATTCTCCAGTAAGTACAAGCACTCCCGCTTGCGTATCTTTAAGCTCTTTAGTGCAGCAACTGAATGATTATCAAGCTCTCAATGAAATCTCCTTCTTGATAATCCTAAGCATGTGTGAAGGCAACCACCTCTCAGATCTCACAAGAGATTCACACATACAGTAAAATAGAGCTTCTCCAAAAACGTGGCTAGGGTTTCCCTTTTATACCTAGGGAAAAACATAAAACCCTACACGTCATATGGACTTAGGGCGGAATTGGAAATTTTGCAGAAAAAAAAAACATTCTGCCCGACTTTCAATCGGTCGAGTCTTATTCTCGATCGATCGAGCCAGACCGAATTGCACAATGAATTCTGCAGCAGCTCGATTCCAACTTTACATAAAACACATACTTTGAGCAAGTCTAAAACAAGACTAAAAACCTGTTTTGATCATGGTTTGCCAACAATACAAATTAGAGTTCTAATACATTAGTTCCTAAGTACTTAGAACCTAACAATATGTATATCAACAATTTTAACCCAAAAAAAAAAGTAATATTTTAGCACCACCACATAATAACTATCTCTATCCTCTTAAAAACTAAATAAATTAGGTGTCATCCCCCATCTTCAAGTCTTCTCCATAAAGATATTCTTATCCCCAATTTATATTCCTTTTACATTGTTCGGTTATGATTCCTACTTATAAATAAAGGCACAATTTTGTTTTCTCTAAATACAACTATTAGTTTGAGAGAGGTAACAAAGAGTCCATAAAAGTTCTATTTATAGATATTATAAAGTATAAATATATTGGCCACGCAAAATTGTTTACGACAAATATTAATAGATGTAATTTTTCTAGGATGATAAATGACTTGATTTAAAATTAAAAGGTAGGGGTTGTTATGAAACACACATTTTCTTCTAAAATTTTTAGTTTCTAAACTTTTTATGGTTAAAAAAAAAAAAAAAAAAGAGTTTTCACCAAATTAAGTGAGGAATCTCCTACAATCTATTATGTGGTGAATCATATGAACATGCATGTGTATTAAATTTCATAATTCATTAAATCATTTTTAAGAGTCTCACATGACTAATAAGTAAATCATGGTACTAAAAATTCATTTGAGTGCTCATCAAAGGCAGAGCTAGAGGGGGCCAGGGGAATCCATGGTCCCCCTAGCTTTTTAAATTTTCCCTTAGAGAAGGTAAAAATGCCTATAACTTAGATCAAAATATGCAAATTAGCCCCCCCGAAATTTCAAATTTTTCCTCTTAAAATGCAAAATTTAGATCATAGAATTAATTTGGCTGCTCAAATTTTTAAGCAGTCCAGAAAACAAAAAAGAACTAAATTAATATAAAAAAATATTAAATTGGTACAAATAAATACTATCCATCTAATGGCCCATTCACTTTGACAGTCCAAATATTAGCAAAACCTAAGGTCCTGTTTGGTAATGGTATTTAAACAACGAAAACTGTTATTTAAATATTACAATACGTATTTTTATATACTTTTTT
Organism: Notholithocarpus densiflorus; assembly: GCA_030021035.2. Taxonomy (NCBI): domain Eukaryota; kingdom Viridiplantae; phylum Streptophyta; class Magnoliopsida; order Fagales; family Fagaceae; genus Notholithocarpus; species Notholithocarpus densiflorus. The sequence continues at coordinate 163,358 of JARYZH020000162.1, read as the reverse complement.
ACCTACACGTATTTTCAAAAAATTTAAACAACATTACTAAAAATCTCTTACTAAACGGGTCCTAAATTTCCCTTTAATATATCCCAAATCACAAGAGAACCAAGAAAAAAAAAAACCAAAATAAATCTGTCTAGTTTCTATGTGTTTGCAGTGCACCTGCCGCTTGCGCCGCCAGTCACCTGACTGGCTCCGGCTCTTGCTCCAGTCCAAGCCGGTGACCATCATCATTGGTACATATCTCTCGCTCTCTCTGTCTCTCACTCTCTCTCTCCCTCTTGCTCTATTTGGTGTTTACTGCTATAGACAACAAGCTACTAGTTAGTGCTCTTAGCTTTCTTCTTTTGTGATAGTGTGTGCTGTACAGTTGTACCACACTAACCTTAATTTTGTTTAGTTTTGAAATTGTGTGGCTGTTAACTTCTATTATTATTATTTTTATTTGGATGGAGTGTGGCTGTCAAATTATAGTGTAGTTTAACATGAATGTTATATTCTCTAAAAAAAAAAAAAAATGAATATTATATGATATAGCAGCTACATTTCATATTTATACAATTTGTTTTTTCTTTTTGGCCAGGCTATATAACTGTAATTAGTTTATAAAATTCAATAATTAGAATTCAAAGTGTAAGTAATTGATAGAGAAACCATCCATAGTTGATGATAGTTTAAGCAACACTTTTCAGTTTTTAAACAACATTATACGTATTTTCATATATTTTTTCATCCACACATATTTCTAAGAGATACAAACAACATTACTAGAACAATGTTCCCAAATGACCCCTATATGTTAAACCTCTTAGAAGCACTTGAAAATGTTAACATAAGCAAATAGATATTGCCTCGAACATGATCTAGCAAATAGATGTTGACTTAAAGTTAATTTATGAAATAAAATTTTTTTTAGTCATAATAGTTTGCTCCTCCAAGGAAAAATTTTTGGCTCCGCCATTGGTGCTCATTTGAGTTGTCATGTAATTTTATAAAATTTTGTTGCATGTCCTAGAAATCTATAATTATAGCATGTATGTATTATTGAACCTACCTCATCTTCCAACTTGTCAAAACTGTTGAACAAGAGCCAATTCGCATCCGGGAAATTTGAGAATTGATTCACTAAAAGGTCTTGCAGAGCTGCGTACAAGCCCATATCATAGAGTAAGGAAGGTAGATCATGGCTCCCTAGTGATGGCATCCATGGCAATGATATTGAAGACCCATCTTCTAAGGGCATCTTAATTTCTCCTTGATGTGCATGATAATGGATGGCATTAACCACACACGACTGAGTGAAAAATGGGCTCTATCTATGCCAAATTGTCGAGCAATGTTTAAAGCCCATGGCATAACTGAAGCATACATAAGAAACTTTGGAGGGTATTTGGAGCTATTATGTCTCTGGATGAGCTTTGCTAAGCTTTGTGAGTTTGAGTTGAAACGCTGGAAACTTTCATTTATGGTTTCCAGATTTTCGACTTCCTCAGAGCCATCTGAGATGATTTCAAAGTTGACAGAGCTGCTGGCTTGGGCTTGTATAGACTTGCTGATAGAAGTGGTAGTGACAAATGTGACTCTAGGACCTTTTGAGGCTAGGCGCTTTGAGAATTGTAGCATTGGGTTTAAGTGACCTTGTAGGGGATAAGAAATCACTAGGATATGAGTTTCCCTCTCCATTTTTTTCTAATGCTCTCTCAGTCTCAGCTCTGACGAAGTTGGAGGAGGAAAAATTGTTGACTATCTGCTTTTGAAGAAGTGTATATATATATATATATATTTATATATATTCAATGTCATCAGTGGTAACCTTGGATGAGTTACGTGATGATTAGGTGAAGGACATATAATATCAGTGACACGGCAGATTGTTTGTGTATGTCTAAGTCATTTCAAATTTGTAGTTTCCACTGAGATTTGAGAGTGAACGTGGCTCACTTGTCCTTTTTTAACATATTTTAGTATTTTACTAAGAGTATCACTATCAGGTGTGCCAAATGCCAAATATTTGGCATTTGGCACACCAAACACCTAAAAACCTCTCATATGAGGTGTTTTAAATGCTAAACATTTTGGCATGGATGAACAGTAAAATTCTAAATATACACCTGTACAGATAGAAATGCTAAAACTTTTTAATATTTGTTTATTCTACTTTTCTCTCTCTTCTCTCATCCGTGACCCAGATCATTCACTCTCTCAACCTTTCTTCCTGTCCACCAATCCTCCCAATCGAACATTGACTCATTCCTGCTCGTCCTTGCTCGTCCCTCCGCTACCGTCCTCCCTACTCGTCCCCTAAAGTCCGCCTCACACTTCCATCCCAATCTCATCCACTCGTTCACTTTCAGCCTTTCTTCTCACTCTCACCTCCGATCTCACCTCCAATCTCACCGCCGATCTCTCCTCTGAACTCGTTGCCAATTACTCCTCTGGTCTCACCAGCGTCGCCACCAATCTCTGTACGTTTTTAGACCCCTGTAAACTAAATTGTTTAACCTAATTAATTAACTAAGTGAATATTTAGGTTTATTATTCAGATCTAGGTTAAAATAATAAAGTCATATCATGTAAAGCCGCGGAAAATAAGGAACACAATTATATGATCACCCAGGAAAACCAAATCGGTAAAAAATCTGGGGAGGATTTAGCCTAGCTATCCTCAAGGTAAAAAGCAAATCCACTATAGAGAATCGAAGTTTACAATAAGACTTAGACCACTAACATCCTATTACTACCACATGTAGAACTTACTAACATGACCACGTGCAAGCTTCGAATCCACGGACTTCTTCTCTATTAGGCCTTTGCAACATAAGCACCCACACTTGTGACTTTGAGACTCCACTCAAAGGTTTTAGATCTCCTTAGACGTTGATCTTGTATGCAGCAACTTCTACAATACCAGATCTTGAGATTTTTCAAGGAATAACACCGATAGAAGACTTTAGAGAACTTTTGGGTACAAAACCCTAGATCTACAAAAGAGGAACACTTTTCTCTCTCTAAAAAGCCTTATAAAAACGTGCTTAGGGTTTCCTTTATATACTAAAAGAAGTAGATATGAAACCCTAATCCTTTTCGGGCTTGAATTGCTGTTTAGGCTTAATTAAAATTCTGCAAATACGAATCTCGATCGATCGAGCTTGTCTCTCGATCGATCGAACCAGGCAAATTTCGAATTCTCTTTTCTGCAGCTTGCTTGTTCTTGGATCTTGACTTGTATCACCTTAAGCATTGTCTAATAATACCTATAGACTCTAGGATCTATATCTAGACAAGTTTGTATTCACGATTTGCCAATTGTTCTAAACTTTTAGAACCTAACAATCTCGATCTCAACATCACTGCTAGTCTTACCAAATGACTTTCGCCAAGCCGCCATCCTCACCCAGTTGCTGTTAATTGCCGATCCTCCTTTCCCTAAGCCGCCACCGATTCGCCCAACCTCTTCTCCTCAAGATCTCTGTCGTGGTGGTTGTGGTGTTGTTGTGTTTTTTGTGCATGGGCTGATATTGGTTGTGGTGTTGCAATGGGCTAATATTGGTTGTGGTGTTTGTTTGAGTTTTGTTTTTTGTTTTTTTGGTAGCAGGGGCTGATATTGGTGGTTGGTGGTTGATTTTGTGGGGGTGATTGTTGGTTGTGGGCTGTGGTGGGGTGATCTGTGGGTGGTGGGGTTTTAATGTGTAGGAGTTTTTTTAGATTATTTTAATGTGTTGTATATATTATTTTAATGTGTTGAAGGGAAGAATATAATATCTGATGTATGGTGTATTGTAAAGTGGTGTGTTAAAATAAAAAAGTAGGTTTTTATGTGTGAAAATGGCATTTGGGATACAACACCTGATGAGAATGCCCTTAGTTTTTGTTTGTTTTTAGACCCTTGTAAATTAGATTGTTTAACCTAATTAATTAACCAAATGAATACTTAGGTTAATTATTCAGATCTAGGTTAAAACAATAAGGTCATATCATGTAAAGCAATGAAAAATAAAGAACACAATGATATGATCACCCAGGAAAACCAAACCGGTAAAAAACCTGGGGAGAATTTAACCTAGCTATCCTCAAGGTAAAAAGCAAATCCACTATAGAGAATCGAAGTTTACAATAAGACTTAGACCACTAACATCCTATTGCTACCACATGTAGAACTTACTGACACGACCACGTGCAAGCTCCGAATTTATGGACTCCTTCTCTATTAGGCCTTTGCAACACAAGCACCCACACTTGTGACTTTGAGACTCCACTCAAAAGTTTTGGATCACCTTCAGACGTTGATCTTGTATGTAGCAACTTCTACAACACCAGATCTTGAAATTCTTTAAGGGATAACACTGGGAGAAGACTTTAGAGAGCTTTTGGGTACAAAACCCTAGATCTACAAAAGAGGCACAGGATGCACTCTAATCTCTCTAAAAAACTCTAAAAACCCTTTCTAGGGTTAGCTTATAATATCCTTTAAATACTAGAAAAAACGGCTTGCGATTTGGGCTTCAAACGGTCAAGTTATGAGCTTTTTGCGTTTGCTGATTTTTTGCTGATATGCGACTTTCGATCAGTTGAGTACCAATCAAGTACCAATCGAACGAATTTCGATCGATCGAGTACCAATCGAGTACCAATCGAATGAAATAGATTGTAACTCATTTTTTTTCATCCTGAACTTGAGTTTTTTGTCTTGGACTTCAATGTAGACCATTCTAAACCAATGAGACTTAGTTTTTGTCATGGTTTGCCAACATTACAAACTCAAAAACCTAACAGTTTTAGCCCCACTCATTTAAAAACCATTTAATCTCTATATATTAAGATGATTCAGAAAGTTATTTATAATAGTTTTTATTTTAAAAAATGCCCCTAATTTATTTAACTGAATCTTATTCTTAAAAAAAAAAAAAAAAAAGAGATTAAAACCATAAAACGACAAAAACTAAAAACAAAAACCCTACCCCATGTTCTATAAAACTTTCCACTGCCCCATGTACACAACCAAAACTACTCCAATAACTAGTATAACTCTAAGCAATGTTATACTACTCAATAACTTGTGTTATTGAATTCATATTTTGAAACTCCAACTATTGAATTATATGTTCTATATGTTCTTGACATGCATGCCAAGTTTCATGCCAATCGAATGTAATTTAAAATTCGATCTATAAACTCATCTTTTATGCATTATTTTAAACTACAAAAACTTGACTTTAAAGAATTGATTGATGACATGACTATTAATTTTTGATTATCTTTAAATTTTGTAAGCATGGAGAATATACGAAGATAATGTAATCCAATGATGGATTTAACAAAATTCACATCTAATTAAAAAATATTAGATGGTATAACATTACTTAAAGTTATAATAGGTGTAACTTAAATCCAATATATATATATATATATATATATATATATATATATACTCCAAGCTCCTATAAAAATAAAAAAAATAAAAAAATAACCCAAAAAAGAAAGAGTAATTATATCCTACTTTTTCTAACAGCTAAGTCAACTTTTACCCACAGCTGAGTTAATCTTTTTTGGAACTATAAGAATATATTTTGATACACCAACTTTTAGTAATGAGACCATATTACACTTCTCCTATTTCGGTGAAAATGGCCAAATACCATCATTTTGCAAAATTTATAGCAAGTTAGCACTGTTTCAGAACTAATGAGGAATCTACCACTTTTCTAGTACTCGAGCTCTACAAACTCGAGTTCCAAATGGTACTCGAGTATAGTAAACTCGACTTCCTAGAAGTTCTGCCACCGTGGCACTGTTTGACATGGCATTTGGGTATTAAAAAATGCCACTTAGTACTCGAGTCCTATAAACTCGAGTACTGTGTTAGTGTGTACCCGAGTTTCTATAACTCGAGTATGGCTCGGGTATATAAGTGAAATCATCCAGGTTCATACTCGAGTTTCATGGACTTGAGTAATGTGTTAGCAGTACCCGAGTCCTATAAACTCAAGTTTGGTCTTCAGATATTACTACATAATGGCTTCCACTTATACACCTTTTAGTGCTGTCATGTACAGTGGAAACTATCATGCTTATCATTTTTTTTATTGTCATGTACTGAGGATACATACCCAATTGCTTGGCAGCAGGTTGCTTTCTAATATAGTAATGCTCAAATTCACTTTCACCACTTACCCATGAGTATACACTTTCACCATTCTATGATAAAATATTTTGTCCTTTAGGGCTTTCATTGGAAATATGCTCGAGTACCACAACTATCTCTTTAAGAAATGCCCACAGTTGAATTTAAAACAATATTCTTAAGAGAAACACACCACTTGTAGGGCACCATTTTTGGTTCCACCCATGCCAATTGACCATCGAAAATCATCCCCATTTTCTTCTCCTCACTGGTTCCTTGACTGGTCTCACCTTGCCTGAAAAGAACACAAGCAAATACTAATATGCAAATCATTTAACTATAAAGAGATGTATATGTAATCGGTATTGAATCGAAGTATAGTACCATGTCCAGTCCCACAGTCAGGAGGATGTGTCCGTGTCTGTTACGGCTGATCCTCAATGTGCGAAGCCTCTGGTGGGGGGGTGGGTATCTCTGTCTTGATGAACTTGGTATGCACAAACTCAGGGGGGACAGCACCAGGGGTGGGTCACCTAGGGGTGGGATGAATCTCATCTCATCTCTACCTCGTACATCTGTGGGGGCAGTGCTGGTAGTTAGTGGGGGAGATGTACGGGTGGTGGGCAACAAAGATGTAGTAGGAGATGTAGGTGAGTAGGTATCATCGCTCCCCATGGATGGGGACCGAGATGTGTCCCTATGGGCAAACGTATGGGATGGACCTGCATCATCGTGTGCCATGGAGCCCATGTCATAACCAATGTCCAAACACATCTCATTTGCTGTCTGACTTGCCTCTTCTATGGTGTGGTCATGCACAGGTGTGTGACGTCAACTAGATGTATGACGCCGACTAGATGTGGGATGCTGACTAGATGTATGATGCTGACTAGATTGACGGCCTCCATGCCCTTGACGTCCACCTACTTGTGACCATGCCCTACAGCCGGTTCATTTGTGTTGCACACAGCGCGTGCATCGTCCAAGGTCAACCGACCGATCTCTTCAATAGATTTCAAGCCATTAATACAGTCGATGTAGATCTTAAACCCTGGTTCACACTTTGTCATAATCTTCAACTGTGATTCAACCTGTCACAAGTATATAAGAGTAGTGTTAGTAGGTTGAACTAAACTATGTGAAGCGAAGTACATTTATAATAGAACAACCTTTGTAAACTTACCAAAGTGTCCCAGTACGAGGTCTTATTTGTAATATGGTGTAGAGTGCGGGGACGAAACCACACCATATACTCATCATTGTAGCTCATCTCCCTATGAAAGGGTGGTGCATCGGCAATTGCGGCATGCACATTCCATCTAGTAATATGCGTGGCATGTACTTCAGCCTAGTTTCTATCTTGCTTGCCTTGGAGTGTTATCTTGTGAAGTTCAGTTGAAGTATCGACATCGACTGGTATGCCTTTCTTCATCCCAAACTGTCAGAGAACAAGTTCGGGGTGATGGCCTTCAACCACCCAAAAATGTATAAGTGGCACGATAGACCTTCATATGTGTTGGCTTGCCGTACAATATGCGGGCAGGGAACCCAAATAATTTCTGTATGGCTCCCAGACAATCTACAATGATCCAACAAATGCAAACAACCATATTAACAATATAATTAGAAAAAATGTGTAACGAATGTGAACAATACATGGCAACAATGTTTAACTCCGAAATAAAAAAAAAATTATTCATTTCAAAGCGAATTGTAAGTACAACAACTACATGCCACAACGGTTCCTACTTGTAAGGCACGATACTTGATTTGGCCGTAACGAAGAAAGCGACACACGATAGGCGCGTAGGACGTGCATTGGATGTTCAGTTGTGCACTTAGCCCCTTTCCATCTAGCAAACAACACAGACATAACCTTCATATTAGTTACTTACATAATTCCCATACGAAAAAGTTAATGTGGAAATATAAAATGGCAACTATCCAAGATCCTACATACCTGATAGCAAGTGGACCTGGGGGCAATGCCTAGTATGGATGCCTCATCACAGGACATATGTGTGGAAACCTCGCCCACGCCCACAACTGCACCAATAGCAGTGCACCACCAATCTGCTTGGCTGTCTTTTTTGATGCCTTATAGAGGTGTCTATATAGCCAACTTAGTGCTGCACTACCCCAACTATAATTCTTTCCGTTGCTGATTGGATTGAAAAATTGCAGATACATAATTAAGAGCTGTTGGCCAAACTTGTCCATAAACAGCATACCACCCAACATCCCCAGTATGTAAAACAGAGTATACTGCTGCACAAGCACCTCAGTGGCGTCAGGCAGGAGAGGGTTGCTAAACCGCTCCTCGAGCCATTTGGCTTTTACACTCGGCCCTTCCATCACCGCAGTGTTCTTACCAACATCGACTTGTCTGTTCGGTGGCTTATGCCCTAGCAATTCGGCCAGAGGTCGCCCCAATCTTGCATATGGGCAAATCCCACCACCGGTAAGCCATCTATAGGTACCCCCATTATAACCTCCATGTCTTATAGCATGATGGTCATCTCATCATGGGGCAAGTGGAATAAGTGCGTCTCCGGCCGCCATCTCTCCACCAACGCCATGATCAATGCGTGGTCAAGGTCTATATTTGGGACCTGAAGTAGCCCCTCTAACCCCGCATTTGCGATATAAGCGGCAATCCGTGGATCTAACCCACCTTCTAGCACACTTATGAATTGGTGACGACAAGTCAGTACACCTGGAACTTCCTGCAAATGGAGCAACATTGTATTAATAATAGCATTCACTAAGCACGTAATAAATATGCTTCAAACTTAAATGCCAATGCTAGGGACAAGTGCATAGTAAGAAAAATCTTTCTACTACACTACGATTTTGGACAAATGCATACCTTGCCTACCGAAGGAGCATCCCAAAGCAAACTTGAACGATGCACAGGCTGCCTCGTCAACAAAGGTTGGACAAAGGGTCCCGCTCCATGTGGGTCCATATTTGGCATAAATTAAAGGTGATTAATGGCCCATTGTACTTAAAAGCAATCAAATACAACAATATGCATCCTAGAAGCCAACCCAAACACAGGATAAACATGGAAACCAAAAGGATTGAAAGGAGATACTGATGCATATCAATAAAGTTTAGAATTTTTAATGTTAGTGGATGTATCAATCACTATGTATTCTATGCAATTTATTTTCAAAAGAAAATAATAGGAGAGAGAGAAATAGAGAGTTTCACTATAAAAAAAAATACAATTTAAAGAAAACCCAAGTACCCTCCCCCATCTACAAGATTGGAACCAAGAAACTATTTCTCCTTTATCATTGTTTTTCTCTTTTCATGAAAGTGAGAGTTCTCTGATTCTGTACCAAATAAGAGAGTAATTACTATTGGTCCAGTGATAGCAGTTTGTCTCTATTGATATGGTCCTACATTTGACTCCAAAATTAAGAAATAAAACTCTCTAAAAATAAATAATTTAGAAATAAAACTCTCTAAAACTCTCTATTGATAAGTAATGAACAATTTCTACTGCAGAGATTGTCTAATGTACAAACAATCTATTTATGCATCAAAAGTTGTGAAGAGAAATATTACATGTTACCATAAACTATCACTTCTAGAAGTATCATTAATCAAAGATTAATATGAATTACAATTCAAAATAATCCTGTGTCCCAAATACTAAGCTTCAATCTTTTCCCACCAATTGTTTGTGAGTAGCTTAATCTTAAAATCCACAACTAGAAATGATTAAAACAATAATGAAAGTTCATCTCATTGATGAATATCAAAACAATGTGTAATTCTTATCTGATGTAGAAGAAAAAAAAAATGGGGAGTTGTAATTTTTTTTTTTTTTGAGAAACAGTTGTAATTGCTTTTAAGAAACAAACAAAGTCTCTATGATAGCCTCAGATTAGCATTTTGGGACATTTTTCATTGCAATAAACAACACTTATTATAGTAATTTCTACACGGTGAGCAAATATTGTTGTTGCGCATGCCATAATGTTTGTTATCATCAGCAATAACGTACACAAACTTATCAGCATGATTCAGCAATAGCCCAATTACATTTTCCACCCAAAAATAAAATAAAAGGCAAAATCAAAATCAAATTCAGCTATCCCCAAAAAATATAAAATCAAAACAGATAATTTAAACTCCAAGCAACCATATCAATTCTAGCTTTGTTTGTAGGAAAAGGAAAAGGGAAAAGTACTTTTGAGTCTTACATTTACCTTTCTTCCAAATTTGAAATAACCCAAATATATTAAGCTAAGATATATAAGAATCTTGTTTCTCAGGCCCCAAAATAATTAAAAATAAGAAAAAAGGAAAAGTACTTCTTTGCACTTCTATTGATAGAAACACAATATCAGCTCTGTGTTTTTTTTTTTCAATATTTCTAATTTTGAATTAATTGAAGTTTCAAATGAAAGACTTAACCCTAAAACTAAAAAGCTGACCTTAGTGCGAGACAGTGAGACAGCTGAGTGAGAGGTCGCTGACGAGAGTCGTCTGCCGCCGTGGGTTTTCTGCTGCCGATAAGATGCGTTTGTCTCTGGTGGAGTGAGGGTTTGGGGTTTGTATGTTTGGGTGTGAAGGAGAGTGAGAGTGTTCTGGTAAGTGAGAGTGAGAAGTGAAACTGACAAATAAAGTTGAATCTTTTGTGTTTTTAGTACCGTGCAACCCGAGCCATACTCGAGTTTTGGAAACTTGGGTACACACTAACACAGTACTTGAGTTTGTAGGACTCGAGTACCAAGTGGCATTTTTTAATGCCCAAATGCCATGTCAGACAGTACTACGGTGGCAGAACTTCTAGGAACTCGAGTTTCATAAACTCGAGTACCATTTGAAACACGAGTTTGTCAAACTCGAGTACTAGAAAAGTGGTAGATTGCTAATTAGTTCCGAAATAGTGCTATATTGCTACAAGTTTTGCAAAATGGTGGTATTTGGCCATTTTCACCTCCTATTTCTCCCTAATTCGAAAGTCAAAACAAGTAGTTCTAATCTTTTCGGTCTTGACTATTTTTTTTTTGGTTAAAAAAGTATACAACAAACCCTCTAACAAGAGGGGGGAACAAACCGGAGGCAAGCCTCCGAATAAGAGTCAAAGTCCACCAACCCCTGAATAGACTCAGGGGGAGACGAAAATAGAGCAAAATTAATAGACTGAGTTCTGCCCAAATTGGCCATAGCATTGGCGCAGTTGTTGCCCTTGCGAAAAATGTGGGAAACATGAGAGTTAGGGATCCTTTGCATTCGCTAGAGGCAACAGAGAAGCCCAAAATAGCATAAAATTCACAAGCTATGGCGACACAGTGCTTAACGGATCTATCTACTAATTAGGAGCTCGGCTGCCACATCTGAAGATTAAAAACAGCCTTGTTTTGGTTCAACCAAATCGACCAGATACTAAAATGAAATAATAACTTCCAAGGTAGGTGATGGTTAGGAGAAAGTGCCCGACTACTGGAATTGATTTTTAGCCAATCCAACAGGGGGATGAGGATTTTTTATTTTTATTTTCTTTTTAAGTAAACGAGTGATTACGAAAAACATGAATTTTTTTTTAAGGGAAGAGGAAGACTGATTTTATTTATTTACTAGTGAAAGTCTTGTGTGTTGCACGACTTTAATCATGAATTTTCTTTATATATATATGTAAGGGCGTTAAGCCCAGCAATATATATATCTATGTACATATTGGGCGGTGGCCCAATCTAAGGACGTGAAGTAGTCCGAGGAGGGGTGAACATTATCATGGGAGTCCGTGTTAGTAAGTGAAGAGGTTAGTTTTGATCATAAGGGTCCACGAGGGTAGTTCGAGGATGAATGCCTCCTCGGCTGAGCTAAGCCGAGGTCCGAAGGGGTGGTCTGCCATCCAGAGCAACGTTCTAGGAAATTCTATTGATATGGATAAGTATCACAGAAGCACAGGATAGAGGGAAGTCCTAAAATATCTAAAGAGAAAGCTGCTACCATCGCATTGAATGCTCTGTAGCTAACTCTCTGGCCGCATTAATGAGGAAGTGATACCTGAATAGTAATTTTCAGCCTTACAGCTACTACAAGAGACTTCAGGAAGGTGTTGATGGGACAAGGATCGACACTAGCAATCTGCTCTACATGTGGAGGATAGAGATGACAGAAGGATGAGAGTATAAAAAAGAAAGAAGACCCTGAAGGAAAGGGATCGGAGAATTAAGAAAGAAATACTGTAGCAATTAAAATTGTATTTGTAACCAACTTCAAAGTAATATATACAAGAACCGATCTTCTCGAATTGTACCGAGGACTATTTTTCTTTAATAACAGCCAGACTATCTCTATCTTGTCGTCATTTGGATCCATTACAATTGCTACTCAACTCATTAGAACCTAGTTTTCTGACCCACTCTCTACAAATTCATTGTTTTGGGCTCTTTGGTCCTAGGTCCTCTACATTTTTGGGCTTAGGATTCAAACTGTGTCCCTACAATATATTTTTAGAAATAATAACTAATAAGATGTGTAAATTGCATAATTATTATTATTATATAAAATGCATAATTCTGTATATTTGTCCTTATATATAATATCTCTAACTAAAATTATCAATAAAAAATTTTCTAATTTTTTTTATAGTTCCTTATTTATTAATGAAGAGGGTGATTTGAACTCAAGCAGTTAAATATTTTCTAATACTTACATATTTTTGTTACTTGCATACGTGTAAATTGCAACCCGAAAAAAAAAAAAAAAAAAAGTTGGGGTGCAAGAGAGATACTATGGAAAGACCATTGGTAAATATATATAAGCTCTGAAATTTTGATAATAGATTTTTTAGTTGAAGTAAGATTTAAATTTTTGAAACTTAGATGCATGTTGCATGTTTTGATAAAATACTTATTATTACTTTTTCATAAAGAAATCGATAGGAAAAATAATTAAGTTGTTGTTTCTATCAACTGAAATTTGGATGCATGTTACATGTTTTGTTAAAACACTTATTATTATTTTAACTAAAATGCATGTTGTATGTTTTGTTAAAAGTTAAAACACTTATTGTTACTTTATTTAAAGAAATTGATAAGAACAAATAAGTTGTTATCTCTATCAATTGAAACTTAGAAACATGTTGCATGCATGTTTGTGAAAACACTTATTGTCATTTTATCTAAAGAAATTGATACTTAAAAAAAAAAAAAAATAGTTGTTGCCTCTATCAAAAATATTGTTTTTATCCAAAATATTGATATAATTTGGTGAAACAATTTGGCGCAACTACAGCTTTTAAACCTACTTTTATTATATAGTATATAATTATTATTTTATTAAATGTTAAAAAAAAAACTAATAAGAACTTCAAAGGGAAACCATTCAAAAAACCATTTTGCCTTTGAGTTTATGTGGACAAGTGGTAAAAAATAAGCCACTAAAATAGAGGACGTTCCTTTTTTCTTTTCTTTTTTTAAATTTTTTTGGGTAAAGCACTATCACTTAGTTATCAATTAATGTATTTAATTTTTGATAAATGCCAAAAATTGTTAAGAAAAAAAATTAATGTATTTACTTTTTTATAAATGCCAAATCTTAAGTTAGAAACTTTTAGTGGTAAGAAAAAAAATCAGTGATGGAAGTGATGTGTGCTTAGATAAGAACTAGTAACAGATCACCCTCTAAGATTTGTTGTAAAAATATTGTGGACGTGATAAGGGTAATTCTGAAAGTTGGATAAACTCGAAGCAAAGCTGACGGACCTGATGAACCCGACGACCTTGCTTGTGCGTTCGTAAATAACGACACCATGGAGCCGACGGTTTCACCTTAAGGCCGACGGATGCGCCTTAAAGGAGACGACTAGAATGCATAGACGAAATAAAAAGCTGACGGAAGGAAGCTGAAGGGGATAAGTAAGCCTTTGACGGATCTAACGTGCCCTTGCTTGGCCCCTACGCTTGAGTATATAAGGAAACATCTTGTGCTCCACGGCTAACCCTAATCGAGGGGATTCCTACAAGGAAAGGATCCTGCAAGATGCGCACATTAATGAAGATGTCAAAGGTTTAGCAACGTCATTAGATAGCCGATAGAAGAGCTCACCCCAATGACGGCCCCATGGCCTTTCGCTCAATGGGGACTGGACATCATGGGCCCATTCCCAATAGCAATACGGTAGTTGAAGTTCCTCATAGTTGGCATAGACTATTTCACCAAATGGGTAGAAGCTGAAGCCTTGGCCGCCATCATAGAGAAGAACGTGAGAAGCTTTGTCTGGAGGAACATCGTCTGCAGGTATGGGATCCGTAGAGCCTTGGTCTTAGATAACGGGAAACAGTTCGACAACGACTCCTTCAGGGATTTTTGCTCACAATTAGGAATCAAGAACCATTACTCCTCCCCCGCCCACCCTCAAGCTAACGGACAGGTTGAGGTTACGAACTAATCCTTGCTTAAAATCATCAAGACTTGGCTCAAGGGGGAAAAGGGTATATGGCCAGAGAAGCTGCCAAGCGTACTATGGGCATATAGAACGACAGCCAGGACACCTATGGGGGAGACACCATTTCGACTAGCATACGGGAGCGAGGCAGTTATCCTAGCTTAGGTTGGACTCACAAGCTACAGGGTGGATAATCATGATGAAAGGAGGAACAACGAGGCCATGCGTCTACAGCTTGACCTATTGGACGAAGTCAAGGCGACAGTTGAATAAAGGCTCGCGCGATACCAGGACCTCATGGCCAAGCACTACAACTCTAGAGTCAGACACAGAGACTTCAAGGTTGGAGACCTCATCTTGAGGAAGGTGACGAGCGCCACTAGAGATCCCACTTAAGGAAAGCTCGGTCCTAACTGGGAAGGACCCTACAAAATCACTTCATGGCAGAGGAAAGGCACCTACCACCTGGATATGTTAGACAGATAGAAATTGCACCATCCATGGAACACCGAGCATCTCAGGAAATACTACCAATAGATGACAGCAGAAAGGCACCTTTTAGTTAATTTTTATCTACAATACTTTCTAAGCCCAAAGGGCAGGTTTTTTATCCTTTTAAGAATTACGCACGCAATTATCTAAATAAAAGGAGTTATTCAGATATGACCTGCGTATATATTTGTCTATACAAAATTATTTTTGCAAGTCCTTAAGTGGACGAGTTCATCCCAAGTGAACGGGTTTATAACAAAGTCCACAAATGGACGAGTTCATCCCATGAGGATGCCTTTATATTTTTTAAGTCTACAAGTGGACGGGTTATTACAAAGTCCACAAGTGGACGGGTTCATCCCATAAGGATGCCTTGAAATTACTTAAGTCCACGAGTGGACGGGGTTATTACAAAGTCCACAAATGGAAGGGTTCATCCTATAAGGATGCCTTGAAATTACTTTAGTCCACGAGTGGATGGGGTTATTACAAAGTCCACAGGTGGACGGGTTCATCCCATAAGGATGCCTTGAAATTACTTAAGTCCACTTGGTTATTACAAATCCACAAGTGGATGGGTTCATCCCATAAGGATGCCTTGAAATTACTTAAGTCCACAAGTGGACGGGGTTATTACAAAGTCCGCAAGCCGACGGGCTCATCCCATAGGGATGCTTTAAAGTTATAAAGTCCACAAATGGACGGATTTATTATTAGATCCTCAAATAGAACTGGGTCGTTGTCATACCTAAAAGAAGACGAGTCCACCAAAGCAAACAGATTCATCCTAGTTAGTTATCAAGTTCTTTAAAGAACGAATACATCCTAACACATAGGCACAAGAATGGATGGACATACGCATAAAGATCAACACACATGCTTAAAGCGACGGATGTAAAATAATAACAACATACCATAAATAAAGTAAAATCTTTACAAACAAGGCCTAAAAAACAGAAGGGCACTAAGCATTGTTTGGAAATTAGACGAAATACATAACAGAATTATCATTACAAGTAAAAAAAAAGGGGCTAAGCTAAGGGGTCCCTGACATCCTGAGCTGGAGGGTTCTCGTCATCTTTGGAAGGAGGATCCTGAGCGTCCTAAGTAAGATTTTCAGCATCTTGAGGAGCCTCGGAGGACGGGATCAAAGGAGTGACGGCCTTCTCCACTGCAGGCTAAGCAAGAACGACACCATCATTTTTTGGATCCTGTTCTGACTCGGTGGAGTCGTCGGTATCCTCAAAGACGGTGTCACCAGCAGGGGTTAATGGCAGCGGGTCATCCATGGTGAACTTGGATAAATCCAAGTGTAGGTAGACAGATTTAACCTACTTCAGGCAATCCTCAAACCCGTCACCATAGTAGACGGCGTAGGCATTAATGAAAAGCTATGAAGCCTTGAATTCAGTTATGGCGTCAACCTTCGCCGTCTCTACCTGCCCAAGAAGAGCCGTTAGCTCCTTCTCCAACGTTGCCTTGGCCTCTCACTCCTTTTCCTTCTGATGGCCCACCTCCTTCAACTTCTCATTTAGCTCCGTCACCTCCTTATTGAGAGTATGAAGGGCATCCTTGTACTGATCTTGCTCATTAGTCAGGTTCTTGTTGCACTTGCATAGACGGTTGATCACCCCTTCCTGAGTGACGCACCTATCTTGAAGCGCCATCATACGGACCAGCGCCTGGAAACAAAACAACCGTCAGCTACTGAACCAAAAAAAAGAAGAAGAAAGAGAGACGTACCCGTGAAAGGTTAAAAATACCTGACGCCCCCAACTCCTCCGTCATCTGCTCAGCACAAAGATCCATGTCCGTGTCCTTGATGATTGACTCAATCACCTCAACGGCATGATCCTTGTGAGTAAGAAGAAGACGGATAGATCCCTGAGTGACGGGACTAGTCGACGTCATCAAACCTTTGCCAACTCCATGGCTAGGTTTCAGAGGCGACGACTTCTTTGGCTTGTCGCCTGCAGGGACGACCAGTCCTTTCTTGAGAGCACGATCGTCCTTCCCCTCGCTTTTTCTCTTAGATGTCACTTTGGTGACGTCCTTAGGAGCTGACGAGGAGGCCCCATCCTTCTCCTTTTTCTTCTTGCTCGCTGCAGCTGTCCTTACCAAAGCTCTTTGCTTCACTGCCTCCATTTCTGCGAAGGACAAGAGACGGGCATCAGATAAGCTGATGCAAATAAAGACAACGGGAAAAAGGAAACAAGAAATATAACTTACGTCGACGGGAGAACGCGTTTAGTCTGCGAGCTACTGGTGTCGTCTCAAGACCTCCACAATAAGCGCGTAAAGTGTCGAGGGTAATTAGGTCCCGGCACCTCCGCTCATCCAAAGGGATCTTTGTAACCCGATGGATGAAAGCTTCTTGCTTGTTCATAATATGTGGACGAACACTAGCTGAAAATGAGGAAAGTAGACGACATTAAAAACTTGAAACAAATAAATAAAGAAAAGTGAAGATGTAGACGGTACTAAACCTGAATCCTTGACGATGCCCCAAGTATTATCAAAGCCATGGGGCATCGTCACCCACTCTTCTTGACGGCACACCCAGTCCGTCCCTTGAACAAAAAAATATCTGCCCTTCCAATTCCTATTGGAGTCAGACATGTCTGACACCAGCTTAAGTTCCTTCTTCCTTGCCATGAAGTGATATATCCCTTGGGACGAGATGATATTTTGGGGGTCTATAGCACCAAAAGAACTCGTCAAGAGTAAGCTGACGATTCCCGCCACTAAGATGACCCCACAGGATTTCAGCCCTAATGAATATCCTCCAGGCGTTGGGAGCAATTTGGCTGACAAAAAATCCTAGAAAATTGGCCAACTGACGATGTAGTGCCATCAGTGGCAATCTCAACCCTGCTGCGAACATGGCATCATACATGCTGACGTCCGCGGTCTTCCTTGAGTAGCACTTCTCAAACTTCCCAAGAAGACGGATTGGGATATGATCAGGAATTTGATAGCGGTCCTGTAAATTCTTGAAGATGTTGGCCGTCATCGTCGGCTTAAAGTCATTAACAGTCCAAATTTTGGGGAGAATAAAGGGACGAGTATGACCGTCCCCTAGGCTTCCTAAGCTTCCTTCCATAGAAGCTCCCCCGTCGCTCTCATTCTTGTCTTCGTTATCTCCTACCTCTAACTCCCCCTCATTCTCTCCTTCACCCTCGTCATCCTCATCTCCCTCTCTTCCTACTACTTCATCTCTGTCAAAGTCTTCCTCCTTGTCAGCAGGAGATCGGGCAGACGGTTCCCTCTCTGATGACCAGGACAAGCCCTCCTCGGGTCCATGACTTGACGGGAATACTTTGTAGTAGCCCGCTTCCTCACGGACTGACGACTGCTCACTTATCGCTTCACTATGTCCTGACGTCTATTCACCAACAAGTGACAGAGGTATTCTAAGAACCTAAAACTGATGGGTCTCTCTATAGAATTAACGACCAACTAGAAAAACGAAAACAAAAGATAGAATGGAATAAAAGAAAAAGAGGACTTACGAAGTTAGTATACAGTTCCTTGAGAAATGACGGCCTCAGCAAAATGATGGCAACAAAGGTGACGAGATCAGTAGGTTGACGGAAGCAGGGTAGACAAAAATGACGAGCTCTCTCTCTTAAGATCAACAAGGTTGAAATAAGAGGAATAAGGGGAGGAGGTGAGATATATATAGGATGAAAAATGCACGAAAGATGAAGCAACGCCCTCATTCAGAAACGAGGCCAACTAGCTTACGCCACATGTTCTAGCATTTAATAGTGGCTGCTCAAGGAATCATCCATAAATACCCCTTTCTTTTTCCTCTGGAAAAAAAAAAAAAAAAAAAAAAAAAGGGATCCTGCAAGATAACCCGTCAGCTAGAGCCAACGGAGCTATGGAGTAGGGGGCAGCTGATAAGGGTAATTCTGAAAGTTGGATAAACTCGAGGCAAAGCTGACGGACCTGATGAACCCAACGACCTTACTTGTGCGCCCGTAAATAACGACACCATGGAGTCGACGGTTCCACCTCAAGGCCGACGGATGCGCCTTAAATGAGACGACTAGAATGCATAGACGAAATAAGAAGCTGATGGAAGGAAGCTGAAGAGGATAAGTAAGCCTTTGACGGATCTGACGTGGCCTTGCTTGGCCCCCACGCATGAGTATATAAGGAAATATCTTGTGTTCCACGACTAACCCTAATCGAGGGGATTCCTACAAGGAAAGGATCCTGCAAGATGCGCGCATTAATGAAGATCTTCCTCACAAGGAAAAGCCCTCTATGCCAAGGAACGAATGTCAACCCTACCTACTATAAAAACTCCCAAACCCTTACAAACCAAGGTATGCATAATTTTCTCCCAGCTCTGGCACTCTAGAGTTGTGAAAGTTTTCTAACTTGACATTCATAGGGTATTTGGTCGGTACCACACTGGTACTCTCTTAAGGTCTTCCTTTTTTGTGTTGCGCAGGTGTTGCCTCGAGCACGTGAGGATTGTGTGACTTACTGACGATTTTTTGCATCATCAAGAGGTATGATTTTTCTTCTTTATTATGTGAAATAATATGTTCACAATATTTTTACAACAAATCATAAGTAGAAAATTGTTACTTGTAGGAAACAATTCTTGAATTTTATGAATGACAAATCTGTTATGGACGACAGAACGAGGAGAAGGGACAAAAAGGATATTATAGTCTTGTGAAAAGAAAGAAAAAGAAAAAGAGTTTTAGCAACTTTACTGACACACGAATTGGAAAATTTTTAAGTACTTTCGAAGTATGAATAAATGATGCTTTCTCTTTTCATATTCATGGTGGACCTTGTCATGAATTTAAAGAGTGGACTCTACCATAAATTTAAGAGAAAAGAGCACAATTCTTAGTGCTTTGGAAATACCCAAATACTACTCACAATTGTCAAACCGTTTTCTACTCCCAAAAACTAAGAATATTTTATTCTATAAAATGCAACCTTAAGATTAAAATAGCCGGCCGGCTCTCATTAACAAAAGCATTTTATTAATTACAACTTTATATGTCTTTATTTTATTTACATAAGAAAGGTATAGGTTAATAGGTGATAAAAATAAGACAAAGACTTATTCTTATTTATTATTTATAGTAATTAACAACTAATAACTGGTTGGCTTGTTACTTATGTGTCAGAAATTTCTCTTCGAAAGTACAACCTTGTTTATGAGTTATTCCTTCTTCTTTTTTTAATAAAATAAAAAAATAATAATAATACAACGTCGTTTATCAAACCAATTGAGATTAGAAGGTTCTTTCTCAAAAAAAAAAAAAAAGAAAAAAAAAAGAAAAAAAAAGAAAAAAAGAGATTAGAAGGAAGTGTACCAAGAAAGCAACCTTGTTTATATTGGTTGATTTAAGCCTAGGGAGGAACAATGAGAGGAACCGAATCACATGTTGCTGGCTACAATCTGTATAAAAAAAAATCATATATGGATAGACCCTCAACAGCCCACCATGCAATCTCAACTTTTTCAAATTTCAAAATTTTTAAAATTTTTAACTTTTTTTTTTTTTTTTTTTTTCACAAAATTTTAACTTTTTCAAAAAGAATTTCAACTCTCAACTTTTAACTTTCTGATCCAATGGTTGATATGAAAAGTTAACTTTTTAACTTTTAATTTGAACCATTAAAAAGGTATTGCATGGTGCAATACCCCTTGAGTTTTGCACCATATCTCAATCCCAACTCCCTTGAGTTTTGCTACCTTCAAAATAACAATACAACTAGAACTCATGAGCCTTTAGCGTGGATCTCCCCATCTCACCTTAATTGTTTGAGCTTTTAGCTTGACCGCTATTTTGATTACTCACAATTTGATCAAGATGGGAAAGTATTATAGTGAGCATTTGTTGCATTTCTTTGAACATTTGTCGTTGGTTAAAAAAGCCAAGTAATTGACCTCTGCTTCTAATTGCTCCATGTGGTGGTCCTCCATAACCAGCTTTGATACCAGAAGTTATCTACCCAACTTTTTTAATGGTTACTTTGAGTCTTTGTGAGGGAATTAAAAACTCCTAATTTGATAAATGAATTAGTGGGAGGAAGCCCAAACCCACAAGTTAGACTAGGTAATAATTTGTAACTTAATAATTCATTAATGTTCTTTAGTCATTATCAACATATGAATTTATACATCCATCAATAAAAGAATAAAACTAATCTTAATCCAAAGTAATCTAATTAATCTAATTCCATACTAATTTATTTGAATAAATAGAAAATATCTCTATTATTATTTATCTAGTACAAATTAAAATAAATTAGGTGTTACACCAAGCATAACTTTAAACAACGTTCCACTATCTAAAAACTTTAGAGTGTATTAATATTTTTTGAAAATAACATCATTGCCATAAATTTTCTCGTTATACCTTCCATGCATGCAGAAGCTCAAGACTATCAAAATTCAATCACCATATGTTCAATTGTCAACAGTGAATGGCAGACAAAAAGTAGTAGGTCCATGTGAACGATAGTCAATAACAAGTGTCCACTACTCATAATTGAGTACTTTAACATATGGTGAATTGGGGTGAGTTCCTAGATCATTTGAACCAACTTAATAATTAAAGATCTTAGATTATTCTGGGTGGAATTTGATCAAATTCTAGGTTTTGACTAATCTATTGTAAATATACTATTTTTGAAAAGTTTTGACAGCATTTTTATTCGAAATATAAAAAGTTGTCAAAACAATCAGTTTTATTTTTTTATTTTCTCATAAAATTTCTAAAAATATTTGCTAAACCAATGCCCTTAAGAAATCCTTTAACTTTTCCTTAATTTAACTACTTTTAGCCCTTTAATAATATTACTTGAAATTCATTTAAAATTACTTCTGATCCATTTGAAAATAAAGTTTTCTTACCAAGAATTATAATTAAATAAAAAAGAAACCAGAAATTTCTTCTACCATGTAGTGAAAATTTGACTATTCATTTTTTATATGTTTCCAAATATAATAACTCAATTTTTATTACTTCTTCGAGAAATATAAACAATAAATTAATAAATTACATCAAAGTGTAAACATCCCATTTCCATTTTTTTTCCAACTTTTTTTTCGCATTAGGGATAAAATAATAATCTTTTGTAAGTGAAGATCCTCTAGATGATCCTAACCCTAAAATCCATATCAAAGCGGTCATAGTGCAATTAAGGACAAATTGATCCTTTTTGCGTGCGTGATTAAAACAGTGCTAGTAGGGTGTAGGGGGCAAGGGTCGGGGTTCAAGTCTTCAGAAGGAAGTTTCACACACATATACACTTAGATTAGGTTAGAGTAGAATTTTTATCTTATATATAAAAAAAAAAAATCATTATTCAATAAATGCTTGAATCTGATTGTTTAATATGTGATCTTACTATTTTGACATGAATGTATAGGGTTATCCAACGTTAACAATGACTTGATTCTATACAAAAATGATTAAATAGGTGATTTAATTTGGATATGATGATGAATTTGAGATTGACAATATATTTCTTATAATGAAATGATACCCTTTTTATTGATGATCTGCATACATGTGGCCTCATAGCAATAGATTATAGTGAAATCATGCATTTCTTCTTATCCACTATTTAAATGAAGTGTTTTCGCTTACAATAATATTAGGAGTGTGCAAGTTTTGCCACAAATTCCTCTATATTTTTATCTGAACTTCCACCTTCTCCCCTTGCCTCTTTAGCCCATTCTTTCCATCTCAGTGCATTCCTCTTCATCCTTTGCCCTCTCTCTCCCTCTATTACTTCCTTTATGCATCACTCTATTTCTTCCTTGGTAGCAATGCCTTTTTCAGTCAATTTAATCCTAACCCCTACCTTCCACACATCCACAATGAACTTTGCATTAGTTGGTTGATCTGTCCATTGTGGCATTGCAACCATTGGCACTCCCAAACTCAATGCCTCAAGCGTCGAGTTCCATCCAGTGAGTCATAAAGCACCCAACTGCTTTGTGAGCTAATACTTCTAGTTGGGGGCACCAACTCACAACTAATCCTTTCTCTGTTGTTTCTTGCAGAAAATTTATGGGAAGCTTTTTTACTTCAGATTCTCTAACTACCCATAAGAAGTGGCAATTGCTATTCTTTAGTACCCATGTTATCTCCTCCATCTGTTCTTCTCCAAGGGTTGCCATGCTTCCAAATGAAATATAAACCACTGAGCCAATTTCTTTTGTGTCTAGCCACTTCATGCAAGTGTCCATATTAGGCTTGAATAGGTTAAGACCATAATCTTTGTCATCTTCCAACCGCTTGTCTAAGTGCATTGATGGAATAGTTGGTCCAATTGTTGTAATAGGCCATCGACTTGCCATCCAATTTACTACCTAAAGGAATTTAGAAAGTAGAATCATATATGTTTAACAAAACCATGGAAAAGAAAAATAAAAGAAGATGAAAAAGAAGTATTAAGAACTCCTATACCATGCCATCTTTGGTCAATGATATTAAAAAAAAAAAAAAAAAATTGTTAACTAAAGATGGAGAGGATAGCAGTACTAGTATCATAAATAGGATGCAATCTAAAATTATAAAGGAAATGTATATGTTGTTTTTGGTAATGTCTGTTCTAACTCAAATGATACTTCCTCTTTTCATATTAGTTAAATGCATGTAGTGTAATTATTTAAATTCATATTTAAATAACAAAAGAAGAGCATGAATATATTAACAATGTTCAAGTTATAAAGGCTCAAGATCTGAAATCGTTGTTTTTGAGTTAATTAGATTCAATGTACTGTAACTTAATTGTAATTCTACTTGTAATGCACGGTTTAGTCTAATGTTCATACCCTCAATGAAGTAATTGTATCACATAATTTAAGACAATAAAGATTTAGTTGCTGAAGTGCATTTCATTATATATGTTGTCCTCCTATGGACTTTTTCTATCTACTCTAACAATTATTCTAACATGGTATGAGAATTATCTCTTAAATTCAATTTTAATTTGAATTCAAAGTTATCTGTATCTCAAAAATTTTAACCAAAAAATTAAAAAGTAATATTTCAGCACCGCCACAAAATAACTATCTCTATCCTCTTAAAAACTAAATAAATTAGGTGTCATCCCCCATCTTCAAGTCATCTCCATAAAGATATCTTCTTATCCCTAATTTACATTGTTAGATTATGATTCCTACTTATAAATAAAGGCACAATTTTTTTTTCTCTAAATACAACTATTAGTTTGAGAGAGGTAACAAAGAGTCCATGAAAGTTCTATTTATAGATATTATAAAGTATAAATATACTGGGCATGCAAAATTTTTTAGGACAAATATTAATAGATGTAAATTTTCTAAGATGATAAATGACTTGATTTAAAATTAAAAGGTAGAGGTTGTTATGAAACATAAATTTTGTTCAAAAAAATTTACTTTCTAAACTTTTTATGGTGTTTAAAACAAGATAGAGTTTTCCGCCAAATTAATTGTAGGAATCTCATACAATCTATTACGTGGTGGTTCATAAGGACATGCATGTGTATTAAATTACATAATTCATTAAATCATTTTTAAAAGTTTCACATGACTATTAAGCAAATCCTGTTACTAATAATTCATATGGGTGCTCATTTTAGTTGCCATGTAATGCTTTTAAGAACTTTCCTCTAAACCATTTTAGAGGAAAATTTTGTCCTCAACACAATTGAGCATTCTTTTAAACTTCGGTTATTTTTGTTGGACAAAAAATGACCAAGTCGGCAAATATGTTAGGTAAGATTTAGTTATTTTGTACATATCTTGGCCAATAGGCCAAAAACGAATTGACTCCTTGTGTAATTAATTGATTAATTAACCAAGTTTATTAATTAATCAAATTAACATGCAAACGCGTGGTAGCACAAACAAATCACCAATTAAACTAAGTGCAGTGGAAAATAAATTGACATGATGATTTGTTTACGAATGGGGAAAATCAACACGGCAAAAACCCCATCGGGTGATTTTAAGGTCACCACTCCTGACAATCCACTATTATCACAACAAGCGGTTACAAGTAAAGGAATCCCAATACCTTCTACCAACTTACAGTTGAACCCTTACCCCAATACCTAATTGGACTTGTTCTGTAGTGACAATCTCTCCTTTTCAATGCACGGCTCCCAGTACGTGACTAACCAATTGCGCGGATCCCAGTATGCGACTTCAATCACCAACTAAAAAAGGTTGTTGGTTGCAAAGTTCTTCAGTTCATCCAGACGATGAAGATCAAGAAGATGCTTGGTTACAAAACTCTACGGTGTACAAACACAGCAACTTCTACACAAGAGATGAACTAGGGCAAATTCTGTCTCTGGTCACAATTTGCTTGAACAAACTTTGCTCAACACTTGTGCAACTTGTGTCCACTTTGACGGCCCTTAAAACAATCCTTTTATATGTCTAGGGTTGTGAGAAAAGAAAGTCCAAACACATAATCACGAATTAGAGTCAAAACAGATCTGAAATTCTGTTTTTCATAAACCTCGATAGATGCCTATCTGTCGAGCTGCTATCGAGCAGCTGTCGAGCCATAGGGCTGGAACAGCTCTTCAAGCTCGATAGATGGCTAGCTGTCGAGATTTAATGACAGGCACTTCTTCAACTTGAATCTTGGACAGACTCGCATGGCTTCAACACTTGATCTTAAAAAAAAATTTCTTGAAGTATTAAACACATCCTAGATCTACCCAAAATACAAGTAAAGTGTGTTTTGTCAAAGGATTAGCCAATTACAGAAAGTAGTGACATATGTTCCTAACAAGTGAATCACATATGTCCTAACAATCTCCCACTTTGGCAATCCGTGACAAACCACAACAAACAAATGAACATATGAGAGAAGTCATAAATCACTCAACTCATGTTCACTTGTTGAATACAATAAAATCTATCCTAACACAAACTCTTGAAAAATTTTGCAAGAAGGGAGTTTATGCAAGTAGACTTTGACCACCTGTATTTCTAAAACACTTTAAACAAAACTCATCACGACATCTTTGTGTGAAACAGAAATAATAGATTGCATACAAGTAATAAGAAGCATGTGCATAAAGAGAGAAAAGAAACAACACATGTAAGGGTAGGTGAAAGAAACATACATCAACATATAAAGAAAATAAGTACAATATATGTCAATAATGGTCACAAGACCTAAGGTACAAGAATAAATGTATCTAAAAAGTAGAAAAGAAAAAGATACAAATAATCATTACTACATCCCTCAGATATCAACACTCCCCCTAACAAAATGGTTCTATACTAACTCTTTCCCTAAGAGTGACTACTCTCATATCCAAAACTACTTCCCCTTTTTGTCACGAGGGACAAAGGGTATTAGTGTCAAGTAGACATCTCATCGGTAGAGCTAGCATCTCCATCATTATCATCATCAGAAGCATCATCGTCATCACCATCATCATCAACCTCAGTCTCAGAATCAGAAGCCATAGGAGGAGGTGAAGGAGAAGCCTCAAGAGCGAAGCCACACATGATCGCCTGCCGTCGTGCAATACGACCGACATGAACGTTCACCTGATACAGCTCGGTAGAGAGAGTATCAAGGCGAGCATCCATGCGCTGAAACTGCGTCATGATGTCTCCTAAAGTCACATCGCCCGTAGAAGAGGAGGGAGCGGATGTGGATGGAGCAAATCAGGATGGAGCCGAATGGGAGGGAGGAGCTACTGACCTAGACTGCCTCGACCTAAATTGCGCCTCACTACGTTTAACAGTAGCGGCGTCTATGGCACACATGAAAGTGAAATGGTCGGACGCAGGAAAGGGAACAGAAAAATGGCATAAGATCCTCGTGATAGCGGAAGGAAAGATGAGCTGCCATCCTCGTGATAGTGGAAGGAAAGATGAGCTTATCACGGGGTGCCGAATGCCTATGAACATCTATGATAGACAGAATAAAATGAGAAGGAAAATCTATAGTAAGATACTCAAAAAGGGACAACAAAAATTGAGCACGAGGTTCTGTGATAGAGTTATAGTGAGACAGAGGGTGAAGAACAAAAATCATGACCATGTTTAAAAACCGAGGACCTTTTGCAAAGTCTGTATAGTAAGTGAACTGACGCTCACCCCAAACAGAAGGGCGCTCACAGAAAACAAATTTGAGCTCATCCTTGGACACAGTCCTCAGACGCTCACAACCAGGTAGTCAGGGAACTCTACCCTAGAGACATGGAGCACATCGGATACCAAGTGAAGAATCAATTCCATGCATGTTGGAGTAAAACTCCTGAATCAACACGGATGGACATGTGACCGGGACATCACACAGTGACTCCCAACCCCGACTGTGAATGACATCGAGTAGGTCAGTGTCGGCGAAGTCCGCTAAAATGACTCGGCGTTCAGAATGAATGCCTCGTCGAGAAAAATTCTCCGAGAAAACCTTTCGGGCATCCTCATCACGAAACTGAATATGTGATGGAGTAGGATCAGAGGAAGAAGATGCCCTAGAATGAAGAGGGTTTCGAGACAGAACAGACTTATGTTTTGGTGCCATAGACACGCCTAACGCAACAGAATAGAGAGGGAGAGAGAGAGACAATCAGAAAAGTCCCAAGCAGTTCAAATATATCAAAATATGTTGAAAAGAAAGAACGAATGCATGGGAGTGCATGAACATGTGACATGCAATATAAAAAGCATCATGGGCTTAGCCCAATCCAATCCTACTAGCACACAATCAATTTGCACGTATCTAAATGCATGATAATACTATTATAATGCTCATGTGATGCAATGTATGAGGTTTTAAACTCATTTGAGCAAAAACCCATCCCAAAATTTCAACAAAAACTCAACAATTTTGAAAAACCCCAAAATTTTTCAAAAACCCCAAAACCTAGGTTTCAAAACATGAAATGCATGAAGGATGAAAGATGAGAAGCTTACCAAGTGAAGAAAATCTTGAAAAAGCTTATAGAAACCTTGAGGAAAGGATTTGGAGTGAGAGAAAGTGTTTAGGGAGGTGAAAAGACAAGTCTGTCGAGAGAGAGATTGAAAAAAAATGAGAAGGAAATCGCGCTGAACCTTTTTATAGAAGGTCAGTAAATCTCGACAAATAGAGGTGTTGAAAGGTGTCGAGAATTAAAGCGTCGACAGATGCAGCTGTCAAGAGGTGTCGAGGAAGAATTCATCAGACATGATAAAAGAATCTCGATCGATCCACCAACTGTCGAGAAGCTATCGAGGGTCCAGGAGCTTTCTCGATCGATCCATCAGCTGTCGAGATAGCTATCAAGATTGTGATAAGAAATAGCTTAGGATCTCGACAGATAGCTAGGTGTCCAGAAGCTGTCGAGATTGCTTAAAAACAGTTTTTCAAGAAGGGAAAAACACATATATTAATGAAATCAAGCTAGCAACACAACCAAGGATCCAATCAACATATTAGACTCTTAAAATCATCTCTCAACAGTAATTTTAAGCACATAGATCCCAAAAACACACACACACACACTAAACAAGTCTAACCAATTTTATATTTCAAAAATGAGTCAAGGCAGTTTAGTGAGCATACATTAACACATGTAAACCTTGTGATGGCCAAATCACATTGTACCTGCACATGTATCAAGAGTAGCAAAGAATATTACGTGTTGTGTGTGAAAAACATTGCAAGATTGCATAAGTGTATACATGTTATGGCGATTTGAAATATGAGAAAATCACTTTAACTCACACAAAATCATAACTATTTGATGGGGACTATCACCTTCGAGGTACATCCTATAACTCCTACATCTCCTAGTATACACGCTTGCAATCATATTTAAAAGCATTTTGATCTTTTTGCTTTTGATTTTTCTTTGCATATTTTTTCTTTTAAGCGAATCATGCATGTGTATATAAAAGATAGAAAAGAAATATTCAATTATGTTAAGCATTTGACATTCCAATTTTGCTATGACGAAGCACACAAATGTCATTCATGATTGGCGGGCAATAGTGGTGAGATGGTTATTTATGCATTTCTTTTAGGATTTTCTAATCCTTCCTGTCAAAAAGAGTGATACGAGTGTTAAGTACAAGAGATAACTGTTAGGATTAGTGCCCTTAAATCCTATTGTATGATACTATGTATGACATTATGTATGACTTAATATTGTGTTTAATAAAGTTGTTTTATTATTATTTAAAATAATGGTAACATGAATATTCAGACATTATCATATAGTCCATGAGATGCATAGTATGTGATTTATGTGATTTAGTCACAGAAGATATAAGTCACAAGTTCTTTGTAAACTCAGAATTGTAGTTTGTAGTCGATGATAAAATTGAGCGTTTCATCTGCGAAAACTATAACATATTAACTAAGATGATTTGTCTTGATCATGGAAGTGGAAACTTCTAGTTGATATGTTGATATGTTTTAAGAGTTAAGACATATTGAACTGGACCGCTGTGAGATTTATTATTCTCCGAATGACTGTTAATTGAATAATAAATCTCACAACTTCTATTTACATGAACTCTTAATCCTGAGAGAATAATGGACCTGATCATGAAGTGTAGGTTGTTTTGATATATCAGAAGTGAGATCTAAAGTAACGGTCAAAATCTCAGTATGTTGGGCAGCCACATTTAGTGTTGATGGAACATATATTCTCAAGATGGAATTCATAGTCTCTTAACGGAGATATAAAATATTCTCTTGAGATAAGTTTAATGGGTTCGGTTTTTTGGAGAGTTAGGCCTAACCACTTTAGTAAGGAATTACTAAAGTATATATTTATGAAATTGGATTTCATAAATATATGATGAATAACTTAAAATGATTAAACCAGGTACTCAAGGATTAAGATGTAGTAATCTACAAAGTGGCAGTCTACATTAATGACTTTGTATTACTACGAATATTTTATGAAGCGGTTACATACACAATAAAGTTTTGGGATATAATTTATTAGTAATATTAAATATAATTAATGGTAATTTTGGACTTGTCAAGAGTTGACAGAAAAGCCCAAGGCCCATTGGAGCTAGTGTCTTATTTGTTCCCTTTTGGTCCCACTCCAAGCCACTTACTAAAGCCCAATTGGAAAAGCCCAAAAAACTAGCTCAATTAGATAATCAGTTATAAGGAGAGAAATATATAAAATTTTAAGTTATATGAAATGGTTTGTATGTGAGTATTGGACAATCTTAAAAATTCTCCCTTGAACAAATTCATATAAATTGATTGAGAGACCACACATCTTGGGTACAAGTGGAATTGGAGTGAAGATTAAAAGTGTTCTCAAGAACTTGCAATCTTTGTTTTGAAATTCACCACACCAAGGTACACTCTCTTGTTCTTATATTCTGAAATTTACATAGTGCATGTTATCAATTGCGAATGAAGTAAATCCGTTAATTTTCCGCTGCGTATGTTTTGTATGCGATGCAAACATCTATTTTTTCATCAATAACTTAATCTTACTCATCACAAACACGAGCCACAAATCTCACTTACTTAGTTGTGCATAAGGATGCTCATCTAAGCTACAAGAGATACAAAGTTTAGAAAACTCTGTTTCAATGGCCATCCAAGATACACAAGTACCAATATACACAAAACACACACTGTTTTTGTATTTTTCTGATTTTTCAATTTTTTTTTTAAATTTTTATATCAAAAACAAAATAAATAAAACTGAAAACAAACAAACAAAAACATGTTAAACAAAGCAAAGCATAAAACTAGACTGACTCAAAACTTGAAAGCAAAACACACAAGTTATGCAAACAAAAACACGAAGAGAGAGAAGAAAGTGATAGAATCACTTAGAGCCATTTTCCTTCCACACATTGGAAGAACCTTTCCGTTTAGCAAACCCTTGATCTGGAGGTAAGGGGGAAGAATTGAAACCGTTCAAGTTCAAAAGGAACATGAGGGCTTTGAGAAGATCTCCAAGGGGAGCAAGAGAGGATTGAAGCTGATTCTAGCTTCCAGATGCTATCATGCCGTTGCTCTATTGAGTGGCTAACCACTTATAGCAATTTGGTCGAGTATGACTGACAACTTCACAATGATGATAGAGATGCTGCTTCTTATGTTTAGGCTTTTGAGAGTTATCCTTCTTAGCCCTAAGGTTTTTAGTCTCATTCTTAGCAAGTTTAAGGGGTGCTCCTAAGATAGACTTACCATTATCTATGTTCTCACTAGCTAAATCATTTTTAACTTCATCAGTTTCAACATTATTAGCAGGAGGAACAAAAATAGTAGTATTGGTAGAAGCAATATTAGAAGAAGAGAGACCATACCCTAAACTTGTTCGATTAGAAGCATATTTTTGAAGATTGAGCATCTCATCAAGCTTTGCACTTGAAGTCCTCTCCAATTGAGCTCTGACTTGAAACAGCTCCGCTTCAAACTTCTTGTTCTTCTTAGCCAAGAAATTATTTTCAAACCTCAGTGCTCCAATAGTCTGATTGGCTTCATCAAACTTTGTGAAAAGTTCTTCGCGATCAAGTTCCACATCACTGAGCTTCTTGGTGGTCAGCCTATAAAGTTTCTCATAGGCTGTATGGATATCATCTTGATCATCCATCTTCTCGAACTTAGAATCCACCAATTCCTCTTCTTCATCCACATCTTCAACAATCCTCTCAGTAGGATTGACAGTGGCAGTGAAGGCATTCAGGATTCCGTCATCCTCATTGTCGGAATCATCTTCAGGCTCGGTGTCTTTCAATGTAGCAGCAAGTGCCTTGCTCTTCCCAATGGTCTTGAGATATGTGGGGCACTCTTGTTTCATATGACCGAAACCTTGACACCTAAAGCACTTTGGTCTTAAGGGAACAGTGTACTGACTGCCATCCCTAGCATCCTTCTTCCCTTTGTCTTGGCCCTTGAACTAAGAAGAATTGGATTGCCTATGGTCCTTGTCGAAACCCTTCCCATTAGCATTCTTCATGAATTTCTTGAATTGCCTGGTGATGTATGACTTCATCTTGGAATCTTCATCTTCTGAAGACTCATCAGTGTCACTACTCTTGGCCTTCAAAGCCATGCTCTTGTTCTTACCCGACTTACCAATCCTCGTTAACCCTAGCTCGTAGGTCTGCAGATTACCAACTAGCTCTGTTAAAGGGATCTTGTTAATATCCTTTGATTCCTCGATTGCCGTAATCTTGGCATGGAATCTCTCGGGTAGAGATCTGAGCACCTTTCTTACAATCTTGGGTTCAGGAATGGTTTCCCCAAGATTGAAAACTGAGTTCACTATGTCTTTGAGCTTGGCATAGAACTTATCAAATGACTCATCCTCCTCCATCTTAATCTCTTCGAAGCTTGTAGTGAGCCTCTGAAGTTTCGAATCCTTAACAGCCTTAGTTCCTTCATAGGTTGTCTAGAGGATGGTCCATGCCTCCTTAGCAGTTTTAGTAGAGGATATCTTCTTGAACTCCTCATTAGTGATTACACTGAATAAAGCATTCAATGCCCTGCTGTGAAGTTTGCCGCCTTGATTTTGGCATCATCCCAATCGGCCGGCGCTTCCTTTGGCTTGGTCTAGCCAATCTCTACAGCTTGCCACACCTTCTTATCTAGAGATTGCAAGAAAGCTCTTATGCGTACTTTCTAGTATGCATAGTTAGTGCCATCAAATAAAGGAGGTATAATTAATGACTATCCTCTATCCATGACAAATAGGGGTCAATGGATCAACACAGAAAAGATTAACCCTAATCAGAGTGTGCCTTCTCTGATACCACTTGATAGGCCAAAAACGAATTGACCCCTTGTGATGAATTAATTGATTAATTAGCGAAGTTTATTAATTAATCAAATTAACATGCAAATGCGTGGTAGCACAAACAAATCACCAATTAAACTAAGTGCAACGGAAAATAAATTGACACGGTGATTTGTTTACGAATGGGGAAAACCAACACGACAAAAACCCCATCGGGTGATTTTAAGGTCACCACTCCCGAAAATGCACTATTATCATAACAAGCGGTTACAAGTAAAGGAATCCCAGTACCTTCTACCAACCTACAGTTGAACCCTTATCCCAATACCCAATTGGACTTGTTCTGTAGTGACAATCTCTCATTTTCAATGCACGGATCCCAGTACGCGACTTCAATCACCAACTAGAGAAAATTGTTGGCTGCAAAGTTCTTCAGTTCATCCAGATGATGAAGATCAAGAAGATGCTTGGTTACAAAACCCTACGGTGTACAAACATAACAACTTCTACACAAGAGATGAACTAGGGCAAATTCTGTCTTCGGTCACAATTTGCTTGAACAAACTTTGCTTAACACTTGTGCAACTTGTGTCCACTTTGACGGCCCTTAAAACAATCCTTTTATATGTCTAGGGTTGTGAGAAAAGAAAGTCCAAACACATAATCACAGATTAAAGTCAAAACAAATCTGAAATTCTGTTTTTCATAAACCTTGACAGATGCCTATCTGTCGAGCTGCTGTCGAGCAGCTGTCGAGCCACGAGGCTGGAACAGCTCTTCAAGCTTGATAAATGGCTACCTGTCGAGCTTTAATGACAGACACTTCTTTAGCTTGAATCTTGGACAGACTCTTATGGTTTCAACACTTGATCTTGAAACAAAATTTCTTGAAGTATTAAACACATCCTAGATCTACCCAAAATACAAGTAAAGTGTGTTTTGTCAAAGGATTAGCCAATTACATAAAGTAGTGACATATGTTCCTAACAAGTAAATCACATATGTCCTAACATTGGCTCATATGATACTCACGTGGTCATTTTTTGTCCAAGAAAAGTCACATTAGTATAACATAAGGGTCAGTTGAGTTATTTCAAATAACAAAAGGAATTAAAATGTCAATTTTGTAACAAAAAGGATGTTTTTAGCAACGATCCATACCACAAGGGCCTTTTTGCATTTAACCTAAATTTAAATATTTTGATAGAAGAAATTTTACCAAATTCAAAAAAAAAAAAAAAAAAGAGTAGAAGAAGAAGTGATATGACATGTTTGCTCATTTCTAATAGAGAATAGTATATATTGGTCAATCAGCAGATACACTTCAAGGATAATTTATATTTAATCCATATGCTATATTTAATAATAATGCTCTCTCAATATTTGATGATCGTAATTACAAAATATTTTCACACTATATATTTTCCAAATCTTAGGATTAATGGGTTATAAGTTGTAACTTAATTGACATCATTACGATCTCATCAAGTCTAATTCTACTATTTCATTTTTAGTGTTCCATTTTATACTTATTCTAATTGTAATATGTCATATAAATATTGTCATGTCTTTTTTTTTTTTTTTTTTTTTTTTTTTTAAATTTTTACTTTGGATATTTTAGAAGAAAATAAAATAGAAAATGTGACAAAATGTGATTGATATCTCATATAGTATAACACTGAAAGTGTGATAAAAGATTTTTATTCAAAGTCACTACTGTGTACGTACGGATTGATATTTCATAACTTATTCTTAATGTAATCAATTCATAAATTATACATATATGTTATAAAATTTTGTTGCATGTCCTAGAAATCTATATTTATAGCATGTATGTATTATTGAACCTACCTCATCTTCCAACTTGTCAAAAGTGTTGCACAAGAGCCAATTCGCATCCTGGAAATTTGAGAATTGATTCACTAAAAGGTTTTGCAGAGCTGCGTAGAAGCCCGTGTCAAAAAGAAACGAAGGCAGATCATTGCTCCCTAAAGATGGCATCGAAGGCAATGATATTAAAGACCCTTCTTCTAAGGGCATCTTAATTTCTCCTTGATGTGCATGATAATAGATGGCATTAACCACACATGACTGAGTGAAAAATGGAGCTCCATCCATGCCAAGTTGTCGAGCAATGTTTAAACCCCATGGCATAAGTGAATCATACACAAGAAACTTTGGAGGGTAATTGGAGCTATTATGTCTCTGGATGAGCTTTGCTAAACTTTCTGAGACCTTTGACTTGAAACGCTGGACCCTTTCATCTATGGTTTCCAGATTTTCGACTTCCTCAGAGCCATCAGAGATGATCTCAAAGTTGACAGAGCTGCTGGCTTGGGCTTGTATAGACTTGCTAATAGAAGTGGTAGTGACAAATGTGATTCTAGGACCCTTTGAGGCTAGGCGCTTTGAGAATTGGAGCATTGGGTTTATGTGACCTTGTACGGGAAAAGGAATTACTAGGATATGAGTTTCCCTCTCCATTTTTCTCTAGTGCTCTCTCTGCTCTCAAGAAGTTGGAGGAGGAAAAATTGTTGACTATTTGCTTTTGAAGAAGTACATATTCAATATCATCAGTTTAGGTGAAAGATCTATAATATCAGTAACACGGCAGATTGTTTGTGTGTATGTCTAAGTCATTTCAAACTTGTTTCCATTGAGATTTGAGAGTCAACGTGGCTCACTTGTCTTTCTTAACATATTTTACTAATTAGAAATCTTTATTTTATTTACAAAAGAAAGGTATAGTTGATAAAAATAAGATAACGATTTATTCTTAGTTATTATTTGATAGTAATTAACAAATAATAACTGGTTGGCTTCTTAATGTATCACAAATTTGTCTTGGAAAGTACAACCTCGGTTATGACTTATTCGTTTTTCTTCTTTTTTTTTTTTTTTTTTTTTTTAATAGAAGAAAAAAATAATAATAATACAACCTCGTTTATGACTTATTCTTTTTTTAATAAAAGAAACAAATAATAATAATACAACCTCGTTTATGAAACCAATTAATATTATAAAGAAATGCACCAAGCAAGCAATCTTGTTTACATTTACATGCAAAACAACTATTTAATAAAGTCCAAAGGAGAGAGGAACTACAATATATATAAATAAATCATAAATGGATAGACCCTCCCCTTGAGTTTTTGCTACCTTAGAAAGAACAACACAACTAGGATTCATGAGCCTCTGGAGATCTCCCTGTCTCACCTTAATTGTTTGAGCTTTTTGCATGATACCTATTTTGATTACTTACAATTTTCTCAAGATGAACAGTGTGGGGTCAAAGAATCTGGCCACCCCGGCCCACTTTATACTAAGCCCAAGGCCCATGCCGAGAAAGAAGAAATGCCCGAGGACGAATGAAGGAAATCCTAATTACCAAGAAGCATCGCCGAGGACAATCATGTCCTCAGATTGTCCTCGGCGAACCGAGGATATAGAAGGGAAGAGCAGCACACCATCAAGGGCAGTCTCGTAGAGCCTTCCAAGAAAAAGGACAAGTACAGCGGGTCAGCCATGGGAGCCTGGAGGAGGAGCAATTCAAGGAGAAGCTGTCACCTCCACATTAAATACCCACAACTAACGTTCTGGCCGCATTAATGAGGAAATGACCCCTGAACAGTGCTGCTTTGGTTACTGCAACTCACAGAAGGCTTGGGACGGCGGCTGATGGGACAAGCGCTCAAGTAGTGACCTGCATGATCAACAAATTAAGGGTCAAGATCAACCGAAAGAGGGTATATAATGTAAAGAACTCCTCTAGAAATGGGGGGGAGAGAGATTGGAAGTAAAAAACACTGTAGCAACCTGCATCATCTTTGTAACCTCTGTAACCAAGCACTGAGGAAATAATAAGAACAAGATAGCTCCTCGGACCAGTGTCCAGGACAGATTTCCGCACTCTAGGCCCAATTTCTTATTACTTAGTCTTCCCCTAACCATGTTTATTCGTTGCTATCCTCACCAAGGCCTAGTTCTTAAACCCATTTTCTACAAATTTATTGTATTGGGCTAGTTGGGCCTGAGCCCGCTTTTCCAATAGTCGAAGTGCTCAGACCCAGTCCCTACAATTGGCGCCGTCTGTGGGGAGAACTTGTGTCTTAGTGAGGGTAACAATCAAGCATAGTAGGGTCAGACCCTCATCCAATAGGTCCCCACCAGCCTGAACTTGCTGGATCCTTACGACAAGGTAACTTTCCCGATCCTGGGCGTGATCGAAATGAGGAAAATGGAAGGTTTCGAGAGGGAAGTGTGCACACCACTCAAACTGGCAGCAGCCACTCTCGTGTGAAGAGTCACGTGCTCCAGACACAAAATAACAATCAGCCCATGCAACAAGAAGAGGTCAGAAGCCACACATCTCAGGGGCAGAATGATAATCAGGCCATGCAACGGGAGATAGACGATTTGAAGAGAGAGCTGTGCCATGCACGATGAAGGTGGTCTCACTCCAGCCCAGACATGCCCTCTAGTGATGAAGGCGATGATGACTATAGACAGAGATCGCGAACCCCCCCAAGTGAGACCTTCTCTCACGAAGAAGAGCACCAACGGAGGCGCACGCGTAATAGCCTGTCTCCCAGGGGCTTAAGGAATGACGCCATGAGCAGGGCACTGGACCAACTCTCCAAATCACCGTTCACGTGCCACATAGAGGGGGCTGCGCTTCCTCGACATTTCCAGCAGCCAACCTTCATTCCTTACAACGGCAAGATAGACCCTGTGAAGCATGTGAGCCAGTTTAACCAAAGGATGGCTGTCTATTCTAAAAACGAGGCACTGATGTGCAAGGTCTTCCCCTCAAACTTGGGGCCAGTGGCGATGAGGTGGTTCAATGGTTTAAAGGATAATTCCGTAGATTCGTATAGGCAGCTAACTCAAGCCTTTGGCTCTCACTTCGTTACAAACAGCAAAGCTCCTCGGCCCTTGAGTACGTTATTATCGCTGTCCATGGATAATGGAGAAACTTTGAAGGCCTACTCAGAAAGATATTGGGAGATGTATAATGAAATGGACGGCAATTGTGACGATGTCGCCTTCAGCACCTTCAAAAATAGCCTCCCAACTGAGCACGGCCTGAGGAAGTCTCTGACTAGCAAGCTCGCCACTAGTGTGCGCCAACTGATGGATCGAATCGATAAATATAAACGAGTAGAGGAAGACCAGCTGCAAGGAAAAAGAAAAGAGAAGGTTATCCTTCTAGAGAGGAGGGATTTCAGGTCGGATCGACATAATAGCAACCGTTCGAGGAGAGATTTCGTGGGGCAATCCGGAGCAACTAGCACACAGACCACGGGTGTTGTAGAAAATCAAGAACGAGCCATACTTTAAGTGGTCGAATAAGATGGCGGAAGAGTCCATGAGACGTAATCAGAACTTTTATTGCCAATACCACCAAGACCACGGGCATACCACGGAGAACTGCAAGAACCTCTGGAACTATCTGGACCAACTGGTCCGAGAGGGAAAGCTGAGGCACCTCCTGCATCATTCCAGTAGTCATCTGAGCTAGACCCATTAGAAGCCCCAAAGGGATAATGCCCTAAGGCTACCCCTAGGGACAATCAACGTAATCTTGGCCGCGCCAGGAAGGACAGGCACGCGCCTCTCACGAGTGTTATTTATGACTCAGCTGCCTGCCGAGGAGTCCCACCCAGAGCCGAAGATGGCCAAAGTGAATTCTCACCCAGTCTTGAGTTTTTCAGAAGAAGACAAAGATGGAACCACCCAGCCCCATGACGATGCGTTATTGATCACTCTCAGAATTGGGGACTACGATGTGAAAAGAGTGATGGTGGATGGCGGCAGTGCTGCCGAGATAATGTATCCCGACCTCTACAAGGGGCTGAATTTGAGACTGGAAAATTTAATGCCCTACAGATCTCCTTTGATGAGCTTCGACGGGAAGCTTGTTATTCCAAAGGGCATGATTAGGCTGCTAATCCAGACCGGCCCAGAGAGAGTGGAGGTGAACTTTGTCGTGGTGGACACCTACTCTCCATATACAGCCATTGTTGGTAGGCCCTGGCTCCATACTTTGGGGGCTGTCGCCTCCTCCTTACATCAGAAAGTGAAATTCTCGTCGGGAAACCAGGTTCTTGAAATCCGCGATAGCCAGTCTACGGTAAGGCAGTGTATGGTGGCTGCCACTTCACATCGGCTCGATGTAGAGTCCTCGGCTTCTGCTGAGGTGAACTTATAGCAATCAAAGGACCCGGTGCCGCCCCTTGATACGGCCGCCGAGGAGGCAAAATGCGAAGATCTAGAGAGAGTGGTCATCGGTGGTGACCCGGAGAGGTTCTTTCAGGTAGGGGCTCAACTGCCTCCCCAAGAGAAGGGGGAGTTGATTGAGCTTCTCAAAAGCAATATTGACGTGTTTGCATAGGATGCCTACGACGCTCCGGGGATTGATCCAGCCTTCATTTGTCACCATCTAAACGTCAACCCATCCATCACACCCAAGAAGCAGCCACCTCGGCGCCCCTCGAGAGAGTATGCCGATGCGCTTAGGGGCGAGGTGGAGAAGCTCAAGCGTGCAGGGGCTATCAAAGAGGTTTTTTACCCTGAGTGGTTGGCCAACACCGTGGTAGTTAAGAAGAAAAGTGGAAAATGGCGGGTTTGTGTAAACTTCACGGACCTAAATAGAGCATTCCCAAAAGACCCATTCCCCATGCCTCGGATAGACCAGTTGGTGGATGCAACAGCAGGCCATTCTCGGATGAGCTTCTTAGATGCCTTTCAAGGCTATCATCAAATACCACTAGTCTTGGATGACCAGGAGAAGACAGCCTTCGTGACACCTACTAGGAACTATCACTATAAACTAATGTCGTTCGGTCTGAAGAACGCAGGATCCACTTACCAAAGGATGATGAAGAGAATATTCGAGCCGCAGTTGGGCAAGAGCATCAAAATCTATGTTGATGATATGGTGGTGAAGTGTAAGGTAGTGTCCGAGCATTTTGGAGACCTCGGCAGTACCTTTAGTGTCTTGAGGAAGCACAAGCTGCGCCTAAACGCCTCCAAATGCTCATTTGGCGTGGGATCGGGCAAATTTTTAGGCTACATGATTACTCATAGGAGAATTGAGGTTAATCCTGAATAAATCAAGGCTATTAACGATCTAAAACCACCGCAAAACGCCAAGGAGGTTCAAAAGCTTACTGGAATGATTGCAGCCCTGAATTGATTCATTTCCAGGTCGACGGATAGATGCAGACCGTTCTATCTCTTGATCAACAAGTGGAAAGGGTTCGAATGGTATGAGTACTGTATTGCGGCCTTCCAGCAACTCAAGGAATACCTGTCTCGGCCCTCTATCATGTCCAGTCCTGAGGCTGATGAAGTCCTATACGCATATATTGTCGTGGCCCCTCATGCGGTAAGCTTAGTGCTAATACGGGATGACAACGGCCTTCAAAAGCCAGTCTATTATGTGAGCAAGTCGTTGCATGAAGCAGAGGTCAGATACTTACCCTTGGAGAAGGCCATACTAGCTGTGGTCCATGCTACGCGAAAGCTTCCCTATTACTTCCAAGCCCACACAGTGGTTGTCCTAACCCAACTGCCCTTGAAGTTCGTACTTCGAACTACTGATTATACTGGGAGGATTGCCTTATGGAACACAATCCTGGGAGCTTTTGACATCAAGTACATGCCTCGGACCTCCATAAAGGGCCAGGTCCTAGCTGACTTAATGGTCAAATTCGCTGAACCATCAGTAGAAATTGTAGTCGAGGATCAAAACATGGGTGGAAAATTGATTGGGGTAGTCTTTATGCCAGGACCCCCATGTTAGAAGGTGTACGTTGATGGCGCAGCAAATCAAAAAGGATCCGGAGTGGGGCTGGTCCTAATATCCCCTGAGAAGACCATCATTGAGAAATCCCTGAGATTGGGGTTCTCGGCCACGAATAACGAAGCTGAGTACGAGGCCTTGTTACAAGGAATGGCCATGGTGCAGAAAATGGAAGGAAAAGCAGTAGAGGTGTTCTCGGACTCAAGACTGGTAGTGGGCCAGGTGAAGGGAGAATTAGAAGCCAGAGAAGCAAGGATACAAGCGTACATAAGCCAGGCCAAACGCTTGCAGTCAAATTTCGATCTTTTCAACTTGTCACATGTCCCCAGAAGTGGAAATACCCATGCAGATTCATTGGCCACGCTCGCTACCTCCTAGGCAAAGGGTCTGCCTCGAACCATCCTTGTCGAGCATCTGGATAGAGCAAGAGAGGTGGCAATAGGCATGGCCCATATCCATGAAGTTAGAGTGGGTCCTAGCTGGATGGACCCTATAGTGAGGTTCCTCAGAGATGATACCTTGCCCAAAGAAAAGCCAGAGGCTGAAAGAATACGAAGAAACGCTTCTCGGTTCTGGTTGTCCAAGGACCACAAACTGTATAAGTGCTCCTATTCTGGGCCATATTTACTGTGTATTCACTCAGAAGCAGTAGAATTACTACTTGAGGAACTGCACGAAGGGATCTGTGGGAGTCACACAGGGGGAAGATCTCTATCGCACCAAGCCCTTACCTAGGGATATTGGTGGCCGGGGATGCAGAAGGAAGCCTTGGAGTATGTTAAAAAATGCGACCAGTTAAAGGTTTGCCCAAATATTCATCAGCCTAGAGGAGTCCTTAACCCCTTGTCTAGTCCATGGCCGTTTGCCCAGTGAGGCCTGGATATTGTAGGCCCTT
Source organism: Notholithocarpus densiflorus (assembly GCA_030021035.2). Lineage (NCBI taxonomy): Eukaryota > Viridiplantae > Streptophyta > Magnoliopsida > Fagales > Fagaceae > Notholithocarpus > Notholithocarpus densiflorus. The sequence goes on along the minus strand of JARYZH020000162.1, from coordinate 121,909 downwards.
TTCCCAAGGCGGCCGGAAACAAGAAATATCTGTTGGTCGGCACAAATTACTTCACCAAATGGGTTGAAGCTGAACCACTGGCCAACATCAGAGATGCGGATGCTAAAAAGTTCATCTGGAGAAACATCGTTACACAATTCGGGGTCCCTCGAACCCTCATTTCAGATAATGGACTCCAATTTGACAGCAAAGCCTTCAGAAGATATTGTTATGAACTGAGGATCACAAATAGGTACTTAACTCCAACTTATCCTCAGGGAAATAGGCAGGCTGAGGCTGTCAACAAGGTCATAGTCAACGGGCTTAAGAAGAGATTGGATGAAGCCAAGGGAAGATGGGTAGAGGAGTTGCCACACGTCTTATGGACTTACCGGACTACCCCACGACGGTCAACAGGAGAGACACCCTTTGCCATGACTTATGGAGCTGAGGTTGTCATCCTTCTAGAGGCAAGCTTCCCAACGCTGAGGACTAGGTCCTTCACTCCAAGCAATAACGATGGACTGCTGGGGAAGAGCCTAGACCTGATCGATGAACGAAGAGAAAAGGCAGTGATCCAGTTGGCCTACTACCACCAGAAGCTCAAGAAGGGACATGATGCCAATGTGAAGCTAAGACCATTGGCACTAGGGGACTTAGTGTTGAGGAAAGTCGTAGGGGCTACCAAGAACCCATCTTGGGGAAAGTTGGGCCCCAATTGGGAAGGACCATACTGAATTACCGCGGTAGCAGGAATAGGTGCGTACTACTTAGAAGACTTAGATGAAAAAGCTGCACCTCGTCCATGGAATGTAAATAACCTGAAAATATATTATTATTAACAAAGACATTTCTCTAATTCAAATTTTTAAGTCCATTTTGATTACATGTCTTGCGTTTTGGCAACAATCTAAGTACTAGATAGAACCAAGGTCTCGCATGGTCCTCGGACTTAAACCTATGGGGAAACTAGTCACTCAAGAAAAATCTAAGTGTTAGACAGAACCAAGATCTTGCATGGTCCTCGGACTCAAACCTATGGGGAAACTAACTACTTCAAGAAAAATTTAAGTACTAGACAGAACCAAGGTTTTGCATGGTCCTCGGACTCAAACCTATGGGGAAACTAACTACTTTCAACAAAGGTCTGAGCGATTAGCAGATTCCGAGTGTTGTGTGACTCCTCGGACCACAACCTTTGAGAAAATGAACAAGCCCATAAGCATCACTTAAGGCACAACCTTTGAGCGTAACTTCCCTGCGTAGTCGGTAGCTAATTGTTTCCTTGAGGTCAATAAATTTTTGGAACATATTTTTGAATGCCCCTGCACGTTGTGCTGTGGCATTAGATCTATGGGATTTAAAAGTTTGTCTTTATAAGTAGTACACGCTTAGCATTTTAAACCCGTTATAATAACCAACTCATGAGGTATAGAATTCATGTTATAAGATTATTGCCTCTTATAGTCCGTTTAGCAAAAGCAAGTCGTAATAATAAAGTGGCTCAATTGTTAATCACAGTCTAAGTGAAAATTATCATTATGGACTTTACATTTTTAGGTTGCTGTTTCAAAAATGGAAAACGAGTCACATTGTTGAGACTGTTTAGCTAATAATCAAAGCATAGGTTATATAAATAACAAATAATCAAAGCACAAGTTATATGAATAAACGAAACCCATCATAGCGACAATTAACACACGAAAAAGGAATTGCATATATTCAATCCAAGCGTTCCATTACAACAATTCTAATACTTAAAAAATGGGGGGGGGGAGCAAAGGCACAACAAAGGTAGTCTATTTCTTTAACTTGGTCTTCGTTGCACCCTTGGAAGGCTGGTCTGAAGTGGCCTGAGGATCCTCGGGGCTTTCACCTAGAGGAATAGCTTGCAGAGGCACTACAAGGAGAGCTGTCTCCTCAACATGAGAGGCCTGGGCGTCAGCGGGAGGCTTTGCAACATCCTGGGGTACTCCTTGGCTAGGGCCCTTATCTGTCTCGGTTACCCTAGGTAGCTCGGCCTCCTTGCAGGCTCATCAAAAGAAGTTAAAGCAAGAGCAATATCAGAATGGCCAGCCTCAACCACCTCGAGAGAAGTGCCAGCCTCAGAGCTAGGAGGGTCGGGCTCTCGGATGGCAAGAGGGTAGTATACATTCTCTACCTTCCAAAGGTCAGATGAAGCCTCAACTCCAGCTTGTTTAAGGGCTTCATTCCAAACCTGGGAACAGTAGAGCCTGCACACCCCAGGTACTTGAGCCTTAAGAATGGCTTGTGTCTCATCCATTCCCAAGGCATAAGCATCCTCCTCGGCCTTCTCCTTGGAGCTCTCGGCCTCAGTCCTAGCAAACTCGGCCTCCACCTTAGCTCTCAAGGCTTAACCCCTAGCCCACTCTGCGGCGTTCTTGGCCCCCTCAGCCTCAGCCAGCTTCTTCTTCAGATCAGCAATTTGCTCCTTGGCAATCTTCAGCTGATCCTCAGCCTCGAGTAGGCCCTTGTCTGGTATTCAACCTGTTTTTGGGTACTGGCCAGGCCTGATTCAGCACTGTCTCTGGCCCTTGTCATCTCCTTCAGGTCCTCCCTTGCCTTCGCGAGATCAGCCTCGGAGTTTTTAAGGGTCCGCGTGGAATCCAAGCGCTTGTCACAAACGAATTCCAGGGCCCTACTCTGATCATTGGCCAACTCTTCCAACCTGTAAATGGCCTGGACAGCCTGACAAATTGAAACAAGTTCACGATAAGATGGAAACTAAGGGACAAAGATTAATAGAGTCGTAAATGTTAGAAGTCTTACCATGCCCAAGTACCTCTTCATGCTGAGGAAGACCTCCTGCCTCCTCATATTCCCCAGCTCGGCCATATTGGTGGGAAGCAGCAAGCACCTCTCTAGTGCATCAGCCACGTAGGCACCTACGCCCCCTCAGAAGTCCCTGAGCGAGGCATTTTCCATCAGAGGCTCCCCATGGAGCATTGGGGTAGGAAGCCAGGCTTGGGGCTCAGACTGCGTGGCAACTTCCTTTTCTTGGCCCTGGTGCCTGACTTTCAGTTGTTTCGAAACTCGTCGGACTTCATCTTCCTCTTGAGAGGAGTGAGGCTGTCCCCCATCCATGGGCTCTTTGCCTTTGGAAGCCCTTTTCCTTTTTGGATCAGCAGGCTCGGGCCGAGGAGGCAAAGTCGGCTAGGGAGGAGGAGGAAGTTTGGCTCGAGCGGATGACGACTTCGACTGGGTGGAGAATGACCTGGTCTGAACAGCTTGAGACTTGGGAGGAGGAGGAAGCTTGGACTATGGCCTCCCCGGCACATCCTTCCCCGGCTGGCCCTCAATCAGGTTAAGTAGGTCGATTGAGGGTTTCTTCTTAAAACCCATCTCGACCTGAGAAGAAGTCCCTACTGATGAGAGGTCCACTTTAGTCAAACTGGGGTCGCCTAGATCACCAGAGGGATCCTCGGACAGATTATCTTGATTAAACATGCCAAAATCGTCCTCGGCTTCTATAGCTTGAGGGGACGAGGAAGGACCTGCCAACGGAGCGCCTTCTGGAACAGGGGATCCTTCGGGAATCAAGAACCCTTGTTCTGCTATGGTGATTCTGTGAAGCCGAGGATCTTTGGCTCTGATCACGTACTTCGGAGCCGAGAATGATTTCTGGATAGGATCGTACTCGAGGATCTTGTGGGCGGCTCTGACCTGATTATCAGCTTCGTTCACAAAAACCTCCGCCCTAAGGATGGTTGCTAAATCCTCCCGGTTGACCAAGTGAAAGTGTCAGCCAAAGGCGTGTGGATCTATAAAAAAAAAAAGTACATCCGTATTAGCAGCCAAACGGTACAAACTATGACAATGCAAAAGATTAACCCTCTCCTACTCTGAATACCCCACCTGGTGCCCCCACTTCTGTCGGACAGGGAAGGATGTCGTGCCACCTCCCTGACACGATGAGAAAGTCCTTATTCAGCCCCTTGCTAGACTCTGGGAGGCACTGAATAAGCCGAACCTTATCGTCCCTCGTTTTCATATAGTAGGATTTACCTTTTAGGTGTTGGAGGTTGTAGCACCAGTTTACATCGTGATGGGTCAATCTCAACCCCATTTTCTTATTTAAAGCGTCCACACAACCCAAGATCCTAAACATGTTGACGGCACATCGGGTGGGAGCTAATCGGAAATGCCTAAAATAATCCCTCATCACTGGTCCCATAGGGATTCTCATACCATCCTCAATGAAGGCGATTATGGGAATCACCACTTCACCATCTTCCTTCCTAAAAAACCACTCCCTTTCCTCACAGTATCTCAAGCCTACATTATTGGAAATCCTATAATCGGTAATGAATTTCTCCATTGCCTCTTCAGACTCAACCAACCTTTTAAACGTACCCATCCCTAGAAACGGCTAAGGGGCTCAGGGGAGGACGATAGAAAGAGAGGAATAAGAGAAAAAGAAACTTAGAGGAGAGAAAATACGAGTTAGAGAGAGTAGAAACTTACAAAAATGAGGAAAAGCTCCTCGGATAGGCTTTTTATGCTGAAAAGAAAGGCGAGTTAGGCTGGAGATTTGACAGAACTCAGGATACGTGCGCAAGAACTCTTGAATGTGAAAGTAAAGAGGTGAATCGGTTCAAATGGGCATTTATACCTTCGATCAAAAATAACCGTGCCGGTTTTCCCGCCCATAAAGTTAAAAAATTCCCACCGTTGGATCACCATCACCCTGTTGTACGTGGGGAGCACAGAGCCGCCAGAATTTAATGAGGGCGCGCTCCGTATACCGAAGCGTCAGGAACGTGCTTTGGACAAGAGAAAAGGCACTGGCGCTGATGAAGGACAAGACTTGACAAGCCACGATAAAGGCCCGAGGGCATCAAAACCCTCCTCTCCGTCCGAGAATCCGGACAACAGGATTTTGAGGGGCTATTGTGGGGTCAAAGAATTTGGCCACCTTGGCCCACTTTATACTAAGCCCAAAGCCCATGCCGAGGAAGAAGAAATGCCCGAGGACGAATGAAGGAAGTCCTAATTACCAAGAAGTATCGCTGAGGACAATCATGTCCTCAGCGAACCGAGGACATAGAAGGGAAGAGTAGCACGCCATCAAGGGCAGTCTCGTAGAGCGTCTCAAGAAAAAGGACAAGTACAGCGGGTCAGCCATGGGAGCCTGGAGGAGGAGCAATTCAAGGAGAAGCTGTCACCTCCACATTAAATGCCCACAACTAACATTCTGGCCGCATTAATGAGGAAATGACCCCTGAACAGTGCTGCTTTGGTTGCTGCAACTCACAGAAGACTTGGGATGGCGGCTGATGGGATAAGCGCTCAAGTGGTGACCTGCATGATCAACAAATGGAGGGCCAAGATCAATCGAAAGAGGGTATATAATGTAAAGAACTCCTCCAGAAATTGGGGGGGGGGGAGAGAGATTGGAAGTAGAAAACACTGTAGCAACCTGCATCATCTTTGTAACCTCTGTAACCAAGCACTGAGGAAATAATAAGAACAAGATAGTTCCTCAGACCAGTGTCCAGGACAGATTTCCGCACTCTAGGCCCATTTTCTTATTACTTAGTCTTCCCCTAACCATGTTTATTCATTGCTATCCTCACCAAGGCCTAGTTCTTAAACTCATTCTCTACAAATTTATTGTATTGGGCTAGTTGGGCCTGAGCCCGCTTTTCCAATAGTCGAAGTGCTCAGACCTAGTCCCTACAAACAGATATTGCAGTGAGCATTTGTTGCATTTCTTTGAACATTTTTCATTGGTTAAAGAAGCCAAGTTACTGACCTCAACTCCCAATTATTGGTAAGATTTTTCTTCTTTATTATATGAAATAATATGTCCACAATATTTTTACAATAAATCATAAGTGGAAAGTTGTTACTTGTAAGAAAAAATATTTGAATTTTATGAATGACAGATCTATTATGGACAACAAAATGAGGAGAATGGATAAAAAGAATATTATAGTCTTGTGAAAAAGAAAAGAAAAGAAAAAAAAAAAAGAGTTTTAGCAACTTTACTGACACATATGAATCGTAAAATTTTCAAGTACTTTCAGAGTATAGATAAATGGTACTTCCTCTTCTCATATTCATGGTGAATCTTACTATGAATTTAAAGAATGGACCACGCCATAAATGTAAAAGGAGAAAACACTATTCTCTGTGCTTTAGAAATACCTAAATATTACTCACAATTGTCAAACCGTTTTCTACTCCTAAAAATTAAGAATATTTTATTCTATAAAATGCAACCTTAAAAATTAAAATAGCAGGCCGGCTCCCATTAACAAAAGCGTTTTCATTCTTAAACAAAAAACAAAAACAAAAGCGTTTTACTAATTACAACTTTATAAGTCTTTATTTTATTTACATCAGAAAGGTATAGGTTAATAGGTGATAAAAATAAGACAGACTTATTCTTCTTTATTATTTATAGTAATTAACAACTAATAACTGGTTGGCTTCTTAATTATGTATCAGAAATTTCTCTTCGAAAGTACAACCTCGTTTATGAGTTATTCCTTCTTCTTTTTTTAATAAAAGAAAAAAATAATAATAATACAACCTCGTTTATCAAACCAATTGAGATTAGAAGGAAGACTACCATGAAAGCAACCTTGTTTATATTGGTTAATTTAAGCCTAGGGAGGAACAATGAGAGGAACCGAATCACGTGTTGCTGGCTACAATATGTTTAAAAAAAAAAAAAAAAAAAAAAATCATATATGGATAGACCCTCAATACCCCACGATTCAATCTCAACTTTTTTAAATTTCAAAATTTTTAAAATTTTTAACTTTTTATTTTTCACAAAATTTCAACTTTTACAAAAAAAAATTCAACTCTCAACTTTTAACTTTCTTGATCCAATGGTTGATATGAAAAGTTAACTTTTAATCTGAACCATTAAAAAGGTATTGTATGGTACAATAGCCCTAACTATTGTACTAGATCTCAATCCAAACTCCCTTGAATTTTGCTTCCTTCAAAATAACTATACAACTAGAACTCATGAGCCTCTTGATGAATCTCCCTAGCTATCTCACCTTAATTGTTTGAGTTTTTAGCTTGATCAGTATTTTGATTACTCACAATTTGATCAAGATGGGAAAGTATTAGAGTGAGCATTTGTTGCATTTTTCTGAACATTTGTTATTGGTTAAAAAAGCCAAGTAACTGAGCACAGCTTCCTGTTGCTCCATGTGGTGGTCCTCCATAACCAGCTTTGATACTAGAAGTTATGTACCCAATTACTTTAATGGTTACTTTGAGTCCTTAAGGGAATTAAGACCTCCTAATTTGATAAATAAATTAGTGTGAGGAAGCCCATACCCCCAATTTAGACTAGCTAATAATTTGTAACTTAATAATTTATTAATGTTCTTTATTCAATGTCAACATATGAATTTATACCAGACAGATTCCAAATAGATAAGGATAAATACTAACTTCTTATAATCCATACATAAAAGTATAAAACTAATTATCTTAATCCAAAGTAATCTAATTAATCTAAATCCATACTAATTTATTTGAATAAATAAAACATATCTCTATTATTATTTATCCAGTACAAATTAAAATAAATTAGGTGATACACCTATCGTAACTTTAAGCAACGTTCCACCATCTAAAAACTTTTGATTATATTTGTACATTTTTAGACCCCTTAAAACACAACCAGATTAACCTAGTTAATTAGCCAAGTGATTACTTAGTCAAATTATTCAAATCTAGGTTAATACAAATATATCATATCATTGAAACGGTGCGGAAAATAAATAACACAATGATATGATAACCCAAGAAAACCAAACCGGTAAAAAACCTGGGAAGGATTTAACCTAACTATTCTCAAGGTAAAATAGATCCACTATGAAAGAATTGAAGTTTACACAATAGCGACTTAGACCACTAACATCCTATTGCTATCTCGAGTAAAAAACTTACTACCACGACCCCATGATAACTCCGAGTCCATGGACTACTTCTTTCTTGGATTCACAGCAACCACAAGTACTCCCACTTGTGTTTTCTTTAAGCTCTTTATGCAGCAACTGAAACGATAACCAAGTTCTTGACATCAATCTTGATATTGAAAACCTTAAGTATGTATGAAGGCAAACACCTCTAGATCTCACAAAAGATTCATACACACAGCATAAACAACCACCTTAGAGAGCTTTTGGGTACAAAACCCTAGATCTATAAAAGAGGCACAAGAGGCACACTAATCTCTCTAAAAAACTTATAAAAACGTCTTTAGGGTTTCCTTTATATACTAGGAGTGTTTTACTTGAAACTCAATACGTTTAAGTAGAGTTTGGGCTGAATTGGAATTCTGTAGAAAAATAAATCTACATGTGGTTCGATCAATCGAGTCTAATTTTCGATCGATCGAGCCTTGCAGATTTAGTCCAATAAATTCTGCAATCACTCGATTCCAATTTTATAAATAAACATACTTTGAGCAAACCTAAACCTAGACTCTATGTTTTGATCATGGTTTGCCAACATAATACAAATTGAAGTTCTAATACATTAGTTCCTAAAGTCTTAGAATCTAACAAACTCCCCCTTTGGCAATCCGTGACAAAACACATCACAAACATGAAATGCTCAAAGTTACAAACAGCCCAAATACAATTCAACCTAACTACTATCTATCAGTTGCCAGTGTAGACAGCAGCCATGACTGAATTAACCTGTATATTCCTGAAACACTCAACAAATACATAAACGCATGTGTGGAAAATACAAGTAAATCAAAATAAAAAAACTAAAGCAAATAACAAATATGCAAACTAACTCTCCCCCTAAGTTAGATACATTAAAAAAACGTTTTATAATATCCCCCTTTCAAAAAAAATTTCACCTCCCCCTAAACAAAACAAACATAATTCCCACATTTCATCTATTTCTCCCCCTTTTTGTCACGCATTGACAAAGATAACTCAAACAAAGAGGAAACAGAAAACATACGCAACAAAGGTCAAGAGAAAATAGAGAATCAAGGAAACAAATGAAGAGAAACAACTCTGCTTATGAACACTTGTTAGGTTTTAAAAACAGATTTCTCCCCCTATAAAAATAGGAAAAACAAAACAAGTTTTGGGAAAAACAGTTTTTGGGGAAAAGTTAGGAGGTGGGGAAAAATAAAAAGACACAAACCTAACTTTAAAAAAATTGAGGATTCACTTGAAGAAAAAAAATTCTCTCTTTCAATATATGCAAGCTTGACACTATGTGACCCATAAACAGTTGCGTGAGTAGAGAAAATATTTGCACATTGATTATCCATCATATCTCTTAAGAAAAATATTTTCTGCAGTTCACACATAAAAAATAGCATATACTAAAATGTACAAAGGATTCAAAAATTAATCAATCAATTTTTAAATCAAGTTGAGTACCCAATTTAGCAAAGTGTATGCATGTTATGTGTGAAAACAATGAGAGATATGACTGCAAAATTGCAAGATGGATACAGAAAAAACAATGCAATGCATGTGAATCCTAAACACAAATGATGCATAAAAAAATTTTTGGTCAAATACTTAAAAACTGAAAATTTTTCAGTTTCGATCAGTCGAGATCGATTGAATACCAATCGAGTTAGGCAGATTGAAACCAAAAATTTATGCGCAATTTCGATCGGTTGAGCAACAGCTTCGATCAATTGAAAATCTGGAAAAATGAGTTATTTTGAAAAGCAGAGCAAGTTTATGCAGAAACCACTCAAAACACCATATTTCATGAATGAAATGCATGAGTATGAGTTTAAAAGTTTTTCAAAAATACTTGAATTCAACCCAGATCTTCCAAAAACAAGATTTTCAATCTATTTGTCCTCAAAAACTCAAACATTAAAACATATTTTGCATTAAAATCAAAGAACTTTTAATCTTGGATGGCCACAACAAGATCACACACAATATCATGTACTAAGTTTAGCAAAGAGTAACTTGTGTAGTGTGTGCAACTAGCAAAAGCTTGAGATACATGTGAGGTGATATGTGAATAGTAAGCAATCACAATTTCTACAAAATTCATCACATAAATTTGAAAGAGACTATCACCTAAAGAGTTACATCATATAACTCCCACATCTCCTAGAAAATAAGCTTGCAATCATGTAAGTTTCTTGATTTGTCTCATAATGTACACACCAATTTTATTTGATTAGAAACTTATTGAAATAGTCAAGATAATGTACACACCAATTTTAATTGATTGAATAGTAAGCAATCACAATTTCTACAAAATTCATCACATAAATTTGAAAGAGACTATCACCTAAAGAGTTACATTATATAACTCCCACATCTCCTAGAAAATAAGCTTGCAATCATGTAAGTTTCTTGATTTGCCTCATAATGTACACACCAATTTTATTTGATTAGAAACTTATTGAAATAGTCAAGATAATGTACACACCAATTTTAATTGATTGAATTAATTATAGCCAAATAATGTACACACCAATTTTAACATTTAAACCGAGGCTACACCTTATGTTCTTTTCGCGCATGTGCTACACTTTCTCGAGCACAAAATTTTATGATATGAACTAAGGTGTTCATGATTGGTTAGTAAACAATGGTGAGATGGTTATTTATGCCTTTCTCAATAAGTTCAAGTCCAACAATCAAAGGCATGTGACTTCAAGATCATGAACAAGTGATCAAAAACTATAAACATCTCCCACACAACAAACACTACAAAGCTCAAACAAGTGAAGTACAATAAAATAAGCTCATCCAAGCTAAACAAGGTACATAAACATGTTATGTAAAGATAATATGGCCAACCTTGATTACAAATCCATGATATGTAATACAAAAAAAAAAAAAAAAAAAATCTTTTTTGTTTAAAACAAATTTTATGACCAAAAACAAAAAAGCACACATTATGCTAAATGAACAATACAAAGCAATGCATGATAGTGCTTAATTAAGCTATAGAGGGTACACAAACAAGAAATATCAATTTCTTAATTAACCCATGAGTACATGTACAAACTAGTACATACTCACACAAAATCAGAAATAGCTTAGCACTTATATAACACATACTATTCAAGTTTCTCCACAATGTCAAGCATGTTCTAAATCAAGAGAGGGATATCATAATTCATGTAATCCTCAAAACAAATAAAACAAGACACAAAATAAAATATTTTTGTCTTTTTGAAAATTTTCAATGTTTTTGGATTTTTTTTTAAACAAAACAACCTAAGAAAATAAAACAACCAAAAACTAAAAGAAAACATGTCCACAATTAATTAAAAGAATTAAATCAAGGACAAGTAAACAACACTGACCTTAGAGAATCTTTTCTCACCCATATAGCACGAGTCTTCGGTTTTGTAAGTGAAAATTCATAAGAAGCAAAGTGTATTTGAGGGATTACACCAATCTTCTGAGAAAGATTGAAATCCTAAAAATTTCTTTCACAAGCCAACAAGCTTAAATTTTTCAAAAGAATATGAAACAGTTTATATGGACTTATGGCAGGAGAAATATCATCACATATCCTAGATTGAAATACAGAATGCTTAAATTTCAATTTATAACAATTAGGACGAATGTGACTGGAGACACCACAAAAGTGACAAACAGGAACAAATTTAGGAACATCAGTATTCCTAACAACAAATCTAGTCTCAGATTTTGGTTTTTGCCTCAACAAAGAACAATTTGGTCTAATATGACCAACAACACCACAAAGATGACAAGTAGGCACAAAAACAGATTTATTATGCTCTCTAACAGTAGGTTTAGACATAAGTTTAAAAACTTCAGTGTCTACATCAGAACTTTTACCTTTGTCTAATCTAGCAAAATAAGCATTTTCTTTATTATTCCTCTTGAATGGAGGGATGTAAACTTTCTCAGTTTTAGGCTTAAGAGAAACAGAAACACTTCTATTATCAACAACAGGCTTGGTACTAGTCAAATTATCAATTTTAACTTTAGATTCAACTAACTCTTGTTCCAAGCTTTTCATCTTCTCATCTTGAGAGGAAATTTAATTTCTCAAAAATTCATTCTTTTTATTAGATTCATCTAATCTAACAACCAATTCCTCTTTTTCAAGATTAGCCAATTTTAACTCTTCCTTGAATTTCTTAGCAATTTTCACAGATTTCAATAATTCCTTACGAAGAGTTTCACAGGCATCAATAAGATCAACAGAAACAACAGTGTTCTTTTTATTCAAATTATCACAATCAAAAATAGTAAGAAACTTCAAATTATCCATGACAACAGGGATCAATGATCAACTCTTAGATCAATGGATCTAGAAAAATAGAGCTAACCTGCTTTGATACCACTTGTACGTTTTTAGACCCCTTAAAACACAACTAGATTAACCTAGTTAATTAGCTAAGTGATTACTTAGTCAAATTATTCAAATCTAGGTTAACACAAATATATTATATCATTGAAACAGTGCGGAAAATAAATAACACAATGACATGATAACCCAAGAAAACCAAACCGGTAAAAAACCTGAGGAAGATTTAACCTAGCTATGCTTAAGGTAAAACAGATCTACTATGAAAGAATTGAAATTTACACATTAGCGACTTAAATTACTAACATCCTATTACTACCTCGAGTAGAAAACTTACTACCACAACCCCATGATAGCTCCGAGTCCACGGACTACTTCTTTCTTAGATTCACAGCAACTACAAGTACTCCCACTTGTGTTTTCTTTAAGTTCTTTATGCAGCAATTGAAACGATCACCAAGCTCTCGACATCAATCTTGAGATTGGAAACCCTAAGTATGTATGAAGGCAAACACCTCTAGATCTCACAAAAGATTCATACACACATCATAAACAACCACCTTAGAGAGCTTTTGGGTACAAAACCCTAGATCTACAAAAGAGACACAAGAGGCACTCTAATCTTTCTAAAAAACTTATAAAAACGTCCTTAGGGTTTCCTTTATATACTAGGAGTGTTTTACTTGAAACCCAATACGTTTAAGTAGAGTTTGGGCTGAATTGGTATTTTGCAAAAAAATAAATCTACACGTGGTTTGATCGATCGAGTCTAATTTTCAATCGATCGAGCCTTGCAGATTTAGTCCAATAAATTCTGCAATCACTCGATTCCAATTTTACAAATAAACATACTTTGAGCAAGCCTAAACCTAGACTCTATGTTTTAATCATGGTTTACCAACATAATACAAATTGAATTTCTAATACATTAGTTCCTAAAGTCTTAGAACCTAACAGTATTAATATTTTTTGAAAATCACATCATTGCCTCACGTTTTCTTCTTATACATTTCATACTTGCAGAAGCTCAAGAATATCCACATTCAATCACCATATGTTGAACTATCAACTATGAATGATGGACAAAAAGTAACAGGTCAATGTAAACGATAGTCAATAAAAAAGTGTCTACTAATCAAAGTCAAGTACTTCAACATATAGTGAATTGGGGTGAGTTCCTAGATCTATTGAACCAACTCAATAATTAAAGATCTTAGATTAGTGGAGTACTTTAACATATGGTGAATTGGGGTGAGTTCCTAGATCTATTGAACCAACTAAATAATTAAAGATTTGAGATTATTCTGGGTGGAATTTGATCAAATTCTAGGTTTTGACTGATCAAATGTCTCCTAATGGGAGATTTTTTTTCTTGAATAAATATGAAATTATGGTACACTTCTATTTATAAAAAGTACACTTAACTCATAATTTACAGTTACTCGTAAGTATTTCTAAAAAAATATAAAAATCGTAAGTGCAAACAAAAATATGAGAGGATATTATTCGATAATTCTTCTTTTATATACAAGGTGAATTACGTTTAACTACTCCAAAATCCCGAACAATAAAACCACTCTTGACTGGTACATCATTCTAATGGTAGGGAGTAGGAACACACCTTTATCATCGCGTGGGTTGTACAACTTTAATTCTCCAAGTGTCAAGTTAAATGTCTGTTATGTGTCATGTATCAAGACACATTTAATTATTTATTGCGTTTTTAATTCACTCCTAAATAAATCTGATTTTAAAACATATATGCAGCACTAATTTTCCTATTTAAAACTTTTTTTAAGAAAAATTTCCTATTTAAATTACTTCCTAACAACCTAGGTTTTAAAAGTTTAGAACAATTGACAAACCGTGAGCATAAACTTGTCTAAGTATAGATCTTAGAGTCTATAGAGTTTATTAGACAATTCTCAAGGTGTTACAAGTCAGAACACAAGAACATACAAGCTGTAGAAAGAAGAATTCAAATTCAGTGAAATCTGACCGATCGAAAATTAGATCCGACCAATCGAAAATCGCAGACATGAAATTTCTGCAGAATTCTATTTCAGCCCAAACTCTGCTTAAACATTTTGGGTTTCAAGTGAAACACTTCTCGTATATAAAAGAAAACTCTAACTACGTTTTTAGAGCTTTTTGAGAGACTTTGGAGGTGCTCTTGTGAGATCTAAAAGGTATTGTGCCTTCCTCTATCAAAGTCACTGCCGGAAATCATTCTCATATCATTAGATCCGGTAGATCTAAAGTTACTGCAACAAGATTGACAACTGCTGATGATTTAAACCTTCAAAGGTGGTCTTGGAGTCACAAACTAGAGAGTTTGTGTTGCTTTTCTTTTGAGTGGGATCTCAAAGTCATAAGCGTGGGTGCTTGTGTTGCTGTACATCCAAGAAGAGAAGGAGTCTGTGGATTCGGAGCTTATACGTGGTCATGTCAGTAAGTTACTACTGGAAGTAGCAATAGATTTAGGGTTAAATCTAATTGTAAAAAATTCAATTTTCTTATATTGGATGTGTTTACCTTGAGGATAGATAGGTTAAATCATTTTCAGGTTTTTTCCTTGAAACGGTTTGTTTCATCGGTTTTCTTGGGTCATCATATCATGGTATTATTTACTTTTTCACATCTTTACATGATATGATTTATTGTTGTTTAACCTAGATCTGAATAATTAATCTAAGTAATCATTTGGTTAATCTATTAGGTTAAACAATCTGATTTAAGGGGTCTAAATGAACAGACACAACCACTAACATTTAGTTTTATTTGCTTTGTGACAAAACGCTTAGAAATTAAACACTTTAATTCCATCAAGCTGTGTCTAACTTTAATGTCTTGGGTTCAATTGGACAATTAAAATAATAACATTAGTAATCTCTTTCATATAAAAGCCTTTTGCTTTATAGAGAGGGAAAATTCTCAACATATCACATGCTGACACGTTATATTACCAAGTCCACAACGTATGGCCAATTATAAAGCGTCATGTACTACTACTAGTTTCTACTATCACCATTCGGAAACCAAGAGAGGTTTGCCAAGTGTAAACAATGACATTAGCAGTCCAATCGGGTGTTGACATGTGTCACCTTGAAAATTAAGACATTTCGACCAATCAAATGATGCCATGTGTCTTGGAGGAAAAGTCTTAAAGCTCCTCCAATCAAGCTGTGACATATGTCACCAATCAGACTCTGCCACGTATCGCTTATCCACTCCCAAACTCCTATAAATAGAAGCCTTCCTAAGGCATTTCCACACACCAAGACATCTACACTTCAAGCAGCATCAAAGAAGATTTAGAAGCACTCTGAAGTACAAAAGCTTTGCAGGAATTAAGCCTCAAAGCCTTCAAGAACTTCAACCTTTGAATATGAAGAACATTTGAAGAGAAATAATCCAAAGACGAAGAATTTCTATCACAAAGCTTTGAAGACGAAGAACATGCAAAGAATACGAAGAACACATGAAGAACACGAAGAACAAAGAATTTCTAACAAACTTATAGCTAGAGATTTGTTGTAGTTTTGTTTTAACGGTCTTCGATCCGCTCTTCAACCAAATTGAAGGATATTTGGTGTTCGAGTCAAAATCACATTACCACAATTCCAATCGACAAGTATTTCAAGGAAATCGAATTAGAGAATCACTTTTTGTAATCACAGAGAATTGTATCACACATTGATCAATACAAATTCATATTTGTGAAACTATTTTACTTGTTTGATTTATTTCAAACTTGAAATTTAGTCGTCCACATGCCTAAAGTAAATTCAACTACACAGATCCTAGTAATATATTAATAATTTATTTAAAACAAATTAATAATAAATAATAATCATTTAATAAGTAAAAAAAAAAAAAAAAAAAAAAACCAAAGCACCTGTGTTGGGTTCTGTATGTGAGGCCTGCTATTCCTAAAGCCCCCAGACGAATTCAAAACAAAAATCCTAGATGCTATTCCTAAATCCTATTCCCAAAATAGTGTTACGTACCCTCACCACGGCCACAATGACTTCCTTCCCACTCCACAACCAACATCCACCCCCATGTTGTCGCCCTTGCCCTCGCCATCGTTCTGAAAACCGGAGGAATATAGGGTTGGCGGGTTCGGCTTTGAAACGCCTGCGCCAGTATGTCCAACTATATATTTGAATTATTGAAGAAAATTATGCTAGACGTAAGAGCAAGCAAGAGTCCTCCACAATGATTTGGAAGACTTGGAAGGCTATGTTGAGGGGGCCAATTAGAATGCGAGATTTGAAACTTGCAAGAACTTCATCATCATCTAGGAAATACATTCAATCAGTTCTGAAATCAAGAGTGATTTTGAACTCTACATCACCAACACCAACGCAACTGAGTCGGAAGAAATTCATCGGGCTGCTCAAGATCTTGAATTTAAAGTGGTGTCTTGATAACTAAGCCACCGCTTGGAAAGCAAGGAAGTAAGCAAGCAAGTTAGGGTTAGGGTTAGGATTAGGGCTTGTTTCAAAGGGTGGAAGAGGGTTTTGGTTTCAAGCATTGAACTTGATTATACAGGTCTTAACCAGACCTGGTTTTCCGTTATTTTGGCCACATTTAAAGTGGTGTCTTAACGAACATCACTGCAACCTTCAAACACATTTGTTTACATTATATGTCGACCAACCACATTCAAAGAATGTGGGCAATGAACCGATGACCTACCAGGCTACCACGCATTAATTTGTGTGTCACCTTCTCTTTACGTGCCAAGTATTATTCCAATTTTTTTTATATACTTTAAATTTTTGGCAAATGTCTCTTTTATTTAAACTTAATTTTGGTCCATTTAATAATTCTACTTAAAAAGTCTATTAAAATTACTTCAAATCCTTTGAAAGTAATCAAATTTTCTTACCAAAATTATTATTAAATAAAAAATAAACCTCAATAAATTTATACTTGTATTGATAAATTGGCTATTCAAATTTAATATATTTTCATAATAGCTCAATTTATATTACTTCTTTGAGAATTTTAAATATTAAATAAATTTATATCATCAGAATGTAAACATCTAATTTTCATCCTTTTCACTTGTTTTAGCACTAATTCTTTTTTCTTTTTCTTTTTTCGCAAGCAAAGATCCTGTGGATGACCCTATTCCTAAAATACATATTAAAGTGTTCATAGTGCAATAAAGAACAAATTGATTTTTTTTTTTTAATGTTATATATAATTTGATAGTTACAATAGGGGAAGAAGTAATGGGTTCATTCTATACAAAATTTATTAACATGGTGGTTTAGTTCCAATACAAAGGTGATGTGTGTTAGGTATAGTAAAAAATTTAAGTAATGCCTTATGGCTAGCATTATAAGATTTTAATATAATTTTTTTGTATTGCATTTTTTTTTTATACAAAAAGCCATGTTGGCTCATAAGAGTTATGTAAGTTTAAAACTAACATATGAGGATGTATGAACCAACATATGTTAGTTTGAAACTTATGGCTTTTGTGAAAAACTGCATTTGAGTAAATCTTATTTTGAAATCTTATGACCCTACCCAAAAAGGCATTACTTAAATTGCAAGCTACCCAACACAAATCGCACATTGTTCTAAATTTTTTTCTAAATTATTACTATTATTAAACAACACTTATTTGATTTTCTGTTTGCAATTAAGAATTAAATCAGAATTTTTGCATGTAAAACAAGGGTAGACAAAATACTATATCAACCGATCGATATATGACATTGTGATTATTGATTCACCTATCATCGGACGTAAAAATTACTTTGCATGCAAACCAAGGGTAGATAAAATACTATGTCAACCGATATATGATATTGTGATTATTGATTCATCCATCCTCCTATGTTAGTTTTAAATTTATGAGACTCTTATGAGCCAACATGTCTTTTTGTGAAAAAATGCATTAACGTAAAAATTATTTTGAAATCTTATGACTCTAGCCAAAAGGCACCATTCAAATTGAAAGCTAACAAAAATTGCCCATAATTCTAAATTATTACTGTTATCTGGGCGGCCCTAGGCCTAGGCCATTTAGGCCATGGCCTAAGGCCCCCTATCATAGAAAGGCCCCCAAATTAAAATGGGGCCAGTAAGAGTTTTTTATTTTTTATTTTTTATTTTTTTTCTAATTAAAAAAAGGGTGTGTAACTTGCACATTTTTTTTATTACATAGGTCTTATAAATTGATATGTTTGGTCATAATAAGTAATTTAATATTCATTTATTCTTTTGTTGAAATGTAACATCAGTTTATAAGTTTTTTATAGTAAAATTTGTAGTACTTTAGCATCTTCTTCACACACACAAAAAATTATGAATTAATAGAAATACAACACAATCACTAATTCACCATTAAGTAAATGAAAAATGCTAAAACTAATACAAATTTTATGACAAAAAACTTACAAACTGATCAAACAATATAATAAATGAATGTTTTGAATATTTGTTAATGACTCGTTAGTTTGTAAAACTTACATAGTAAGTATCACTAGTTCACTTTGGATTAATTAGTCTTATTAATTAGTAAGAATTAATAATAGATTTGAAAAAACAATCATAATATAAAAAAATAAAATAAATATCATTTAAGTGATATTTAGATATAAAAAGGCCCCTTTAAAATTTTCACCTTAGGCCTCAAGCTATCTTGGGCTAGTCCTGACTGCTATTAAGTAAGGCTTATTTGGAAAAAAAAAAAAAAGAATTAAGAAAAATAAATCAATTTATAAATTAAAGAGTGTTGGTTTCAAAGTTTTCAAATCATTTAGCTGCATCTATGGCATTTTAGTTGAAGACGTAATTACTATTTTGAAATTAGCTTAAACTAAGAAATTTTCTAAGGTAGAAGCATGGATATGAAATTCAAGAGGAATGTTTTCTTGTGGATGATAGTATTTTCTTTTCTTACTCTAGTTGAATTGCAAGCCACTGACCTTTCCTCAACCACTTTCCATCCCTCTTCAGTTCAACCCTTGCTCGTCCGTCATCCAATTTTTGATGATTATTTTAGAGAGCATGTTAGATATTGTATTCAAGTGACGAGGAGATATTTGAATATTGTGTTTTGATTATTATTGAATACCTCTTCATTGAACCAAAATATCGTTTTCTAAAAGACCGAAATTATCATATCGCTGTAGAGCGCTACCATGGCTGCAAGAAAGGAAAGGCACAGGTCCTAAATCATCCAGTTCGTTGGGCACATTGTTTATTGCGATGTTATGATAATAAAGTCAACAGGCACATTTAGATTTGGTAAGTAATCTCTCTCTCTCTCTCTCTCATGGATATGAATGCACATTGCATGAATAACATATTTATCAGAAAACATTACCTTCTTTTCTGTCCTATATATGATTTTGGAGAAGAGTAATGCTACAGCCATAAACTATTTAATTCTTTTATAAATAGCCTTTATAAACAATACAGTGAAAAAAGATTGATTTAATTCAATTTTTTTTTAAAGGAAAATCAGCTTTCACTTAATGAATAACTTAAAATCTACCAATTTTTATTATTCTAGGATGATTTAAGTGTTAAATATTCTACTTTGATATTTTGGATTGTTCCTACAGTGGATTGTATAATTTTGTCAATAATAGTTTTTAAAGTTAATTGTGAAAAGTGCGAATAATTTTTCTTTATTTATTTTTTTATGAAATCAATTCGAACATGCCCTTAAAAGATTCTCCTAAGTGCTTGAATAATATGTCATGGGGAGATTAATCTCTTAATTTTGATTATTGTGAGCATGGATTATGAACTCTTGAATCATTAATTACAGATATTATTAACGATTGAGGAATGACGAGAGAGCACCAGCAACGGTGGGCGAGTTGATCCCATTAAGATTTTTTTTTTTTTTTTTAATACTAAGTATTTTAACACACACACACATACACGATGAGAGGAGAGAAGGTCTTAAAGAAATATCCCATTAAGATTGAAAACACAAGCTAAGGCTTGCCTTCATGTATTAATGAATTTATTGAATGATGATTATATATCAGTTATGAGATATAGAATAAAATTTCTTCATAAACATTATTACTTTGTGATTGTATGTGATAATCTAAATTGTGGATTTGATTGGATTGAATTGTTTGAGTGCGTATTGTTTGCGAGTGTCTTGAGTTCTATATCAGGTATTTACTAGGTAGATCTTGGATTTATAAGTAATTACAAGGAGCTCCAATTCTTACTTGACTAATCATTTTGGATTGTTAATGCAGATGTGGCTAGCGCTTTCTTAATCCTTACATTACGACAATTCAATGTTATGCTTAGTGTCCTATAAAAAAAATGTTACGCTTAGTGATATTAAAATATTATAAATTTGTTTTGTCTTATTTACCATTTATACCTTAAACATTTTTTTATGCATCTAACATTCTAATTGTTTTAATGGAAAGCATTCTTCTACATTTTTATCCACTTTATTTGTTGATTTTATGTTTATCATTTATTTCTTTAACCATATCAATTTTTAAGAGATGGGAAAGCGGGATTAGAATAGACGACGGATGGAAATTGGTCGGATGGAAAGTGGTTGAAGCAAGGTCAATGACTCGCAATTAAATTGGAGAAAATTGCCAAATGCCCTTTTCAGGCAAAAAAAGCAACATTTTGCTTATTTTCCCAAACTAATTAGGGAAATGCCCCCCTTTTGAAACTAGATTTTCTCAAAATCGAGTTATAAAAAAAATAATTTCTGGAGCCCTATAGTGGCGTTTTAAGAAGCCTATAGTAACGTTTTAAGGACCTATAATGGCGTTTTGTAACTCGAACTCTATGAAGTTGAGTTACATGCAATTTTTTTCCTTTTTTTACCTATAACTCGAGTTCATGGAGCTCGAGTTAGAAAACGCTACTATAAGTCCTTAAAACGTCACTATAGGGCTTAACTCAATTTTAAGAAAATTGAGTTTCAAAAGAGGGGCATTTCCCTAATTAATTTGGGAAAGAGGGCATAATGCTGCTTTTTTTTCCCGAAAAAGGCATTTGGCAATTTTTTCCCAATTAAATTAGAATAAGGATAACAAATGTCGTCATCCCTAGCTAGGAAAATTTTCTTTTAAATTTCATATCCATGCTCCTACCTTAGAAAATTTCTTATTTTAAGCTAATTTCAGAATATTAATTTTATCTTGAACTAATTTTCCTTATATATAGCTAAAAGATTTGACAACTTTGAAATGTACACTATTTAAAATAGTTAATTACTCCATTTCATATGCACGGTATTTCAAATTAGTTAATTCATGAAATTTTTTTTTTTTTTTTTGAGAAAGATGAAAGTAATGAATTGATTCTAGAGATTTGCATTCAACCCATCAACACCACATACACCCCAAGTTGGGTTTTTGTGGGTTGATGGGTTGGGTGGGTCTTGTATTATTTTTAAAGTTGAAGATAGGTTCAGGTTGACAAAATTTTCAATCCAAATAATATAACCCAACCAACGCTTACTAATAAATTGCAAAAAGTTCATATATTTTTTAGATTTTGATACTTCTTTAAAATTGTTTGTTTGATTTTCAAATAAAATATTTCTTAAAAGTTGAAAGCTGAAACGGACCAAGTCTATGTCAATTTGCCCAGGATAAGGAAATATGGTTTTTTTTTTTTTTTTTTAATCCCAAAATATATTTCAGTGGTGTCAATGTTTGACACAACCTGTAAACACAACACAAATACAACACGAGTTTTAATTTTCAGGTTAGAGTTGGGCTTTAGTGGATTTAGATCATAAGTGAGTTAACCCGAAAGTGAAATGATAAAAAACGTGTTATAAGCGGGTTAACCTGCGTGAACCACAATAAACATGTTTGACACTTCAATTTATTTGTGTTAACTTAAAATAATCCATTTAACACAACCCGTTTAACTTGTATAAGAAATAAATATTCATTTTATTTTAGGTTTGTCAAAATCTTTTTATATCCAACTTATATTTTAAATTTAAAAAGAAAAGTGAGTAATTACGTAGAGCAATCATTAATAACATTGCAAGCTTGTTAATGAAGCCTTTGTTAACTGATTGCAGGAACCTGTTGAAGACAAATCCCCAATAAGTTGATAACTCACACCTATCATGAGGCCAACCAATGCGCTGATGCACTGGCCAAATTGGGAGCAAGCTCCCTATCATCTTTTGCTGTATTTTTTAGTCCACCGCTTGTGGGAAAAAGAATTATGACTTTTGACAAAGCTAATATGTATTGTAACATATGGTTAATTACTAGTTTAATGCATTAATCATGGTTTACCAAAAAAAAAAAAAAATTTAAGTGTTTTTTTATATAAAAAATATATATAGAGCAAATATATTTATCCAATATGTTGGAGTTTGTTTGGATATAATGTCGCGTTATTAACTTTAGACCTGGCATTTGAATAGCCAGATCATAAGCAGAGTGTACCATGATCAATGATCCGCTTATATAGCCCCAGGATCATTTCCTTCTGTTTTTTTATTTTTTTTATTTTTTTTTTAACCAAGGTTCATTTGAGAATGAGAAGAGGGTAGGATGAGTCTCATAAGCAAATTCTTAAGCTCACTCCAAAAGGTTTACTATAAGTCTAAAACAAAACAGTTCAGAAAATTAATAGAATATTGAGTTCAATATCTGATATCTTAAGTCACTGATTAGTCATAAATCCTTTTTTTTTAATTAATAAAACGTGTTGATTATAGTTAGTTCCAGATTTAGTTATATAAATCCCTAATTTAGGTCTGCTAAAAATAAATTGGATAACGAATTAATGTTAGTGAGCATTCATTAATAACAATTTTATAGAATTAAGCAATAGTTAAGTAATGTCCTTTGTGTGTAAGTTTTGACAGTAATAAGTTGTTAAGTTGAGATTTCTCCATCAATGGTTTTTAAACAAAATTACGCGTATAAGCAGTGGAGGGGAAACTTCGAAAGGTATGAAATCTCCACCAAATTAGCTACCTTTGTCTTAATATAAATGGGGTTTCACCTTCAGTGTTAGAGACCAAATTCTTGCAACATTTACAAAAATTCTTGATCATGGATCAGCTTTTATTTTATTCAGTTGATTATGAAAATGAAGCCCCTCCTCGTCCTTTGACACCCTTCGAGTCAATTATGGAAAACACCATTTTAGTTTCTTTTGCAGTGCTTCTGTGTGGGTTTTGCATTTACTGCTTGTTTTTAGTTTGGAAGGATAGAGAGGGAGGGAGAGTAGAGTGGAGTACAGGCGAGGTGGATCAAGATTTTAGTCACCGCTCCTTAGACATAGAAGAATCGGTTCAGGCTCAAAATTTTGGTCACCTCTCCTTAAACATAGAAGAATTGGTTCAGGCTTATCGGCGTTCAAGTCACCTCGAGCCAGCTTCCTCAGATATAAAAGAATTGGATCCGGCGGATCAGAAACTGGAGCGTGCGCTTGCCAGGCTGCCTGCAATTTCGATCTTTGAGATGGATAAATTAGAAACACCAAGTGGGAAAGATTGTGTCATATGCTTGGAAGACTTTGAACCCGGAGGGCAATGCCAAAAGTTCCCTATCTGCAACCATATCTTCCACTTCCATTGCATTAGGCAGTGGCTGCGTATTCAATTCAATTGCCCAATTTGTCGAATTAGCATATGGAAGGCGGCAACAAAACCAAAAAAGAGAAGAAACAATCGGAAAAGAAACCAATTAGTTACTTCCTAACATACATAGTTTATAAATATGGTCTGAGTGTAGTTATGCCATCATGTTAATGCAAGAATCTTCAGTACTTTAAATTTCTGTTTAATTTACATTTTACATTTATAGCAGATATAATTATTCAATATCGTGGTTTACAATGAGAGAGAATGGAGGAACATTACTGGCCTCCTCATTCTCTTTAGCAACACTAACAAGAGCTAGGAACTATGTTAATTACATCTTATAATAGAAACACTAGTTAAGAAACACTAGCAAATAACTAACAAAACAATTAGAACCAAAACTTCCGCAAATTATTGAAATGTCCTCAAGAAACCAAGCAATTTTTAAATGACAAGAATTATTTAGTTCTTTACGTGAGTTTATTTCATTTGAGTTATTAGCTTAGCCACCCTCGAACTTATCAGATTTTCAGAGGGCCCAATCCAGGACACATTGACCAATGAACTCTAGTTGAACTGCGATCTCGATCAGCACAGAAAAAGAAATTCTGAAAAAACCAAGACAAAATTAGAACTTCTCATACAAGTGGAATGAAAATTTTGTTCTTGCATATTTTTTTTTAGCAAAAGTGCAACCTTCCCCTTAAAGTTTGTTGGTCTTTGAATTTTACATCATGGAGTTTTAGAATATGAATTTTACCATCATAAGTTATATTATGTATGCATCAGCTGCCATTTTGTCCATATTTTCCGTTGAGTGTCACATAACCTAGCCATGAGTATTTTGTTCGTTCAATAAAATGATGCCGCATAAAAATAAACAAAGGGGCAGCTGATGCAAATGGAATATAATTTTAGAGGATAAAATCCAAATATTGAAACTTCAATATCTAAATTTAAAAAGATCCAAACTTTAGAAGTATAGTTTGCATTTTAGTCTTTTTTAATCAAAATATAAAACTTTCACGAGGATGGGAGGGGAAAAAAAGGAGGATTGAAACATATTATAAATTCTCTATCTCATTTTAAGTGTTCCACTTTATACTCCATTAATCATGGTATAACATGTGTTAATTTGATTTGAAGTTGAATTGGGTACATCGAGTGTGATGTGAATGACTAGTGATTTGGGCCGGGCTAATGAAAGTGGGCTGCCCCAAGTGGCTATTCGGGCCACTAGCCAGTGAGGCTCAGTGTGTCCCTGGAGAATTAGCTGCAACAGGAAATGGAGGATTCGCGATTTGGTAGAGAATGTTCCTGCAAGATGGAAAATTTAGAGAAAAGAATTAAGCATCGAAAATGAAAACATCGAAAATGATCAACTTCATTTATATTTCTCATTTCTAATCTTTTGGTAATGATGTTATATTTTCTTATAATTTTTCTTTTCCACTAGTTTGAATTTGAAGCAACAAATTCAATTGTGATTTTCAACAAATTAATCGAGTTATTTTGTTTTATTTTATTTTACTTAGTACATCCCTAACTACCTTTATTTATTTATTTTTTATTTTTTGGGGGGGGTGGGGGGGGTGGTGGGAGGATTAATTAGTTCATCATACGGTTGACAGCACTTGACCTCAATGCTTCTTCTTCTTTTTTTCAAACATCAATTAGATTAGAATATCCTCTGGACCTCTGCTAAGGTTGTGTTCTTTACGTAGAAATTCGACATGATTTATTAACTTCTGAGTGTTTTAAAATATATATATATATATGACGGAGAAGAGCCATTACATGTACATGTTAGATCGGCTCGGTCTTATAGATTGCTCCCACCCTTTCTTACTCGGTCTTGACCCGCATGAATATTATTATTATTATTGTTATTATTCAACTATATTATAAATATGATGTAATTTTTTTTATACATATCCTATTCTAGTTATAATAAATGTATATTTATACATATTTTATTTCTTTCTTGAAAATACTTGTCTCTATTTCTAAGTTATTACTTTTACTGTCATGATTTCTCTTTATATTTCATCTTTAGGATTAGTAAAACGTCTCTAATCCACCCCTATTCCAACTAAACCCGCTATCATCTTTACACGAGTTTTCTTCTCTCTAACCCTCCCACTGACATCCTTACTATAAATATTATATAGTATATATATAAAATCTATAGCATCAACTAATATCAAGATGCTATTGCTTTAGGGGGAAAAAAAAATCACATTATATATTACACTATCACACCAGATTTAGATGCCGTGAGTGACAAAATGAGAAGAAACTTGGACCATAAGTTGGGCATCATTTGCCATCATTGCTTACGTAAACGGGGGAATATTTGCCGGACGCATAGAGCCAGAAAGTTAAGTTTATTTTGTCGCTCTCTGAGGTAGAATGAATTTTTAATCTTCATTTTCAAGGTGACCACTTTATCTTTTGTCTTCTTTTGTGACAACCCATTTTGGAAATATTTGCACAATAGTACAAAATTAATATTTTTGTATCAATGATTGTAGGAGTGGTGTTGAAGTGTGGCTATAGCCTATAGTGAGTGGAAATGGAGTCATCCAATAAATTAATTAAAAAAATTGGTTTGTTTGGTATAGTTTCTATTTCGGCAATAATATAACTTTAAATTATTAAGGCGACTGTGTACTCATTGGTTTACCGTAAACAAGTGTCACACGAATCACTTTTAAGTCTTGCCATCCTAATATTTTAACTTTTAAGTTGAACAACAAGTGTGATGCAATTCACTTAAAGTCTTAATAACTACAAAAAATATATATATAAATATATATATATATATATATATATATATATAAAATAAACATTCAATGGTACACATTACACATGACACATGACACCTTCACAATTGAAATCTACAAATTAACAAATTAATCTAAAAATTTCCTAAAGTCCAAAATAAAACTTAAGGAGCAAGGTTTTATGAAACATAAAATTGCACCTATTGTTAAGCCCTTTTTTCTTCTTAAAATTCAACTTATTTTTAAAGTAAAACTTTATTTTTATCTAATTTTTTTCAAATAAAATAAATCAATAATTATTAGTTCATTCAAACTCTCACTTAATGCAATTTCAATCTTTACTTGCTCCCCCCAGCTAGCTCTGTGTTTAGCAGAACCGTCTAGTGTGTTTTTGTACTGATAAACACTCAAAGCCAAAAGTTGGGGGCATCTGGCAACCTACTAAAAAAGACGGATTCAAACAATTTGAGGGCACATTATATTGTTGTGCAAAGGTAAGTCAACAACACATGATTGAAAAATACAGAATTTTCTTTTCTTGATGAAAATGATTAAAGTACAGTTGAAATAACATGATAAGCCTAATTGTTGTCGACAAGTTGCCTGGCTTCTGGCTTAGGTCCTTATTCTATTTCTTCTTTTCGGTAAATGCATTCATGCAAACAGCACGGACTAATGGGACCAGTTTAGAAGCTGTTTGGATTGTGTTTGTGAAAGTTGTTGTGTGATTGTGTATGATGATTGAATTATGAGTGGAAGCATGAAAGAGAAAGCATATATAAAGGTTTATGTGGTAGCCTAACGGCCTACATCCATAATGGAAAAGTCCTTGACGGCTATATATATATATATTATATTAAGTACTTGTGTTACAATAAATCCTACATAGGGTTTATATGCTAGAAAATACTTGACTAACCTTAAACTAACCATAAACTAACTTTAGATTAATATGTTTATTCTACAAGTACATGAGCCTACAATTAGTTTGGGCCACTTGGGCCATAATATATCTAACAGTGTTTTTGAAATTTCTTTATAAACCTAAAAAGGTTATGCCAATATATAATTATATATAACATGGGTATATATAGTGGACTAAACTATGGACTAAAATGATTGGGTTTGTATATATTACATTGAGCTAATATATCTCTAATAGGTTAAAAACTTGATCTAAATGGATTTTCAAAACAAGTGTTTGTTTAGTAAGAATTTTAATAATCTGTGTCAGCCTGCAAGAAGGAGCTTTGTGAATGTTCACAAAAAACATGGGCTATAGCCGTTGTTGTTGTTGTTGTTTTTTTTTTTTTTTTTTTTTTTTTTTAAAAAAAAAGGAGCTCTGTGGCTCGTGTTAGGTTCTAAGACTTTAAAACTAAATGTTTTAGAACTTCAATTTGTAATGTGTTGGCAAACCATGATCAAAACTTAGAGTCTAGATTTAGGTTGCTCAAAGTGTGTTTAATTGTAAAGTTGGAATCGAGTGATTGCAGAATTTATTGGACTAAATCTGCAAGGCTCGATCAATCAAAAATTAGACTCGATCGATCGAACCTCGTGCATATTGTTTTTTCTGCAGAATTTCTAACTCAGCCCAAGCCCATATGACGTGTAGGGTTTTATGTTTTGCTTCAAGTATAAAAGGAAAAACTCTAGTCACGTTTTACAAGTTGTTGATATGCTGTGTGTGTGAATCTTCTGTGAGATTTAAAGGTGTTTATCTTCATACACATTTAGGGTTATCAAGATCAAGATTGATGTCAAGAACTTGGTGATCTCTTTAGTTGCTGTTTCAAGAGCTTAAAGAAAAACACAAGTAGGAGAACTTGTGATTACTGTGGATCAAGAAAAGAAATAGTCTGTGAACTCGGAGCTGTCATATGGTCGTGGTAGTAAGTTTTCTACATGAGGTAGGAATAGAATGTTAGTGGTCTAAGTTTTATTGTACCAACTTCAATTCTTTCATAGTGGATCTGTTTTATCTTGAGAATAACTAGGTTAAATCCTTCACAGGTTTTTCACCGATTTGATTTTCCTGGGTTATCATATCGTGTGTTCTTTATATTTCCGCACTATTTACATGATATGATTTGAATGTGTTTAACCTATTTACATGATATTTCCGCACTATTTACATGATTTGAAAGTGTTAAAAATACATTTTGAGAACGTCAATTAAGCATGTCCAGGTTAGACAAGAAAAAGATTATACACCACACCTTAATTAGGTCGTCACCTGTACTTGTAAGTGGCTTTAATTAGTGATCTAATCTGCGTCCACATAACGACAAATTATAGTAAAATTACAGTAATTCTTGATAATTAATCGAATGAATAGTTACAGATTACATTAAAATCATGAGTATAAACCAAAAAATTTGTAGTTCAATTGGTAGCTAGTTACTAATGTTTTTAGAAAAGGTGCCCAGAATTCTAATCTCTCTTTCCTTATTATAATTATCAAATTATCAAACAAAATATCAAGACTGTACAATTTTTGCCATAAATAATTATTTTATCGGAGGCCTGATTTTGATTTCGCAAAAATAATTAAATATTTTGATAGTAATATAAAATTTCAAAATTACTACTTTCTGAACTCAATATAACTTCATCTTAATATTTATCATTATACAAGGAAATAGTCTCAATTTAAAACAATTATTTAGGGTTCTCAGTATCAACATTAATGAAAAAAATAAAATAAAATAAACACACAAACAAAGAGTTTAATTTATTCATTACACAATAAGGATAAATAATTATAAAAAAGACGGAATGATTTGTATAAACCGAAATAGTTCACAATAGCCCGGTTTTTAGGTGGGTACATATTTCTAGGGAATAAATTTACTATATGGTGGTTGGTTCAATAAATTTTGGTCATATTGGCCAAAATTTATAACTTTTTCACAAACTCGTCTATGTTTTTATCTGAACTTCCGCCTTCATTCACTGCCTCTATAGCCAATTTCTTCCATTTCATTGAATTCTTTTTCATCTCTTTCCCACTCTCTCCTTCCATTACTTCCCTTATACAAAACTCTATTTCTTCTTTTTTAGCAAAGCCTTTTTCATCAAGTTTAATCCTAACCCCTACCTTCCACACATTTACAATGAACTTTGCATTAGTTCTTTGATCTGTCCATTGTGGCATAGCAACCATTGGCACCCCCAGGCTCAATGCCTCAAGCGTCGAGTTCCATCCACAATGAGTCATGAAGCACCCAATGGCCTTGTGAGCCAATACTTCAAGTTGATTGCACCAACTCACAACCAACCCTTTTTCTGTTGTTTCTTGTACAAAATTAGCTGGAAGCTTTTTGTGTTCTGAATCTCTAACTACCCATAAGAAGTGGCAATTGCTATTCTTCAATCCCAATGTTAGTTCCTCCATTTGGTCTGCTCCAAGGGATGCCAAGCTTCCAAATGATATATAAATGACTGAGCCAGCTTCCATTGTGTCTAGCCACTTCATGCAAGCATCCATCTCGGGCTTAAACAAGCTAAGGCCATACTCTTTGTCATCTTCCAACCGCTTGTCTAAGTAAATTGATGGAATAGTTGGTCCAATAGTTTTAATAGGCCATTGGCTTGTCATCCAATTCAGTACCTATTGGATTACAAAAGAATTTATCATAATAATAATAATAATAATAACAACAACAACAACATAATCGACTTTCAATTATAAAATCTTGTAAATTACTAAAGATGGAGAAGATAGCAATTATAGGATGAAATCTGGGATTATTTGAAAGAGAAAACGTAAGGAATGCGTTCTGTAAAGTAAGCAAAGCTAAAAATGGAAAGAAAAATGTTTAAGATACTATTACTAATTTTGCTATAGAAAATTTATAAACTTTTTTTTTTGAGAAGAAGAAGAAGAATTTATTAATTGATGTCAGAAATATAATTGGTGCTACCATAATAACAGAATCAAATAACTTTTTAATTGCTTTTTTTGTCATGTGTTTAATTGTTATATACATCATTTAGAAAAAGTTTCATCATTATGTACATAATAATTTAAGCCTATATATTTGTGTTCGTGCAGGCTTATTGGAGAAACTTAAGCAATTATGTATCAATATGAAAGGAATTTCTTAGCCTACCTCATCTTCCAACTCATAGACGGTGTTACAAAAGATCCAATTTGCTTCATCAATATTCGATAATTGATTCAATAAGGTGCTAAATAAAGCTCGGTATGTGCCAGTATCAGCCATGAAAGAAGGTAGATCATTGGCTCCTAGTAATGGCATCGAGGGCAGTGATACTGTAGGCTCTTCTAAGGGCAACTTTAGCGTTCCTTTATAGCCATGATAATAGATTGCATTAACAGCACCAGACTGAGTGAAAAATGGAGCACCATCTAAGCCTAGTTCCCGAGCTATGTTTAGAGCCCATGGCATGACTGAGTCATACACAACAAATTTTGGAGGGTGTTTGGAACTTTTTTGGGTTTCAATCAGCTTTGTCAAGCTTTGAGAGACTGTCACTCTGAAGTTTTCATAGTATTCATCACTGTCACTGGTGTCAAAAGTTTTACTTTCTGTAGAGCCATCAGAGATGATTTCTACGTTGATAGTGTGGCTGGCTATGGCTTTCACTGACTCACTAATAGTGGTGGTAGCTACTAATGTAACTCTAGGACCCTTTGAGGCTAGGCGCTTTGAGAATTGGAGCATTGGGTTTATGTGACCTTGTATAGGGTATGGAAGTACTAGGATATGAGGTTGAGTTTGAGTTTGACTCTCCATTCTCTCTGTCGATCTCTGTATGTGTGTGAAGAAACTTAGGATGAAGAATTCATGAACCGGGAAACAAATATATAACTCATTGGTTGAATAATTGCATAAACAAGTTGTCCTAGATGCTTTTTAACCAAGAAAAAATTGTCCTAGATGCTTTGCATATCTCATGCTTTTTCCCACCTTCCAGTCCAATGACCTTGACGAGTAAACGGATTTAGGCTCATTTTGTTAGTTGGGTGGCCTCATCTTCACAATGTTATGGCCTTTGAGATTTCCTGCTTTGCCTCTTATATTCTTATTGCTGCATTTGTAGATACAAGAAAAATAATAATGTTGATTGTTTCGTTTAGACCCCTTAAACCAGATTGTTTAACCCAATTAATTAACCAAGTTTATTATTCAAATCTAGGTCAAACAAACATATATCATATCATGCACAACAGTGGAAAAGTAAATAACATCACGATACAATTACCCAGAAAACCGATGAAACAAACTATTTCAAGGTTAAAACCTGTGGAGGATTTTACCTAACTATCCTCAAGGTAAAGCATATCGACTATAAGAGAATCGAAATTTTTACAATCAAATTTAACCCTAAATCTATTACTACCTCCAGTAGTAACTTACTGACACGACCATGTGCAAGCTTCGAATCCACAGACTCCTTCTCTCCTTGGTTTTATTGCAACACTGACACCCACGCTTGTGATTTTGAGATCCCACTCAAAGGTTTCAGATCACCACTAGTAGTTGATCTTGTAGCAGCAACTAGGTTCTACCACCGCTTGATTGTAGATCTTGCTCCGGTAGATTCTTGTGTAGTTAGTAGGTACAAAACCTCTCAGATCTCACAAAGAGTAACACACAAGTCTTCCATAAGTCTGAAAAACGTAGCTAGAGTTTCCCTTTTATATGTGGACAAGTTAGAATGAAATCCTAAACGTTTTTGCATGCATGGGCCTGATTTAAAATTTAGCAGAATTACTTTTTCTTCGATTCTTGATCAGTCAAGCCTAATTCTCGATCGATAGAGTTTGGCAGATTGTGACTTCCCTTTTCTATAGTTAGCTTGAACTTGAAACTTAAAACCTACACATTTGAGCATTGCCTAACACATAGACTAGACATGTTTTGTTCTCGGTTTACCAACACATACAAAATATGATTCTAAACATTTAATCCCAAAACTTTAGAACCTAACAAATGTATTTGGAATGAGTGATGGTGCTGTGTTTTGTATAACATCATTTATAATCTTTCATTTCTAGTTTTTTTTTTTTTTTTGAGAAGAATCTTTCATTTCTAGTTCTTTTTTTTCCGTCGTGCAAAGTACAATTTGATGATTTTATAGAGAGAGCCAGATCATTAGTAATTATAACTTAAAAAGTTATAAGTGGGCAAAACTTGGGTTCCATGCTTCTAATAAATCGGATCTATTGGATGATGACATATGACACCATTACAACAAATCTAGTCCTCCAGTAGTGGGTAAAGTTTGGGTCAAATACCTCTAGTATAAGCTTCTCTCTCTCTCTCTCTCTCTCTCTCTCTCTCTCTCTCTCATGGGTGTATTACAATATATAATAATTATTTCATAATTTTGTTGTTACAAATTTTATTGTAGAAAATTATTTTCAAACCAACTCTTTTGCGAGGGGTCGAGTTTGGAAAGATTGGGTAGTTTCTCGATCAATCATAGGATTATCTATGTGCAATCATATATAGAATTATCTAGGTGTGATTAACCTAGGTTGGGTTTCCTTCTTATAACTACTTAGAACTGCTTAGAAGTTAAGAAAGTTATTAGGATTATTGTAAAGGGTCCAATTAATAGGTGTTTTTAGAGGATTTGTTGATAAATCATTGAGAAAAGTTAACGGATATCCTAAGGGTATTTATTAGTAAGCTATTTTAGAAAAACATTTATGATAAAAGAAAAAAAAAATTAAGGGGTAATTACACATAACCCACCTGTGGTTTGGGCGAAAATCACTTTGCTTACCTGTGGTTTAAAAAGTATCACTTAACCCACCTGTGGTATGTTTTTGTCAATCTTTGTAACCCACCTCAGTCCCAGCCGTTACAAAAACACCTCTTAACCCCAAAACACAACATAATGCGAATCAAAACACCCAAAACTCAGAAACTTTTCGAGAGAGAGACCTGTGGTGAGATCAACGTGTTCTTCATGGTTTGGAGTGTCTGGAGGGGGAGAAAACACAAGTTTCGCAACATTGAAGCTAGGGGAAGGTATGTGTGACTGCTGTTGATCTGTATTTGAGTTCTTGATGGAATTTTTTACCGTGACCCACCCACGTAGTTAGGGTTTGTAAAATTTTCTCAAAATTGGTGTATGTTAAATGTGCATTTTGCTATTTATATGTAGAATCGCTTAGGATGTAGCTAATGTACTGCTATGGTTGTTTATATAATGCGTATACCTGAAAGAATCAAGTTTATTTGTCAATGATTACACTTGTTTGTGAACTGTGGGTAGTGTGGTCCCTATGAATTTGTTGGGAATCTGGTTTTGCATGTGCTATATGTGGTCCCTTGGTCATGTGTTGTCTCTCAACAACAAAACAAATTTTATATGAAAACAAAACAGCACTATGTTTGGCTTGTTGTCTCTTTTGGCTTGTTGTCGTTTTCAGCATGTCAGTATGTAAACAAACTACTTATTTTAAACAAACTACTTATTTTAAACAAACTACTTATCTTAATTGCAGATGGTTGACTTCACATTTGACATTGAAATTCATGTTGGAGGATGTTTTGTGGAGGACCCAACCCTTGAATATGTGAGTGGGTCTGTACATACATTGACAGAGATTGACCCTGATAAGTTGAGTTTCTTTGAAATTTGAGATTTATGCCATCTAGTTAGTGCTCCTAAAGAACACAGTAGATATAGGTATTTACTTCCTGAAGGTGATGTAGAGGATGATTTAAGGGCCATAGAAACAGATGCAGATGTGGTGAACATGACTACTTTTCATAGGGCATGGCCAGCTAACAAAATCATAATCTATACTGACATTGACGTGGAGCCACTGGCAGTTGAGCATCCTGATGCAGGCCAAGTGGCAGATGATGGTGTAGGTGGTGATGGAGGGGTGGATGAAATAGATGTGGAGAGTGATTATGATGATGAGAATGTTGAGGATGTTGAGGTTGGTGATAGAGTTGAAAAACAGGATGTTGAGGTTGGTGCAAGGGTTGAAGAACAGAATGTTGAAGGAGATGATGATGATGATTGGCCATATGAAGGCCTAGAGGGGGATTACTTTGGTGATGACATATTTGCTGCTCCAAACTCAACTCCACAAGGTTCTGCTCCAAAATCAAGTGATGCTCCCAATACAGCCCCAGAATCAAGCAATGCACCCCATGTAGACCCTGAGTGGGCTGAGCCAGCTCTTGAGGATGACCTGGTAAGCATGGATGGGTTTGATGATGAGCAGGTACCTGAGCAGCCAGAGTTTAATGCTAAGAGTGCCATGAGAAATGTTGTACTGAAGAAGGAGATGAAGTTTCCTAATGCAAAGGTGTTCAGAGCTGCTTTGAGGGAGTATACAATTAAAAAATCTATTGACATCAAATTCAAGTTTAATGAGAGGACCAAAATATCAGTTCACTGTAAGAATGAGTGTAGGTAGAGATGTTATGCATCTCAAATAAGTGGAGAGCTAACATTTTAGATTAAGACCTTGGTTGATGACTGTACTTGCCTCAAGTCTTTTAAAAATAGTCAAGCAACATCAGCTTATGTTGCTAAGAGGTTCATTGAGGATTTTAGCAAAAATTCAAATTGGGAGGTGAGTGGTGAGGTGAGTGGTGTACACAACCATGTGATGCAAAATTTATCTGTTGACTTAAGTGTAAATCAAGTGTATAGGTCAAAGAGAAAGGCAAAGGATTTGATCAATGGAGATGAGCAACTGCAATATGGTGTCCTTAAGGACTATGCACAAATGATCAACACTGTAGACAAAGGGAGTAGGGTTATACTACAGACAGAAATGGCTGATGAGACTTCCCAACCAAAATTTAAGAAGATGTATGTTAGGATCAATGCTCAGAAGGTAGGATTTTTTGGTGGATGTAGGCCATTTATAGGTTTAGATGGTTGTCACATAAAGCACAAATTTGGAGGGCAAATCTTATCTGCCACTGCCAAGAATGCAAATGACAACATTTTTCCAGTAGCCATGGCTGTTGTGGAACAAGAAAACAAGGAGTCTTGGATATGGTTTTTGGAAATATTTGCTGATGATATAGGGAGGCCAGAGGAGCTTCAGTTGGTCTTCATTTCTGATAGGCAAAAGGTATGCAAGTTTTGTTCAGTTATACTTGAATGGTTTACTTCTTTGCTGAACTAACATGTTTTGTTTGGTTATTTGCAGGGGCTTATACCTACAATAGAGACACTATTCCCTACTGTGAAGCATAGATACTGTGTGAAACATATCTACAATAATTTCAAAGTAGATTACAAGGGATTGGAGCTGAGGGATGCACTGTGGAGGTGTGCTGCTGCCACAACAGTAAGGGAGTTTGAGAGATGCATGCAGTACATAAAAGATTTGGATGAAAAGGCATATGAGTATCTTGCAAACATTGCACCTGCATAGTGGATAAGGTCACACTTCACTCCTAGGGCTTTAACAGATTGTTTGGTAAATAACTTGAGTAAGTCTTTTAACTCAATGATATTAAAGTCTAGGGACAAGCCTATCTTGGCAATATTGGAGTGGATTAGGGTTAGACTTATGATTAGGCTTTACACAAAAAGGGAAGGGATAGAGAAGTATGCTGGAAAGTTGTGTCCAATCATACAAGATAAGTTGGAGAAATTGAAGGTTGAAAGCAAGCCATTTAATGCTACCCCAGCTGGCAGTTTCCTTTATGAGGTAGCTAGTCAATATGAGAGGCATGTAGTTGATCTTGTCAAGAAGACATGTAACTGTAGGTATTGAGATTTAAATGGCATTCCATGCAAACATGTCATAACAGCCATTTATACAAATATTGAGACACTAGAAGCCTCCACCCACCCATGCTACCACAAAGAAACTTACATGGAGATATACAAGAAGGTACTTCCTCCTATGCCTGGCCAGTCAGAATGGGCTGAGACTGGACAGCTTGCTCCCCTGGCACCTCACATATACAAACCACCAGGCAGGCCACCTAAGCAAAGAAAGAGGGATCCTGATGAGCCTAAGAACCCTTACAAAGCAAGTAGGCTGAACAGACCTATAAGGTGTGGGAAATGTAAAAAGGAAGGGCATAACTCAAGAGGGTGCAAGGCTGGCATCATTGGAGAGACACCATGGCAGAGGAGACAGAGGCTTGAAAGAGAAAAAGCTGTAAGTAATTGAGATTTAAATGGTAAAAAAAAAAAAAAAAAAAACTTGTTTTTAAACTTACAAAGGTATTAATGTACTGAAACTGGGTTTTGTTGCAGGCAAAGGGAGGGGTGTCTGCACCTAGCACCAGATCTAGATCTGCACCTCATGCTGCACCCCAGCCACCATCCCAACAGCCTACCCAGACTTAACATGAGGTCTGCCACTCAGCCTTCATCCTCACAGCAAGGAAATCAAGCTAGGCCATCTCACATGAGAGCAGGATGGTTCTCTTCCTCACAGCCAGAGTTTCACACACCTAGGGAGACCTGGGATACCCTACCAAGTTCTTCATAGGTAACTTAGTTGAGCTACTTCTTTCCTAGATGGTTGT
This sequence comes from Notholithocarpus densiflorus, assembly GCA_030021035.2. Classification (NCBI taxonomy): domain Eukaryota; kingdom Viridiplantae; phylum Streptophyta; class Magnoliopsida; order Fagales; family Fagaceae; genus Notholithocarpus; species Notholithocarpus densiflorus. The sequence goes on along the minus strand of JARYZH020000162.1, from coordinate 84,755 downwards.
GTAGACTGGGATATTTTTTAACAAGTGGATCTATTTTTTATTTTGTAGCATTCACCTGCAAATAGGAGCACTGGTGGTGTGAGGACTAGAGGGCAGCTTGCTGCACAAAGGCCACCAAAAATGAATTTAGTGGGTGGAAAGAGTAAAGGCAAGAAATGAAGCTAGTGGGTACGCATGCCAGCATTGGGAGTAAAGCTAGTGGGAACATGTGGGCCTGCAACTAGTGTTTTTTATGAAGACCACTATTGGCTTTTTGTAATTATTAATTAATGTAAAAAACAATCACCCTTTTGTAATTATCATATAAATATATATATATATATATATATATGTAGCTGACCTTGGAATGTGCTTTTTTGTAATTTACTGGAAGTTAAGGTACAATACACTCCAAGTTGTTATTATGATATGAAATTTTGTGGTATTATTTGGAAGTTGTGGTGTTATGGTATGGAAGTTGTGGTATTTATTCAATTCAGTTTGTATGGAACATTATTTGTCCAAACCAGATTATATGGAAGTTTTATTATTGCTGCTACAGATTGTGTCCAAGTAGATTTTTCCAATACAGAGTGTATGGAAGTTGTTATTGTGAAATGGTTGTTATGGTTTGTGCAGGTAACTGTATTTTATACATTATTTGTCCAAATCAGATTATATGGAAGTTTATTTATTGCTACTACAGATTGTGTCCAAGTAGATTTTTTCAATCCAGAGTGTATGGAAGTTGTTATTGTGGAATGGTTGTTATGGTATGTACAGGTCATTGATAATTGACCAATACTTCTTTCATTATTTACCCAGAGACTAGTGGCATGATCAATACTTCTTTCATTGAATGGTTGTTATGGTATGCACAAAACAATACTCAATAATTGACCAATTCTTTGTTCATTGACACATCAAAACATTACATCAGTATGCTAGTGCTATTACAATAAAAATTCATTAACACCATTGCCATAATTATCTCTACTAACCAATTAACTACTTCAGGGCAACAACCTCGGTCTTTTCACTCCAGAGAACTCAATTGAGCCAAAACACAACAACAACAACATAACAATAACAAAAAAGATCCATGACAAAATGCATGCAAACTTCCACATTCTTTGCTTCTCTTCAGCAAACATTGCCTTTTCCTTATCTTTTGCACAGACAGCTCGAGCCTTTCTCTCCCTCTCCTTGGCTTTGGCTTCCTCTTCAAGAGCCTTTTCTGCCATTTGCCTAGCTTCTTCTGCCGTTTCCAGAGCTGTCATTTCCCTCTCATTGGCAAGTTGGAGAGCACTCTGAAGCCTATACATCCTCTCTAGAGCCAAAGGTGCAGTTTCATTCCCACGAGGATAGGTTGGGTTATCAAGCCAAACAAAGAAAGGACACTTAGGACCAACCTTATAACGGCTACAATCCAAGAACCTCCTCCAAAATTGTACAAACTCAAACTTGTTCTCAAAACACAAGTCTGCTCATTGCACATATGCCCATATGAACCCGAGAAATTACCACTTGATGAAGACATATCAACAAAACACGATTCTTGGGAAGCCCAAATTTAGAGTTTCACACAGTAAGTTGGCAATTGAACAAAATCTAAAACCCTAAATCGAGAACAAACACAAATACCTTGATTTTCTTTACCGAAACTACCTTCCCTAGCTTCGATGTTGCGAAACTTGTGTTTTCTCCCCCTCCAGACACTCCAAACCACGAAGAACACGTTGATATCACTACAGGTCTCTCTCTTTCTGAGTTTTGAGTGTTTTGATCCGTGTTATGTTGTGTTTTGGGGTTAAGAGGTGTTTTTGTAACGGCTGGGACTGAAGTGGGTTACGGAGATTGATAGAAACATACCACAGGTGGGTTAAGTGATACTTTTCAAACCACGGGTAGGCAAAGTGATTTTCGCCCAAACCACAGGTGGGTTATGTGTAATTACTCCAAAAATTAATGTTTTGACAATTTTTTTCTATTTCTCATAAAAGTGGTACCAAACCTTTCCTAAAATGGTTCATTAACAAAGAATAAGGTTTTTTTACAAATTATTTTGTCTTTTTATTATGTATCAATTTTGAAAGCTTAATCGTTGGATTGCATGTTCCTTATATTCTTAACATGCATGTTAAGTTTTGTTCAAATTAGATGCTATTTATTATTTAATCAATAAACTTTTTTTACGTACAATTTTAGATCACAAAAACTTGAAATTTAGACATTTGATTGATGATATAGCAATTGATCTTAATCTTTTTGAAATTTTGCAAGAATGAAGGATATAATAATAACATACCATCTAACGGTTAGATTTTTAAAATTCACACTCAATAAAAAGATATATGAATAGTTTGAAAGGTTTTTCTCCAAACTAGAAACATTTTCCATTAACAGATGCTCTAAGAGTACTTATTAACATGACCCTAAATCATTTTAGGATAATTCTGATACCATTTTTATGCGTGATACAAAAAACTATATAAAAAAATCAATTATAGTTTATTCCTTTCCCATAAAATTTTTCAAAAAGTTTTTCCTAAACAAATGTCCTAGAGGTATCCGCTAAAAAAAATCCTATTATAAATGTTGTCTAAAGATATTCAATATGGTAGTCAGTACATACCATATTGGTGTGGTTTGGATTGCGCGTCTGCGTTGCGTGTCCACGTTTTCAGCTTCTTCTCTTTTTTTCTTTTTTTTTTTTTTTTTTTTTTTTTTAAGCCGCAATTATTGACTTTCAGAGACAAAATTCACTGTTCATGAACAGTGCATGCACTGTTCACGCACTGTGCATGCACTGTTCACGCATTTAAAAATATTAAAAATGGGTCCCACAACATTATTCACACATTTAAAAATTATTTTGTTACAGTGTTTTCAGTTTTCAGTTTTCAATTTCAACAAAAATAAGTTGTATCCAAACGGACCCATTGAATGCTATTTTCGTTTGGTCAAGGGAATTAAATATTTCTAAATCCAACTCCTTTACTGCCCTATTTTTGTGTCCTATTTTATACTTCCCCAATTGGGGTGTGTATAAATGTCTTGATGTCTGATTTTTTTCATAAAAAAAAAAAAAAAAACTAACAAGTTGTGATTGATAGGGTATAAAGTGGAGTACAAAAAGTGGGACAAATCAAAAATACCAATCCTTTATCCCACTTTTGTGTTATACTTTATGCTCCACCAATTGTGGTATAACATATGTCATAATATATATATTCTAGTTTAAGTGTTGTTTTATAAAGAAAAATAATGTGACAAGTTGTGGTTGGTAAAGTATAAACTGAAGCATAAAAAGTGGGACAGATCAAGAATACAAATCTTCCACCCATTGTTGTGTTCAACTTTATACTCCACCTGTCCTTTAAATGTTACCATGACTTTTGAGTGGAGTTGTAGTATGTCTTTATGTTAGAACTCTTTTTCCTTTTCCTTATATGTGTGTGTTTGTTTCTTAAAAAAATAAAAAAAATAAAAAAAACTTTCAACTTCATGTACACTGTTTTAGTCCTATCTAGAGTCTTTAAAAATTGTGAAGCATGCCTTCAGGGATGGATTCAGAATTTCAAGTTAGGGGAGGCCAAACTATAAGCAAAAAAAAAAAAAAAAAAAAAAAAATCATATAGTATTAACAAACTATCAACCAAGACAAATACACAATATCATTGCTTCTTAATATATTAAGATGTAATTTTCTACCAACAAAAATAAAAGAATTTTTTTTTTTTTTTTTGCATCTCTATTAGTTGCCTATTCTTTACTGTTTCCCCGCTACAAACAAATAGTCAAATACCAAACAATATTATATATTCTCTATAGACACTTTTCTCTCTCTCTCTCTCTCTATATATTATAACTTTATTCCAAGGTTTTGAATTCTGTTTCAGAGATCATTCCATAAAAAATTTCGATACTGGAGTATACTGGTGCACTACCCCGAAATAAAGCATAGGATATATATAGGTTTTTTTTTAGAAAAAAAAATCTTAATAAAATGAAATAGATTACTTATAAAGTATTTATATAAATATATATATATATATATATAATTTTTGGTATTTTTGTAAATAAGCAAACATCTTTAGGGTATTTGTAAAGTACATAATTTCCAAGAAGTTTCCAAACTCACATTTTCACTCCTACCCACGTGACTCTGCTCCTCTTTTCTTTTATATTCATTTCTTATCTCACCCAACACTACTATTTCGCCATTTCAAACCCACCTCTAAATCTCCCCACATTTTTTCTTCTTTCTTTTCTATATTTTTCTTTTCACCTTGCCTCTCTCTAGCTTCATTTTCTTTATTATTTTTAGAACAAAGTTTAACTACAAAATTGTTTATAGCCTAAGGTTACAACCTTACTCAATAAATTAAATATTATTACATATTTTGAAAATCTAACAGTTAAATTTTATGTTCTTTATGCTTTTAATATACATGTCAAATTACGTGTCAATCGGATATTATTTACTATGTGATCTATAAGTTTATATTTTAAGCACAATTTCAAACTACAAAAAAATTGAAATTTAAACAATTTATTAATGACATAGCTATTAATTTTTAATTTTCTATAAATTTTGCACACATAGAGGATATAAAAAGAAGATGTAATCTAATGGTGGATTTGTCAAAACCTCCAATAAAAAGATATTGAGTAAAATTGTAGCTTTAGGTTATAACCAATTTTGTAACTAAATTTTGTCCTTATTTTTATTTTCACATCCTTGGTCTCACTTTCTAGTCTCTACTCTCTCTAGCTTCTATCTTTCGGGGTCTCTCTCTCTCATTTTTATTTTCCTGAATTTGGTTTGTATGTAACCGTGGGTTAAAAGGGCTTTAATGGGATTTTTTTTTTTGGGTTGAACTGGGCTTTGGGCTAGCTGCCCCGGAGGGGGGGAGGGGGGGGGGGTGGGGTGGTGGTTAAGGCTTGGAAGAGAGGGCCCTACTATATTAAAAAGACAACATTGCCCAGTAGATTAAAGAAAGGTATTAAGTATTGGGCAAGGATTTGCTGCAACCTTGGTTGCAGCAATTCCTACATAAATCATTGTTTTTATTTTGTTTTTTAAAAAATCAATGGTGGAGATCACACCTAATAAAGTAAAAGTGGAACCCACAGAACTAATTTGCCACATTGCACAAATCTCGAAGCATTTAAAGAGAAATATTTAGACAAGTGTCTATTTAACAGCTTGACACATCACCACTACGCAGGAATTGTTGCAACCAAGGTTGCAGCAAATCCTTGCCCTTAAGTATTAACTGCGTGTGTGTGTGTGTATTAAAGGAAAAAATTTAGCTACAAAACCAGTTGTAACATAAGGCTACAAACTACTCTAATAAACTGATATGTGTAAAAAATGACATGTGCACTGCACATGATTACTTAAGTACGTTAATCCAACCAATCCTAGTTAACTACACTGCTTATTAAAAAAATAAAAAATAAAAACTAAAAAAACTATACCTATACATATATAGTATACTCTCTCTCTCTCTCTCTCTCTCTCAAACAAAACCAGTAAATCCAAAACTCCACTACCGGTCACCCCAATCACTCTTCTCCCTCCACCACCAACCCACCCAAACCATCCTTTGTTTCCACCACCGGCCCACCTCAAACCCTCCTCTGTCTCCACCGCCAGCCCACCCAGTCTGTGCCACTCAAAGCCACCTATTGTACGTCGCTCCGCCACTTCACCGGTCAAAACTAAATTACCTTTTTCCTTGATAACCATGATTCCTTCAAGAAATGAAGAGGATTTGCTAGCTTTTTTTTTTTTTTTTTTCAAAGTTCTGTTGAGGTTTCAATCTAATTCTTCTTCAGGTCTCACTTTCTTCAATTCGGTCAAGAATGATTTAAGTGTCAGACCCACTATCTAGAATTACTGTATTAACTTGGCTATCAACTAGTGCTTGCATCTTGTGCAATTATTTTTCTTTTGACATTTTCTTTTGAAGCTACAATCAGAATTTTTTTACTTTATTTTTTACATTTTTATTCTATTTTTGAATTGAAACAAATCTAAAAGGTGTTGGAGAGATCCTATAGTCATCTGAATTCTTTTTGGGTTCTTATTGCTAAACTTGTCAGGTTTCACACACACTGTTTATAAAAGAGATCATGAAATGTATCTAAATGATGTTCCTCTCTTAGTCTCAACCTAAAATATTTGTATAAATGACACTCCCTAGTCCCTACTCCCCCCACGCACCTAATTTCTATAAATTCAACAAATAGATCCTTATCCTTCTTAATAGAAATTTTTTTTTTTTTTCAAAGATTCCTACCTAAAGTTACACTTCATTTCCTTGAATTACACAATTGAGTGGGAATCTTAAATGGGTACATCTCATCCACTTTTGCAATATAAAAACTCAATAATATTAGCACTTGAGATCATTGCTTACATAAATGAACGGGGGAGGTTGTATCTATACAGAAATTCGGGGAGGGTTGAGGCTTGGATTAGAGACAGAAAGGTATTGTTTTTGTCATTCTAGGTGTCAAAATGGTGACCCCTTCATCTTTGTCTATTTCTAAGACAACAAAGAGAGGTTCTTTCCATTTAAAAAGTATGACTTTGGACAAGATACATTAAAAAAGTGCTACTTTTTTTTTGAGAATGGAGCAAGATTTAATTTGGATTTATGTCCTAATTGTTCATCATCTTTACTTCATTTTAACAAGCGACAGTTTTAGTATAACGCAGTTTTTTTTTTTTTTTTTTTAATTATTATTTATTTTATTTAATGTTTCGACAAGAGTTCCGAAGAGATGAATATTTGATCTTTAAGAGGACGTTTGGATACGCGTTGCGTTTCCTGCGTCCCGTTTCCTGCGTTTTCACCTTTTTTTTTTTTTTTTTTTTTTTTTTTTTTTCAGCGCTCATTTCAGGGGACAGCGGCTACTGTTCATGCACTGTGCATGAACAGTAGCCGCAACTTTTGACTTTTCCCATGGTGAACAGTGCATCGTTTACTGTTCATGGACCCACAAATTTCACTTTTCAGCTACTTTTTCATTAAAAATAGGTCCCACGGTACTATTCACACATTTAAAAATTATTTTGCTACAGTGTTTTCAGTTTTCAGTTTTCAGTTTCAACAAAATAAGTTCTATCCAAACGGACCCTAAGAAAACATATACTTATGTTTTAAAAAAAAATGCAATTTATACCCTTAAATTTCAGAAAATTTATAAATTGGACCCATACCCTTAATGTTACATATCATTTAGATTAAAGCTCTTTTGTTTATACACCATAAATAATGAGTTGTCCAGGACATGTAGAAAGGTCTCTCAGTTGCTAAGACAGTAGGGTTCCCTTACATCGCTTAGGCTGTAGAAGTTCTGTCCCTCCTGGAAGGAGAGTTTGTATTGTTCTCAAGGAGTATCAAGTATACTTTTTGAGCTAGTGGGGTTTTTTTTTTTTTTTTTTTTTTTGGTGGGGTTTTGGGATACAGTTTCTCTAGTAATTTCTCTCCTTCAATACAGCCAGTGCACTTTGAAGGAAACATGGAGCAGCTGACTATGAGATGGGAAAACCTAACATTATCTGAGAAAGAGCAGGTAGGATATGTCCTTCCTGAGGATCATAGAAAAGAAGAGTTCATCATTGCGGCGAAATTCTTAACCTCTCGCTTTCTTCAAATGGAAGCAGTGGCAAGAACTTTCAAGCAATTGTGGCGAACGAATAGAGGGTTTAGGATCCGCAATTAGGGCAACAATATTGTTTTGTTTGTCTTTGAGAGTTTGGAGGAAGTCGACAAAATTCTGAAGAGCCAACCCTGGAGTTTTGACAAGCATCTATTTGTTATGTAGAGATATTCAGGAGATGTCCCAGTTCAAGAGATTAATTTTGTCAAAACTCCTTTTTGGGTGCAAGTTCACAACATTCCAGTGAACTTTTTGACACGCAAGGTAGCCAAGAAGTTATGTGAAACGGTGGGGGAGGTTCAGAACTCAACTGGAGCAGTGGATGAAGACGGTGGTAATTTCTTCCGAGTAAGGGTGGTGATTGATATCACTAGTCCACTATGCAGGGGGCGGCTTATCACATTACCGAGTGGTGAGAAAACTTGGGTCAATTTTAAGTATGAACGACTACCAAGTTTATGCTATTGGTGTGGTCGTTTGAATCACGATGACAGGGACTGTGATCTCTGGATGGAGAGCAATGGGACACTGTCAACGGAGCAGCAGCAATTCGGCCCTTATTTGCGTGCTCCTCCTTTCAAAACGGCGGGAAAAGATGTCATTTATGTTCCGGGTTTCTTCGAGAAAACAAATCGGAGGTCTCAATGGGGAAAACGGAGGGAGGAGGAGATACAGGTCACGGGTTGAGGAAACTCAGCTACGGTGGAGCCGGTGGTGGAAACTGTTATGGAATGTGAGACGGATCAGCCAGGTATGAATGAGGTAACGGGTACGCAATTAAATGCTCAATGTAATACAGGGAAGGAAAGTGTAATGGGTGGGAGTCAAAGTATCAATCAAATACACCCCGAAAGGAAAGGAGACATTGTTTCCGAATTTAGGGAGCATTGATGTTTTAAATTCAACAGCTAGCGTGATTGATCGTGCCAATTATGAGGACAGCACATTATTGGAGAAGGCAGACATGGTAACGGAAAAAGAAGTTGATTCAGGGGTCTTGAATTCATATACGATAATTAATGCAAATCCACTAGAAACAGAAGAAGTGGAGGCAAAATTAGATTCCTTGGTGTCAACCCTAGCCGCCCCATCACATGAGAATCACGTGCCACTTAAATTGGAACAGACTCAACTAACTCCAACCACGGCAGTGGAAGGGGAACAACCAAAAAATATTAGGTCATGGAAGCGTGTTATGCGCCAACCTAACCCTAATGAGACTGAAGTGTTGAGTGTGACAGAGAAGAAGAGGAAATCAAGCATGTGCATGGAAACTACCCCTAACTTTCCTCACAAACGTCAACAGATCCAGAATGATTAATCATCCTTAAGTTCAATGGTGGAGGCTGTAAAGCAGCCCCACCAAGAGCCATGAGTCTCTTAGTATGGAATTGTTGCGGGCTTGGAAACCTGGCGACAGAGAAGGAGCTTGGTGATTTAACCCAGGCACAAGATCCCTCCGTTTTGTTTTTAGCCGAGACATGGACGGATGAAGCTAGGCTAAAAAAAATGAAATTTGCACTTTGATCACATGTTCTTTGTTCCACGAATTAATAGAGGGGGTGGACTTGTTTTATATTGGAAGGAGTCTTTGAACCTTAAAGTTGAAACATCATCAAAAAACCACATTAATTGCATTATTGGTAAGGGTAGCGAAGGTGCATGTAGGTTCACTGGATTCTATGGTGAACCAATTACTCATAAAAGGCATGAATCCTAGGACTTACTCCGGCAACTTAATTCCCAATTCAATCTGCCTTGGATATGTGCTGGGGACTTTAATGAAATTGCGAGGAGTTCAAAAAAGAAAGGAGGCACTAATTGAAGTCATGCACAAATGCAGCTTTTTCGTGAAGTGATTGATGCGTGTGGGTTTATTGATATGGGGTTTAGAGGCAGTCAGTTTACTTGAAGAAAATTTTTCAGAGATGAAAATTCAATTTGGGAGAGGCTAGATAGAAGCTTAGCCAAAAATGAGTGGTTATCCAGATTTGGTAGGTCAACAGTGCACCATCTAAATTGTAGTACGTCAGACCACTCACCTGTGCTTATCATACCCGAGCCTATGGATTCTGTTATTCCAAGAAAACCATTTAGATTCGAGAAAATGTGGCTTACCGATAAAGGATGTGCATACACAGTCAAAGCTGCATGGGGAAAGAGGAGGGAAACCAATCAAGCTTCAAGTACTGTATCTAAAATTGATGATTGTGGAGTGGCCCTGAAAAAGTGGAGTAGCAGACACTTTGGGTGTGTTCGAAAAGAGCTGCAACATAAGCAGAAGTTACTTGCACAGGCCGAACTGGTAGCTCTTAATATAGGGATTAATTTTCAAGCTTAAATGCTAAGGAGGGAGGTTAATGATCTGCTGGACAAGGAGATGAAGATGTGGTTCCAGCGTTCTCGGTCTTTATGGGCTGTCCATGGTGACAGAAATTCAAAGTTTTTTCATATGAAAGCAACACAGTGATACAGGAAGAATAGAATTTCAGGAATTAAAAACACCTTGGGGCAGTGGTGTACAGATCCAAGGGCCATTGCTACGGAAGTGACAAATTTCTTTAGCAACCTCTACTCATCGTCTAACTCTTGTCAACTTGAGTTGGCTTTGGGAGCAATAGAGACAATCGTGACGGATGATATGAATAGAGAGCTAGTGGCATATTTTAAAGAGTATGAAATACATGAAGCTCTTACCCAGATGGCACCATTAAAGGCTCCGGGTCCAGACGGCATGCCACCACTCTTCTTCCAACACTTTTGGGATTTGGTGGGTAAGGAAATTACTTCCTTTGTTTTATTCTTCCTAAATTCGGCCACACTGCCTGAACACATTAATCACACTTTTCTCACCTTAATTCCAAAAGTTAAAAACCCTGAATTGGTTTCTGAATTTCGCCCCATAAGTTTATGTAATGTGGTGTACAAACTATTCTCTAAAGTGCTAGCCAATAGGTTGAAGAGGATCCTTCCTAAAATTATTACCAAACATCAAAGTGCCTTCACAAAAGACCGTCTAATATCAGATAATATTCTTATAGCTTTTGAGTCCCTTCATTGCATGCAAAATCATAAATCTGAAAAAGATGGGTACATGGCGCTTAAGCTAGATATGAGTAAGGCCTATGACCGAGTGGAATGGGTTTTCTTGGAAGGAATTATGAGGAAATTGAGATTCAATGAAAAATGGATCTCTCTCACAATGCTATGTGTATCCACAGTCACATACTCTATCCTCATCAATAGAGCTCCTACGGGTTTTGTCACACCTACAAGGGGAATAAGACAAGGCGATCCCCTCTCTCCATTTTTGTTTCTCCTATGCACTGAAGGTCTTCATGGATTAATCACCCAATCAGCCATGAGAGGTGACATTCATAGATTTTCTTTGTGTAGGAGAAGCACATCATTGACCTATCTTTTATTTGCAGACGATAGCTTGTTGTTTTGCAGATCTAATGTGGTGGAGTGTCAAAAAGTGTTGGAAGTGTTGCAAGTCTATGAGATGAGCTCGGGTCAACAAATAAATAAAGCTAAAACCACGGTGTTTTTTAGTAAATCTACCAAAGAAGACTGAAGGGATTCAATAAAGAATTTGTTGGGAGTGACCGAGATCCGACACTATGAGAAGTACTTGGGGCTGCCTTCCCTTGTGGGGAGAAATAAGAAATCTAGCTTTAATTACATTAAGGAGCGTGTGTGGCGAAAACTTCAAAGGTGGGAAGAGAAGCTCCTTTCTCAAGCCGGGCGAGAAATTTTAATTAAGGCAGTTGTCCAAGCAATTCCCACTTATACCATGAATTGCTTCAAGCTCCCTATTGGTCTTTGTGAGGAGTTAGAGGGCCTTATTCGGAGGTTTTGGTGGGGATAAAGAGGAGAGAGGCGAAAAATCCATTGGGTAAGGTGGGAGGAACTATGTAAGCCCAAGGGAGAGGGTGGTATGGGATTTAAGGATCTTGCGTTGTACAATGATGCTCTTTTAGCCAAACAAGCTTGAAGGCTCCTTCAAAACAGAAACTCACTATTATATAGAGTTTTCAAACCAAAGTTCTTCCCTCATGGAACTATTTTGGAAGTGCCACAATCACAAATAGGGTCATATGCTTGGAGAAGTATATTAAAGGGGAGGGATGTGTTAAAGGAAGGTTTGAGGTGGAGGGTTGCACTAGGATTAGAGAATCTGAGTGTCTCGGCTTTGATTAAACCAGGCACAAATGAGTGGAATTCGGAGCTACTTCAGCAAGTATTCTCAGCAAGAGATATATCGTTGATTGAGTCTATTCCTTTGAGCTTAATACAGGTGGAAGACAGATTATATTGGCCCTTTACTCTATCGGGTTCCTATACAGTCAAGTCAGGCTATAGATTTCTGTATAAGGCCTAAAGTTTGGACAACAATGACTACCAACCTGAAGATAATGGCTTATGGAAGAGGGTGTGGGGGCTGAAGACTCAACCAAAAATTCGAAACTTTCTATGGCGAGCTATTAAAAATGCAATCCCAACAAAAGTGAACCTCGAAAGGTGCATGACCATAACAGAGGACTGCTGTGAACAGTGCAAGGCCGAGGCTGAGGATACGTTGCATGCATTATGGGCGTGCCCTTTACTTGGCACGGTATGGGAGCAACAGAGGGAATGCGATTTTCGTGAATCAGAGGCTTTTGGCACTTTCAAGGAGCTGGTGGAACACGTTGTGGAGAAAGGAAAGGACTTGGCTCTCTTCGCAACAATTGTGTGGACTGTGTGGCACAGAAGGAATGCAGTATGAACCAGCTCAAACCCATTTCCAGTCCAGCAAATCCAGCAGGTGGTGAGGTCACTCAGGGCAGATTTTGTGCGATCTTTACTCCCAAAACCTCTAGACCAACCCACTCCAACCTCCCCAAGTCCAATCAGCAAACCTCCACCTTGGCTAGACATCAAGGTTAATTTCGATGGAGCATGTTTTCAAGACCAGAATCTAGCAGGTGCAACAGCGGTTATTCAAGACAGAAACGGTCAGGTATTGGCTACAATGGCAGACAGGTTCCCTCTTCCTCACTCTATAGTGGCAGTCGAAGTGATAGCTGCTATCAAAGCTCTCAAATTTGCAATGGAGCTCGGCCACAACTCTATCATCTTTGAGGGAGATTCCAAAATTGCAATTGAGGCAATGCAGAGTGGATTCCCTACCTTGGCTAACTATGGACATCTGATAGAGGAGGTACAGATATTGGCAGAAAGTTTTGCAGCAATAGAGTTCAATTTTGTTCCAAGACAATGTAATATTTTAGCCCATAAAATTGCTAGACATGCTAGACATGTTAGCGAGTATACGGTGTGGATGGAGGATGTTCCTCTACACTTATCCACTGTAATTCTTGCCACTTTGGCTTCATAAATAAAATCACAGTGTTGTTTCTCAAAAATAATAATAATAATAATGAGTTGTCCGTTAATTATCAACTCAATTAAAAATGACATAATTTTATGAATTCAAATTCAAAAAATTTAGGGGCAAAATCAAAATTAGCCCAAACTTTAAGGAAATAAATTACAATTTAGTCAAAATAATATTTGACATGGGTTAAAAAAAAAAAAAGACATAATTTTGAATAAAGAAAATGAGTTAAGTTTCACGCTACTACAAAAGCCTACCCATTTAAATAATATATATTTAAATAAAATATAATGAAGAGTTACAACTAAGAATAACTTTAGGAGTTTACAAGTTTTGCCACAAACTCCTCTATGTTTTGATCAAAACTTCCACCTTCACCCATTGCCTCTTTAGCCAGTTCTTTCCATCTAACTGAATTCATTTTCATCTCTTTCACTCTCTCCCCCTCTATTACTTCTCTTATACACAGCTCTATTTGTTCTTTGGTAGCAATGCCTCTTTCATCCAATTTAATCTTAACTCCTACATTCCACACATCCACAATGAACTTTGCATTAGTTGTTTGATTTGTCCATTGTGGCATTGCTACCATTGGCACCCCCAAACTCAATGCCTCGAGTGTCGAGTTCCATCCACAATGAGTCATAAAGCATCCACTTGCCTTGTGAGCCAATACTTCTAGTTGAGGGAACCAACTTACAACTAGCCCCTTCTTCACTGTTTTCTTCATAAAATTTCCAGGAAGCTTTTCCTGTTATGTTTCTCTAACATTAACCCACAAAGTAGCAATTGCTATTCTTTAAACCCCATGTTAGCTCCTCCATTCGCTCTTCTCCAAGGGATGCCATGCTTCCAAATGAAGTATAAACGACTAGCCAGTTTCCTTTGTGTTTTAGCCACTTCATGCAAGCATCCACATCAGGCTTGAATAGGTGAAGGCTGTACTCTTTGTCATCCTCCAACCATTTGTCCAAGTACACACTAATGGAATAACTGGTGCTATTGTCTAATAGGCCATTGCTGACTTGCCATCCAATTCACCACCTAATGGAATTTTGAAACATATGTAACAAAATCAAAATAATAAATAATGTTCATTGATTACAACGAAGAAATTTGGAGAGGATATCAAAAATAGGATGAAATCTAAAATTATTTAAAACAAATATAGGAAACATTTAGGGATGTGTTGTGTAATCATATTAGTAAGCAAAGCTACAAAAGTTAAATGCTTTTCTTATAAACGATTCGTATTCCTACTCAACGAGTTAGCTCTGTAGTCAGTAGGCATATAACACACGGCCTTATCCAATGTACCTTAATAAAATAACTAGTACTCTAAAAGAATACAGGAATATACGTAATTTGACAAGATGCTAATATTTATACAATAGAGTATAAGATGAAGTCCACTATATTCAATTTGTACTTAATTATCACAGAGAATGCTTTTGCATTACATACACTAGGGCTTTGCAATGAGGGCCTACCAACCCTTAAATTCTCAGTACAATCAAGTCCAATTAGGCCCAACACATCTCCAAGTAAATAATTGAAGCCCATCAATACTATGCAAGGCACCTTTTATAAATATATATGAATTTCTTACCCTACCCCATCTTTCAAATTCTCAAAGGTGTTATAAAAGATTCAATTTGTTTCGTGTATATAGTTGAGAATTGATTCAATGAGATGCTAAATAAACCTGGGTACAATCTCTAATCAGACAGGAAAGAAGGTAGGTCGACCTTGATTCCTAGTGAAGGCATCGAGGGCAATGATACTATTATACTAATACCATAGGCACTTCAAAGGGCAACTTTATTGCTCCTCGTTGGGCATCATAATAGATGGTATTAGACTAATAGTTATACATGAGTGAGAAAAAATGGTAGCTCCATTTTAACTATTGGAAAAAGTTTAGCTACAAAATTAGTTGTAGCCTAAGGCTACAAAATTACTCAATAAAATAAACATTACTACATATTTTGAAAATCTAACCATAAAATTGCATGTTCTTTACACTCTTAATACACATGTAAAATTTTATGTCAGTCGGATATTATATATTATATGATCTATAATCTTATATTTTATGCATAATTTTAAACTACAAAAACTAACAATTTAACAATTTATTGATGACATAGCTATTGATCTTTAATTTTCTAGAAATTTTGCAAGCATAGAGGATATAAGAAGAAGATGTAATTTAATGGTGAAATTCTCAAAATTCACCTCCAATAAAAAGATACTAAGTAAGATTGTAGCCTTAGGTTACAACCAATTTTGTAACTAAATTTTATACTTAACTATTATTCTAATAACAAATATTAGGATAGAACTTTCCCTCTCTAATTTGGGTGTGCGTATCTTTGGATCATGAACTAGAAATCAAATTTATAATTCATGGTGAAGTTGAATATTTTCATTACTTGTATGTTGGATGTGAAATGCAAACAATCATTTTGTTTATGCCTCTGCATTTCAAAAAAATAATAGTAGTAACAAATCGCATGTAGATAACCTTAAAAGCAGGAGTCAAAGGATATATAGTCTCATTTTGTTAGGTAGCCTTGTCTAATTGTCTTCACTAAGTTTGGCTTTCGAAATTTCTGGCAGTCAGTGCCTCTTATAATAAATTAATAATATTATTACATTTGCTGATGCAAGAAAATAGTACAACTAAACATAGTGTTGCTGACCCACTATGTTTTCACACCCACTCACATATTCAGTTCACCTGGATTCCTCCATAAACACAAATTCAAACCAATTTAGTGAAAATGTCTGAAATTTCCTGTGTTTTCAAACTTACTGTATTAGGAATGCTATGGGTCAGTTTGGAAGATTCAGACCGAATCTGATCTTTATATAATAGGTTTGAACCCAAGAAAAAGAATGCAAATGTCAAGAGATTGAAAATTTTAAGCTTAATATGATTTTGAATGTTTTTGAGTTTATACAATTTGGTACTCAAAGATGACTAGCATATGGATTTGAATCATTAAAATATAATCATTATTAATTTTATTTATTTATTAATTAATATATATTTATATATATATATATATGACGAGTACTGAAATTATGGGTTCATCATATAGTTGACAAACCTTCACTCCACAAACTCGTCCATACTGAGGACGAGCATAAGGTCCACATGGTCGTCATACAAAGAAGACAATCATACAGCATTAATGACACAACCATCACTAGTCTTGTAATCGACGAACGCCAACGGTCAGAAAGGCCAATCATGAGCTAATCAAACCTTCATTTAAGCTCAAGCAGACGTTACTCAAAAAGCCAAAAAAGCCATTAAGAGGTCAATGACAATCACACTCATAATGAGGCTCCCAATGGCTATATGAAGGCTATAAATAAGCCACAAAGCACCAGAAACAAGGTACACAATTCAAACTTACAGAATTATATTCTTATTCTTTGAGAGATATTGAGAATTCTACTGACTTTATTATTGGAGGACCGTTGGCTAATGCAACTCCGGTGTCTTTCTCTCTCATCTTTTCATGAAACGTTACCTCGTCATAAGCTCTGGCGAGGTCATCATGACGACCATTTTGGGCTTCATCAGTTTAGCGCTGTCTGTGGGAAATGTAAATCTGAATTATTCAGATTTTCGTAGCTCTACTATTCAAACAACGCAATGGATCCAAGTTCAACAGTCCCACTTGATCCAATGCAGATGACCTAGTAGATTCAAACACTAGCAGCGAGTGTTGAAGAATTGACCAAGCAGAATGAGGAATTGAGGCAACGCCTCTCCCATGAGAATAGCAATATGCCCAATCCTCGCTAGCGTCGTCGAAACAATGACGACAACGAGGGCCATAGCCCCCCAGCCAATAATAGAGAAGAAAGTTCCAGACAAACGGAGCGGTCCAATTCCAGGCAAACAAAGCAGTCAAATCGCAATAATGCCTATGAGTAAGTAATACTTATTTGCACATGCTTTTCTGATTTCTTTGACTCTTTAACTGTGCTGAACTTCATTTGTCCTGTTTAACTACATATTTCTAGACTAAACAACTAGACAAACTAAGTTCTAAGGTTACAATTTGTTCATTGTTGCCAACCTAAAAATATAGACTTTACAAGTCTCAATAGGGTTCTCAGTATCAACATTAATGAAAAAAAAAAAAAAATTAAACACACAAGCAAAGAGTTTAATTTATTCATTACATAATAAGGATAAACAATTATAAAAAAAGATGGAATGATTTGTATCAGCCGAAATAATTGACACATGCTGAACAATCGAAATAGTTCATAATAGTCTGGTTTTTAAGTGGGTATATATTTCTAAGGAATAAATTTAATAAATGGTGGTTGGTTTAATAAATTTTGGTCATATTGGCCAAAATTTATAACTTTTCCACAAACTCCTCTATGTTTTTATCTGAACTTCCACCTTCATCCACTGCTTCTATAGCCAATTTTTTCCATTTCACTGAATTCTTTTTCATCTCTTTCCCACTCTCTGCTCCTTCCATTATCTCCCTTATACACAACTCTATTTCTTCCTTGTTAGCAAGGCCTTTTTCATCGAGTTTAATCCTAACCCCTACCTTCCACACATCTACGATAAACTTTGCATTAGTTCTTTGATCTGTCCATTGTGGCATAGCAACCATTGGCACCCCCAAGTTCAATGCCTCAAGCGTCGAGTTCCATCCACAATGAGTCATAAAGCACCCAATGGCCTTGTGAGCCAATACTTCAAGTTGATTGCACCAACTCACAACCAACCCTTTTTCTGTTGTTTCTTGTACAAAATTAGCTGGAAGCTTTTTGCGTTCAGAATCTCTAACTACCCATAAGAAGTGGCAATTGCTATTCTTCAATCCCAATGTTAGCTCCTCCATTTGGTCTACTCCAAGGGATGCTAAGCTTCCAAATGATATATAAATGACTGAGCCAGCTTCCATCGTGTCTAGCCACTTCATGCAAGCATCCACCTCGGGCTTGAACAAGCTAAGGCCATACTCTTTGTCATCTTCCAACCGCTTGTCTAAGTAAATTGATGGAATAGTTGGTCCAATAGTTTTAACAGGCCACTGGCTTGTCATCCAATTCAATACCTAATGGATTACAGAAATTGCTATTCATGTTAACGGATACACTTAAGGCAATTGTTAATAAACTATAATAGAAAAGTTTTGACACCACTTTGATGGAAAATATAAAAAGCTGTCAACAACATTTATTGTTTTATTATTCTCCCAATAAAATGTTTTTAAAAATAACTCATAAACCAATGCCCTTAATAATCATAATAATAATAATAATAATAGTAAATAATAATAATAACAACAAAATCAACTTTCAATTAGAAAAGCTTGTAAACTACTAAAGATGGAGAAGATAGCAATTATAGGATGAAATCTGGGATTATTTGAAAGAGAAAACGCAAGGAATGTGTTCTGTAAAGTAAGCAAAGCTAAAAATGGAAAGAAAAATTTTGAAGATACTATTACTAATTTTGCTATAGAAAATTTATAAACTTTTTTTTTAGAAGAAGAAGAAGAATTTATAAACTGATGTCAGAAATATAATTGGTGCTACCTTAACAACATAATCAAATAACTTTTTAATTACTTCTTTGTTATGTGTTTATATGGCATATACATCATTTAGAAAAAGTTTCATCATATTTACATAATTTAAGCCTATATATTTGTGTTCGTGCAGGCTTATTGGAGAAACTTAAGCAAATATGTATCAATATAAAAGGAATTTCTTAGCCTACCTCAACTTCCAACTCGTAGACGGTGTTACAAAAGATCCAATTTGCTTCATCAATATTCGATAATTGATTCAATAAGGTGCTAAATAAAGCTCGGTATGTGCCAGTATCAGCCATGAAAGAAGGTAGGTCATTGGCTCCTAGTAATGGCATCGAGGGCAGTGATACTGTAGGCTCTTCTGAGGGCAACTTTAGTGTTCCTTTATAGCCATGATAATAGATTGCATTAACAGCACCAGATTGAGTGAAAAATGGAGCACCATCTAAAAGCCTAGTTCCCGAGCTAAGTTTAGAGCCCACGGCATAGCTGAGTCATACACAACAAATTTTGGAGGGTGTCTGGAACTTTTTTGGGTTTCAATCAGCTTTATCAAGCTTTGAGAGACTGTCACTTTGAAGTTTTCAAAGAATGCATCACTGTCAGTACTGGTGTCAAAAGTTTTGCTTTCTGTAGAGCCATCAGAGATGATTTCTATGTTGATAGTGTGGCTGGCTATGGCTTTCACTGACTCACTAATAGAGGTGGTAGCTACTAATGTGACTCTAGGACCCTTTGAGGCCAGGCGCTTTGAGAACTGGAGCATTGGGTTTATGTGACCTTGTAGAGGAAATGGAAGTACTAGGATATGAGGTTGAGGTTTTGCTTGAGTTTGACTCTCCATTCTCTCTGTTGATCTCTGTATGTGTGTGAAGAAACTCAGGATGAAGAATTCATGAACCGGGAATCAAACATATATTATATAACTCATTGGTGAAATTGAATAATGGTATTAATTAGTTGTCCTATATGCTATGCATATCCCCAGTGGCGACTCTAAAAATTTTTTCCAGGATGTTCCTCAACAAGCATAAATTACATAATCAAATAAAAAGAAAATTTTATATATTGACAACAACAACAATCAAAAAACACGCAAATACATAAAATTTACAATTGCCTTATACGAGTTTTCATATTAATAAATTATAAGTTCATTTGAAATATTAATAAAATTATTAATTATTGTTGTTTAGTTGTTTCATTAATTTGTTTGTCTTTTATAAACTATAATTTGTTATATTGTTGTTTCATTAATTATAAAATTATTAATTGTTGTTTAGCCTAACATAATTTAATTTGTTTGCCTTTTATAATGTATTGGTTTATTATACTACTTTAATTATTGTTGTTTAGCCTAACAATAAACTATATTGCTTTAATTTGTTTGTCATTAATTATACTGCTTTAATTTGTTATATTGTTTAGCCCAATGTGTTGATGTGCACATTACACTAAAAGAGCCACTGATGTGCACATTATTTCATAAGACTAAAAGAGAGAGTTAGTCTTATTAAAGAATGAAGAGAGAGAGAGAGTTTCATTCACTTTTTAATTTTCATTTCATTCAATAGAGAGAGAGTCAGACAGAAAAAGAGAGAGAAAAATGAAATACCTTAAGGGAGGGATCTCCGACGGCGATGAGGGCAAGCGATGGCCGATGAGTGACGACGATCTGGACTACCGATCTCCGACGACGATCTGGACTAGATCCGATATCCGGCGGCGTTGCTCTTGCTCTAAGGGACTGAGGCGTAACGGAGTTGCTGTCTTTACTCTTTAGGTTTGCTTTAGGCCTTTAGAAGTTTAGTGATTTCTTTTTCTTTGATAAAGCTTTCTGATTTAGTCATTTAGAAGTGATTTGCTTTGTTACCTGTATTGGGGTTTGGTTTTTTTTTTTTTTTTTTTTTGTTGGAGAATCCTTGGGTAAGGTTTGCTACCTCTGTAATCTATTGGGCTTGCTGAGTTGCTATGGGCTTTCTGTGGGCTTGGCTCTGTTACCATTTTTTTTTTTTTTTTTTTTTCAGATTTAGTTCAAATTTTTTTTTTGCTTGTAAGTAGAGCAATTGAGCAAATAATTTTTATTTTTTTTTAATTTGAGGGTGTTCCTAATTTTGTGATTGAGGGTGTTCCTAATACAGAGCAAATATAAAAAAACTCTGAGCTATGTGACCGAATTATGACTCAACCTCGGGTTCCTGAGATTTTCGCCACCACAGCATGGTTCATTTGGTCGTATTGAAATAAAACAAGGTTGAACGAGTCTACCCAACCTCTAGACAGAATTCCTGAAGCTGTCCATAGCTTCCTTTCAGGTTTCCAAAGAATTAAGGTCCTGCCAAGGAGTACCGCTCCAAGCAGAAAAAAGAGATGGACAGCGCCTACTGTGGGTGAGTTTAAAACAAATTTTGATGGAGCAATGCTTGAAGAGAATGATAATGCAGGAATTGGGATTATTGTTTGGAACTCCCGTGGTGAGGTAATGGTGGCTCTTTCCGAAAAAATTCCTAAACCTTCGTCGGTGGAAATCTTGAAGATGTTAGCTACGAGGCAAGCTGTCAAATTTGTTTAGGAAATAGGTTTGCATTACTCTATTTTTGATGGCGACTCTCTTGTTGGTATCAAAGCTTTGCAAAGAGGAAATATGTTATCATCCTCTTTTGGTCACTTATGGCCGTTTGGATGGAGGGGGGAAGGAGGGGAAGTGGAGGGGAGTAGAGTAAAGTTAGCTAAAAATAAGTTAATTTTAGGCTAAATCTACTCTACTCTACTTACTCCCCTTCAATCCAAACGGACCAATTTCTAATACTTCATCTTTTGTTAGCTCCTTAAGGAGTTTCTCTTTCTCTCATACTTTGAGGCAAGGAAATGTGGTTGCACATGCCTTAACTTAGAGAGCAAGAATTTTTTTTTTCTTTTGTTGGTCTGGATGGAGTTTGTTCCACCAGATATAGACAATATAGTTTATGCTGATTTTCCAGCACATAATTACTACAATGGATGACTTGTTTCTCAAAAAAAAAGAAAAAAGAAAAAAGAAAAAAAAACTTTCACTTGTATGAAAAGTATTATTGCTACTTATTTTTTCTTTGTAAAGTTAAATATCTTATATAATTATTTTGACTTTCACTTGTATAGAATTTTTATTAATGCCATTAGTATCATTACTTCCAATAACAAAATGCTAAAATTGATGTAATTTACTCACACAATTTTCTTAAGAATTTATTAGGGAATATGTTAAATAAGAACATATTATATCAATCTTCTTATTAATTACTAATTGATTTTGTTTGTGCATGTCAACCTAATTATAAAATGCATATTGATGTAATTTGCAAGATTACTTCAATCATGTCTTTTTTATTTCTTTAACTTATTTAATCATTTGTACATATTTAGAAAGTTTAAACTAGTTTGTTTGGCACTTTAATTAGAATTGCTGTTTAAATAGCTTAGAAAAAAAAAAAAAAAAATTAAGCATGTATTTGAGATTTGACAGTTTAATTACAAGGGGGAAAAAAGTGCTCTCCCAATTCGAATCTTGAAATAGTCAACATAACCAACATGTCCTTTAATTAGAATTGCTGTTTAAATAGCTTAGAAAATTTTTTTATAAAAAAATTAAACATGTATTTGACACTTTAATTACTAGGAAAAAAAAGTGCTCTCCCAATTCGAATTTTGACAGCATAATCACCATGTCCTATAAAATGTGTTAACTATAGTATTACAACACCATATCTTACGAGTACAAACTTCTGTCACATGCCCAGTAGATATTTCATATTTGAGCTCTAAAGTAAGCCAATTAGATCCAACACGGTATTTAGCTCTCACTATTTTGATACAAAAACTATCCTTGTCGGATAGAATCCACCAAGCAAGCTCGGCAATCATTGTTTCATTGAAGTTTTCAAAGGATCAAAACCCCAAAATTCTTGGTTGTTGAATCATTAGTTCTCTCATTTTTGTAATAGTTGTAATTAATAATTGAAAATAGAAAATTGATTTTATGGTTAGAAAATGGAAAAATGAGTAGTAATTAGAACTTTAAAGTTTAAACGCCATCCTTATTATGTAAAAAGAACATGTTGTATATCATATAATGAGCAAGTCTTTTTTTTTTTTTTTTTTTTTTGAGAATCAAGTCAATACTTTTATTGATCAATGAATGCTATCATGGATTACAAGCTGTTGCACATCACTTAGGATGTCATTCGACCAAACATGGGGACAAGGAATATTTTTAGCAGCCTTAGCCAGTTTATTTGCTATGGCATTCCCTTGTCTCTTTACGTGAATAAAAGTAGCTGATACAAAGTTCAAAGCCAAAGCTTTAACATCCTCCAGAATATGACCAAATGAGCTGTAGCAAGGAGTGCCCGAGTTGATAGCAGTTGTGATAGTTTCAGAATCCCCTTCAAAAACCATGTCTGCAAGTCTAAGCTGAAGGGCGTACCGTACAGCTTTTCTACATGCGATGGCCTCGACCTCCTCCACTGTTCCAGGTAGTGCCGTTCTGTCTGAGAGAGCCCTATAGACCCTTCCATCAGCATCTCTGACTACTACTCCAACTTCCGCCTGCCAAATTTCTTTGAACAGAGCACCATCATAATTGACTTTATGCTGTGAAGTCTGGGGGGGGGGGGGTACCAACGTGTTGCACTTGTGGGCCTGAACTTGGGTATGTGAGGCTCTTGTGCTAATCGGTATTCGAGTAATCTCTCTCGCATGTCCTGGTACAGCAGCTGAAACGGAAGGGAAGATGCTTGCATTCTTGTGGCATTTCTTTTGTTCCATATACTCCAGGCAACAAAAGCGAACCATTCAGCCAGGTTTGGTTCTTTTGAATTTGTGATTCCAATCCACAGATCTCTAAAGTCCACGAAGCGCATGGAGAGCTGGTTTATAAGGATTTCTTCTTCCCACCAGACCTCCTTGAGTACTTGGCAGCCCCACAAGGCATGAACAGAGTCCTCAACTTCCTTATTGCACCATTCGCATAGTGCATTCCTTGTGACATTCCTAGCCAGCAGATTCTTTTTGGTGGGGAGTGATTCACGACAAGCTTTCCATAGGAAGTGCTTGATTTTATTTGGAACACTCAAGGACCAAATTCTTCTCCAACAACTCGTTTGGGCCGAAGCATCAGATGGGCTAGGAGTGGAAAAATCCTGCATAGACGTCAACATTTTGTATGCACCCTTAGTCGAGTATCTCCCTGACTTGGTGCCAGCCCAAATGAGAAGATCAGGGGCTCGGGTTGAGCTTAGTGGGATTCCCAGAATTTGTTGGGCTTCATGGGGAAAGAATTCTTGTGTTACTCGTTCTTTAATCCACCTTGGGCCATCCTCATCAATAAGAGCACATACCTTTGCATTCATAGGGAGGTTTTTTTGGGGAGAGATGATATGTTTTGTTGACATATCAGGCAGCCACTTATCACCCCTAATCTACACTTAAGTACCATCCCCAATCCACCAATATGCTCCTTGCTTGACCACCTCCCTAGCCTTGAGAATGCTTTGCCAAGCGTATGACCCATTGGATTTTACCCCACTCTCAAGAACCGAGCACGTAGGGAAGAACCTTGCTTTGAAGACTTTGTAGAACATGGAATCGGTATTATGAATTAATCTCCAAATCTGTTTACCTAGGAGAGCTAGATTAAAATTTTCCAATTCCCTAAATCCCAAACCACCATGTAATTTTGGTAAGCAAAGTTTTTTCCAAGCTATCCAATGGATTTTTCTTGCCTCACCCGAATACCCCCACCAAAATTTTCTAGTCAATGCTTCAATGTCCTTGCACAAATTTTTGGGGAGTTTGAAACACCCCATAGTGAAGGTCGGCATTGCTTGGATGACTGCTTTGATTAAGATCTCCCGGCCTACTTGTGATAGGAGTTTTTCTTTCCAAACTTGGATTTTGTGCCACACTCTCTCTCTAATATAGCTGAAGGTTTCCTTCTTTGCTCTCCCTACAAAGGATGGCATACCCAAATATTTTTCATATTGAGTCACCACCTCTACCCCCACCAAGTCCTTCACCCTATTCTTGATGACTTCTTGTGTATTTGTGCTGAAGAATAATTGTGTTTTGCCACGGTTGATTTTTAGACTTGACGCTTCTTCATACATTGTGAGGATATTCATCACCGTTTGGCAATCTGTATCATTGGCTCTACAGAAGAGCAAGCTATCATGCGCAAAGAATAAGTGGGTGATTTTTGGCCCTTCTTTGCAAAGAGACACTCCATGTAATTCTCCATTGTCAGCTGCCTGTTGTATTAAAGAATGTAGACCTTCTGCACATAAAAGAAATAAGTAAGGTGATAGAGGGTCTCCTTGACGGAGACCCCTACTTGGGTGAAAAAATCTATGAGGTTCTCCATTAATCATGATAGAGAAAGAGACCGAACGAAAGCAGCAACCCACTAGATTCCTCCATTTACCATCAAAACCCAATCTCTCCATTATTTTATCCAAGAAATCCCATTCAACCCTATCATATGCTTTACTCATGTCAAGTTTTAGAGCCATGAACCCCGTTTTGCCTTTTCTTTTATTTTTTAGGTGGTGGAGTGTTTCAAAGGCAACAACAATGTTATCAGTAATGAGACGATCTGACATGAAAGCACTTTGAGTCTCGGAGACAAGTTTAGGGAGGATTTTTTTTGAGTCGGTTGGCTATGGTTTTTGAGATTATTTTGTATATGACATTGCATAGGCTTATGGGACGGTAATCTTTTAGGTTTGTTGGTGATTTTGTTTTGGGGATGAGGGTAATGAAAGTATGGTTTAGGTTTGGAGGCATTATTCCCGAATTTAAGACAGATAAGGTTGCTTTTGTAACATCAGACCCAACAGTATTCCAATAAGATTTGTAAAAGATTGGGGGCATACCATCGGGGCCAGGAGTTGTCATAGGTTTCATTTGCTTGAGTGCTTGCTCCACCTCCATGGCTGTGAAAGGCCGGGTTAGATCGGCATTCATCTGTGATGTCACTTTGGGTTCAATCCCTTGAAGGATTGGATCAAACCCGGCTGGGTTGACTGATTGGAAGATAGATTGGAAATATTGCACAAAGGCCTCCCCGATCTTCTGTTCATCCTTAACAACTTCCCCACTGTCAAGGGTCAGTTTGGAGATGAAATTTCTTCGATTTCTCTGGTTTGCACGACTGTGGAAATAGGCTGTGTTTAGATCCCCCGCTTTCAGCTAATTCACCCTTGATCTTTGCTGCCATAGACATTCTTCCTTGACCATCAAATCATGCACCTCAGCCCTCAAACTTCTCACCTAAAAATGGTTGGATCCGTTCATGGAGTTTGCTTCTGCCTGCTTTAGCAATTTTTTCTTTTGTTGCAGCATGCGACGGATGTTGCCGAATGAATGTTTACTCCAAGACTGAAGGGATAATCGGCATGCCTCTAAATTTTTTGCCACTCTGCCAATCGGATTTTCAATTGCATGGTCCTCCCATGAGTTTTTTATCACCGTTTCACACCCTTCATCCCTCATCCAGACCGCTTCAAACCTAAAAGGTTTCCTTTTCCTGTAAAACTGGGCATTTTCATCGTCAGTACAAATCCATAATGGGCTATGATCCGAGAGCGAACCAGAGATGTAATGAACTTTGGTTGATGGGAACATTTGAATCCATGGGTTGGTTGCTACTCCTCTGTCCAATCTAATCCAAGTCACTGTACCATCAAACTGGTTGTTGCACCATGTGAACGGAGAGCCAACAAAACCCAAGTCCTGGAATCCACAGAAGTCAAGAGCTTCTCTAAAGTCAATCATTTGTCTCTCCCGACACATTGCACCACCCAGTTTCTCTTATGCTCTGACAATCTCATTGAAGTCCCCCGCACAAAACCAAGGGAGATCCATTTTGAGGCTTAAATGTTTTAGTAGTGCCCAGGAGTGTTCCCGGTTGGCCGTTACAGGGTTTTCGTAGAATCCCGTAAACTGCCAGGCGTCATCCACTCCTGGGTTCACCACTGCATCAATGTAAGTTGGGGTTGCATCCATCACGTGTAGATTGATGTCTCTGCTCAAAAACAGTACGAGGCCACCACCTGTATTGAGTCTAGAGACTATGTGGACATTGTCTAGCTGCAGTTTTACCTTTAAATTCTTCACGTAGTTGTCTTTTGATTTTGTTTCCATGAGAAAAACAATTGTGGGAGCGTATTTTTTCACCATCTTGGTGAGTTCCTGAACTGCACATGGTCATCCCAAACCACGGCAGTTCCAGCTTATGGTGTTCATTGGTGTCGGCGGGGCTGCTTGGCAGCCACCACTGTTGGGTAAGCTTCTGGGGATTCCTTATAGGGCATTGAGATTTTTTTTGTGGGATGGCTACCTTCTTCAGACTCATCACTTCTTTTGTGTTTTCTCTCAATCATGAGCACGTCACTTGGGCTGCTTTGTTTGTCACGTGGAATTCTGGCCCACGTTGTTTTGGTTGGCAAAGGATTGGGTTGGCTTTGTGTGTTATTGGTGGGCTGATGAGTGGTGCACGGCCCAATGTGGTAGGGGTGTGTTGGGGTTGGCTTTGTGTGGTGATGGTGGGCTGATGAGTGGTGCACGGCCCAATAGTGGTAGGAGTGTGTTGGGTTAGAACTTTGGGCTTTAAGTCCAGATTGGTCTCGGATTCAGTGTGTGTGGGGTTTAAGACTTTCTCTCTGTCATCAATGTTGGCATTTATGCTGGATTTTTTAACGGTTGCTTCCTCAGTGCCAGAAATGCAGCCGTTAGGGGCATTGAATGTGTGATTCTCTTGCCAATCAGCACTGGATTGATGAGCAATTATGACCTCATTTATTGTCATGGTAGTGACAGTTGTTGGGATTGTCGCCGGGGTTGGTGGAAGATCACGTGGCTGGGATGTTGGTGGTTGGGTGTTTGGGACGGTGGGTGTTTGTGGTGGAGGTTTTTGTTATTTGGGTGTCTCGGTCTGGTTCCAGGTACAGTAATGGAGGTTTTTCTGGTAGTGAGGTCTATCTCTGCTCTCATCCAATCCCCAAAATTCTGGTCTGACTTTTTCAGTGAACCTTTGCTTCTCAGCCAGCGTTCACAATTTCTATCATCATGGGAGACCAATCCGCACCAGTAACAGAAGTTTGGGAGGCGCTCGTATTTCAAAATTGTGCACCCAATGACAGACCCCTCGAACCATACCTTGCGTACCCTGTTCAAAGGTTTAGTAATATCAATTCGAACTCGAACTCGTAAATAGTTTCCCTTACCTCCTTCGCTTTCTGAATCGATCATGAGTAATGGTGTGCCCAATGAGCTTCCAATGGCATCCCGAGTTTCTTGGTTTAAACATTGGACTGGTAGTTCATGGATTTGGATCTAGAATGATGTAAACTGGAAGGCGAGTGATGATATGGGCACATTTGCAGTCACTTTCTCAAAGACCACAAGGTGTTTGTCGTATGTCCAAGACTCATGTTCAAGTACCCTGTCTAAATCACATTCATCTTCAAAGTTAAAAAACAGGATGTTGTTGCCTATATCTTTAATTTGAACATCCTTTTTCGATCTCCAAAGTGGCCTGAATGTACGAGCCACTGATTCCACATTGACGACTCGTTTTGTCAAGAATTTTGCAGCAAGAGTAAAGGAGTCAGGCTCCGCTTTGGGCATGCTATTCCAGTTTCTTCTTAGTCTAATAGAGAGAGTTTTTTCCATAATCCTTTAAGGGATTCCATGTTGGTAAGTTGTACAGGTAGTGAGGTGTGTAATGATTGTGTTTTGGATGGTGATTTGGGACGCCCTACTAGTGACAGGACACTAGAGGGAAACGGGATACCTGTACGGGGACAAGGACAGAAAAGCTCCACTGGGGTTAAAGGAATAGATTCGTCCTAGAACCTTAGAGAGCGACTATCAATACCTACCCCTAATGGCCATAATGAGCAAGACTTAGGTACAATACTTATGTGCTGTTTCTTCGGTTCCCCTTTTAAGATTCTGCCATGTGGCTTTTTTCTCATGGATGGAAGTGTATTTTTTAAGTTAATTAGCCACATGGCAGAATCTTAAAAGAGGGACCTAAGAAACAATACCTAAGGTACTGTACATAAATTTTGTCCTCATATAATTCCTGCTTCAATTGAGTAGTGAATATAACATTTTGGGATATCATTTGTATGGTGTCCTGCACCATTTAATACCTTGATTTAGTCTACTAATTACTTATAGATTAAGTTAATTAAGAGTTAAGTCCTGAAGAAAATTAAGTGCATTTAAAAAAAAAAAAAAAAGTTACCACCATGTATCTTTGGCATGATGGTCACTTTACAAGTATAGGTGCTTGTGGAGTGTGTGGGGCAAGAGTTAAGGTTCAAGTCCCGTCACTAACCATATGTGTTCATAAAATCTATGAATAATATTGATTTCACATAAATTAAAAAAAAAAAAAAAAGGATAAAAGAAGAATTTCCTCTTCTTGATGAAATGAGAATACTATATTGCACAAGTAAATTTGTCATACTCATACCTTACCTTTTTCTAAAAACCAATATTCAACAAGTACTGCAACGTGCACATGATTGATTTATTCATGCATCACCTTAGCCATTAATTGTAACAATGTCAAGACTTCGTTTTTGCACTTTACGAGTTCGACTAATTTCTTTGATTCGAAAGTGTTTTTGAATGTGTTCCAAAGTAATATCCACTGTGTCACGTGTGATAATTTCTTCCTATAGTTCAGGGACGGACCCAAGATTTCAAGTTAGGGGGGCAAAGTATAAGTAAAAAAAAACTTCAAATAAGCATCCATATAGTTAGTGGCGAAACCAAAAATACTTTATAGGAGGCCAAGCCAAAGATAATAAAAGTTTTTAACTTAAAAAAATCATGACAAAAAAAAAAAAACTTTATTTTACAAAATTAATAAACAAGTCTATAAGAATGAGTGAATGGCTTAATTTAATTGCTCAAGCAAATACTATTATTATAGAAACACTATTATAAATTAAAATATAGGGAAATTCTTCTTTTACATTGTGCTGTTATAATATAAATTTATATTGTATACAAAAAAAGTGGCAAATATTATATATATTTGCAAAACATATACAATATTTACCATTTCTTTACAAATATGTACAATATATATTACTTTTTGTATGTCTATCATGTAAGTTTACATTGAAATTGCAATGTAGACATAAAAATTACATTGAATATAAAGCAATCTAATGATCACTCACAAGTTAACAATATAGCTACTAGTCCTCTACAGTACTCTACACAATGATCTTATTTTGTTTGATTGAACTACACGTATCAACATATCAATCTATATTCATCAATGAAAAATATCAATCAATAAAATAATAATATAATTAACAATCCTATTTTATATTACTATTTTATGAGTTACTATAGTTTTCCATCACTTAACTAAAACAAAGAGCAGCTGAGTCTTAAACTCAAAGTGAACATGTTTGAATATACAAACAGAGAGAGGGGTTCAAAGAGAGATAAATACAGTAGTGGAGACGTAGAGGGCCTGAAGGCTAGATTTGCGCCGATTGTCCCTAGTTGGCTGGTCAGATCTTCAACTTGATGGAGCTCTTTGCAGCAAGCGGCGATGGGGGAAGGATATGGGGTTGTTTGTTTGATTTATATATATATATATATATATATTTATATAAAGATGATTTTTTTTTCCTATTTTTATTAGGAGAGTCTTGATTTACTTAGATAGATTTGAATGATGAGGTACTTGAGACCATAATTTTTTCGGACTCTATGCGGAAACTAGCCTTAGTTCATGCTGCATGCCATTATTTGTGCTACATTATCCATTGAAGGTAACGACTAAAAAGTCGTGTTCCCCACATTCCTACACAATCAATCATAGAAAGACAACACGTTCATGATGAAATAATGTCTCAACTTAGGACTAGTGAAAAAAGCTATGATGTAATACGCATGGGTCCACAAGCTTTTCATGGTTTGTGTGACATTTTGCGAAGAGACGGTGATCTTCAAGCCACACAACGTGCCACGGTTGAAGAGCAAGTTGCCAAGTTTCTTCACATTCTATCACATAATGTGAAGAACCGTACAATTTCCTTCTTTTTTTGTTGTTCCAGTGAGACCATTAGTTGCCATTTTCATAATGTGTTATGATCAATAATTATGTTAGAGGATCAGTTTCTTCGACAACTTGATGGAACCCAAGTTCCACTTGAAATACTACAGAGTAGTAGGTTCAACCCATATTTTAAGGTAAATATATCATGTTTATATTTTATATTTGATAGTAGTCTAGTATAAATATATTTTAAGATAAATGTCTTTGAGAGATATTGTTAATTTCAGGATTGTATTGGGGCACTTGATGGAACACATGTTCGTGTCAAAGTGTCGAATGAGGATGCACCAAGATATCGGGGTAGGAAGGGTTACCAAACACAAAATGTGTTGGCGGCATGCTTATTTGATTTGAAATTCACGTATGTATTACTAGGTTGGGAAGGAACTGCTTCAGATTCAAGAATAATAAAGAGCGCTTTAACTAGAAACGATAATTTGAAAATCCCACAAGGTAAATTTAATTCAAATATGTATTAGGATGTATTCTTTATAATTAAAAAAATTATAGTATATAATTAACCATTGTTAGTGTTTATTAGGTAAATATTATCTTGTTGATGCGGGATACATGAATAGAAGTCGTCTGATTGCACCTTATAGCGGAATGTGATATCATTTAAAAGAGTACTCTGCTCGTCCTCTTGAAAATGCTAAAGAATTGTTTAATTTGCGACATGCGCCATTGCGCAATGCTATTGAAAGGGCATTTGGTGTACTGAAAAAGAGATTTCCTATCATAGCAAGTACAATAGAGCCTAGTTATTGTGTTGACACACAAAATGAAATCATTTTATTATGTTGCATACTTCATAATTATTTAATGGGTGTCGATCCTGATGAAAGTCTTATTGCTGAAGTTGATGAAGAGGTTTTACATTCTCATTGTGAACGTGTGGTCCCTACTCCTAGAGAAGATGATAAGCATGCTAGACAATGAGATATTATAAGAGATTCTATAGCATTAGCCATGTGGCAAAACTATGTCCAAATGTGATAGCTTTTGGGTTTATTGTTGTCATGTTGTTTAAGACTATGTTATGTTTCAATTACTTAGACCTAAATGTTATGCAAATTTCTCTTTTCATTTTGATATTGCTCTCTATCTTTTGATAATTAATATTAATATCTAAACAATATTTTATATGTGTTTTTTGTCTTATTAATTATAGCATGGGTAAGATATAAAAGAAGAATGGTGGAGATCCAAGCAAAGAAGTACAATGGAGTAGTGTTATGGATGATGCTTTAATGGATTTTTTTTTACATCAAGTGATCATCGGTGGTAAAGTTAATGGAACTTTTACCTTTAAGGCATATGATGACATAGTGAAAGAGTTGGTTGAAAAATTTCACATGGAGATTAATAAGGATAAGGTGAAAAATCGACAAAAGACATTGAAGAAGAATTTTCATGAATGCTATGACATATTTATAGATGGATTGAGTGGTTCTGGATGGAATGATTCTTTAAATATATAGACAGTTGAACTAGAAGTTTGGGAGCCACTTATAGCAGTAAATTACCATTTTTTGTGAGTTTAATTTTGAATTACATAATTATATCTGTAATATAACCATTTTTCTTGGTTTGTAACAGTCTAAACCTGCGGCCAAGAAGTGGATGACAACACCTATGCCCAACTACTCTAAGATGACACAACTTTGGGCTAAAGATAGAGCAAAAGGTGATCATGCTGAAACTGCAAAGGAGAGACGTGCTAGGTATGCTGCATCGACCACTATTGATGAGATTGATAATTTGGTATCTCAAAATGAAGTTTCTTTGGAGAACTTTGAAGTCGAAGATGATCAGAGGTCACCATAAATTAATGTTGTATGTTCTCGAGCGTCATCACAAGATGCAATGTCTTCTAAAAGCAAGAAAAGAAGACTGGCAGAAGATGACGAACTTGGGAATGTAATTTCCCAGTCATTTGATAATGTATCAATGGAAATTGATAGGGTGACTGAGGTTATGGCAAAGTGTTTTTCAAAGTCATATGGAGAAGAAGTTCATGCAGCGTTGGGCGTATTGGACTTGGATCCAATATCAAAGACTGAGACCTACATGTTCTTTGGTTGCCCAGATCATGAGTGCAAATGTGTTCTATTGACACTGATGTCTAAGCCTAAAAATTAAAAAGTGTGGGATTTCTTGGCCAACTTTAGATTTGCTTTATTTTGTTATTTTGTTTTGTTTTGGCAAGACTCATTATAGTTAAAAAAAAAAAAAAAGATATTTGTTTGTATTTTTTAGACAATGTTTATTTTGTTGAAAATAAATATGTGATGCGTGAATTTCTTTACAACATAGAAATATACATAACTTAATTTTTAGCTACAATAAATTTTTTTCCCCCTAAACTAGAATCATTATTTATGTTCTTTAAAATGAGGGGTATAATAGTAATGTTATTATAAAATAATTTCTTTTCATTCCATTCATTCCAATGTCACTTCCAAACAATATTACTTACATTCCATTCAATTCCATTCCTTTATTTTAAAACATCCAAACAAGATTTTTTAATTCAAAATCATTCATTTCCCTACTAAATTCATTCTATTCCATTCCTTTAATGACTATTCCATTCCATTTCATTCCCTTATGAACTCTCAAACGGAGTGTAAGAGTCCTGAATGAAAAGATTTGGATTTATTTTTTCTATTTATCCTTTTGTGATTGTTTGAATTTATTAAAATTATTTTGTTGCTTATTTTGGTGGAGCTATGGGTCAACAAATCAATGAATGGCCAAATTTCATTTTTGATTCTGGGTTCTTTATATCAAAATGGGTAAATTACAAAGTTAGTCCCTATATTTTACACCATATCTTAATTTTGGTCCCTAACCTTTCACTTGTGTCAATTTAGTCCTTAATATTTCCAATGACGTGTCAATTTAGTCTTTTCTATTATCCCTTGGATGAAAAAAGCTGATGTGTCAAACGGAATAATAAAAAAATATTTTTCATGCCATATCAATTACCCCACATCAATTTTTTTAAAGAAAAACCCACTTCAAATGTTCACATGTGAGATTTGTAATCTTGATTCTTGACTCACGTGAGAGTTGGGGGGGGGGGGGGGAGAGAGAGAGAGAGAGAGAGAGAGAGAGAGAAGAAAGGGAGGTGAATCTGATGAGAGATTGGAAGGATTTAGAATTTTCCCTAGACTGATTTGTACATGTGAACATCTGAAATGGTTTTATTTTATTTTTGTTTTTAAAATAATTTGAGTGGATTTTTTAAGCCAGCAATATCAACTTCAACTTAAAAAATCCAAAGCCCAACACATAACACCCAGAAGCTAAAAATGATCAAAAGGTTCAAAACCACGATCTTTCTCAGCTTTTTGAAATTGATAAGATTAAGATTGGAAATAAATGGGTTTGTTTGAAAGAAAGGAAAAAAATAAAAAAGCTCAAAAGAGACAAAGATCAGAGAAAGAGATAATAATGTGAGCGAGGTTGTGGAAGATGGTGTTATATAAGAAGAGAGATACAGAGAGAGAAAGCAAAACTAGGGGCCATTTGAAAGAGTTAAGTAAGTGCTTTTGGCGGGAAAGCGTTTTGGGAAAGTGAGAGTGAGAGTAAAGGTGATGGAGGAGAGGAAGATGAACCTGATGAGAGACAGGAATTTAGGGATTTAGAAATTTCCCTAATCTGATCTCATGTGTGAACATTTGCAATAGATTTTTTTTTTAATCTGACGTGGCAGTACAGTTGGCCGTTGATGTGATATAATTAATATATTTTTATTATTCCATTTGACACATCAGTTTTTTTCATCTAAGAGATAACAACATGGACTAAATTGACACGACACTAAAAAGGTTAGGGACCAAATTGAAACAATTGAAAGGTTAAGGACCAAATTGAGATATGGTGTAAAGGATAGGGACTAATTTTGTAATTTACCCTATCAAAATTTTCTCATTAGGTTGAAAGTGTGAATTTATTTGAGGTCTAAAGTCATTTTTTTCCAAAATTCTAGGGGGGCCAATAAGTATATCACTCTTAAATTTTAAGATAATTTATGTGAGAGTTATATGTATTTTTACTGGGTTATCCCCAAGTTTTGTCTTTACTTAAACATTGGATGTAGGGGTATTTTTTAACCACCAAAATGTTCATTCCAAACAGGAGAAACCCTTTAAATAGTAGTAGTATAGTCTATGGTTATTAATATCCCTATCTGGATCTTAGGATATTAAAATACTAAGATCCTACATCCCTAAAATGTTATGGATCTCACTAGGATCTCTAATAAAGTGAAATTTGTGTGAGATTTCAATCCAGATCTTATAGAATTCCGATCCCATAGAGATACTAAAGATCTTGTGCTATAAAGGAAAATTTAATTTTTTTTGTGTGTGCTTATTTTAGGCCTCCAAATGGAGTTCAAAGACCCCAAACTAATAAAAAATGTAATAAACAGATCAGCCCAGTAGCCCTAACCAAAATTGATTGAAAAAAAAAGTAAAAAATAAAAGCCTAACGCTCACGTCAGTCGCCAGTCGTCACTTTAACCTAATAAATAAAATCACAAAAAACAAAAAAAGAAGAGAAGAGACTAGACTACTAGAGAATGGAAGGCGAGTGTGAAAAGCTAAGAAATCCGAGGGTGATGCCACTATGAGAGAGACCATTAACTACAAAGGTGATTTTTTTTTTTAATAATTTAATTCAGCTAATAATGACTAGAATGATGTTTATAATGATCAACCGTACTTTGAGAAACACATCCAAGATAGCCAAACCTTTGGTCTTGATGATTGAGTGTCATTATGGTGTTATTTGAAATATTTTTATTTGTGTGGGACAATAGGTATTGACAGATTCTTAAATACGTTGGTTTCCAACTTTCCAAAAAAAAAAAAAAAACAAAAATGTTGGTTAAGTGAATTACGAATCCCTGATGGTGTCAGACATGAAACAAGGGGTATGAAGCGTTAAAAAAAAATCTCAAACCTATTTAATCAAACACATAGTTATATAGTTAGAGCATTAGAATTGCAACCCCTAAATTGCTATTTTTTACCATCAAACCAACAAAAACAAGCATTATCCCAATTTCTATTTATAAAAATTTTTGCAACTTAGCTACAGTAAGATGGTACTTTTAGAAGATACTGTAGCAAGTTGTAAAATCGTTTTTATTATATTTCATTACTTCTCCTCTCTCTCTCTCTCTCTCTCTTCCAAGTCTCTCTTTTCTCAGCTCAGACTCCATCCCTCTCTCTGTAATCTTAGCCTCTCTCTCCCCACTCTCTTTGTCTCGGTCTCTCTCGAATCGACATGGAGACAACGGTTTATGGTGGAGGCATGGAGATCGGCTTCTGTGGTGAAGGCGTGGACATCATGGAACCATGGTGGAGCTGTGGTTGTGGCTGGGTAATTGTGGTTTTGTTCTTAGGTCACGGTGGTTGCAGTGATAATGGGTTTGCTGGGCTTTGTTCTTGGTTGGGTTAGTGGTGGTTGTAGCGGAAACAATGGGTTTTGGTGTGGTAGTTTGTGGTCAAGCCAAGGAGGTCGTGGGTTGTGGTCAAGGTGGCGTTTGTGGTGGAAGTTGGGGGTTGTGGTTCGTGGTTGTGGTTGGGCCATGGTGGTTTTGTTCTTGGCATGGTGGTTGCGTTTTGTTCTTAGGTCGTGGTGGTTGATGTGATGGTGGGTTTGCTGCTTTGATCCTGGTTGGGTTGGTGGTGGTTGTGGTGGTTAAACAATGGGTTTTGGTGTGGTGGTGCCTCATATTGTTGGTGGTGGTGTGGTTGAGAGAGAGGGAGAGAGAGAGAGAGACAGAGACAGAGAGGCAGTGACAGAAATTAGAGAGAAGAGAGATAGATAGTTTTATATTATTTAATTGTATAATTTATATTATTTTAATGTGTTATATGTTAAAATAAAATTTGAGATGTTGGGTGTATTGTAAAATGATATTGTATAATAGATAAAATAGCTTTTTACATGGTAAAATAGAAACTTTTATGCAATTCCGGATGCTAATGCTCTTATAGACTTATAGTTTAATATATTTTACTTTATTAAATCCTAAAATTAAATAAAAACAAAACAACAACAACAACAACAACAATAATATTGGGTCCATTGTTGAGGTCCAAAAAATCACAATGTTATACCAAGGCCCAAAACAAAGCAAAGGATTGAAACCTAGGAAAAATAAAGCATTTAGGCTTCCAATAAGAAAGAAGAGAGGTCCAAACCCATTAAGGGTCCATAAAGAGGAACCTAAATCCATGAATGGGCAAGTCTCAGGCCCCATAAAATAAAGGAAGGAAAAAAGCCCAGCATAGCCC
This sequence comes from Notholithocarpus densiflorus, assembly GCA_030021035.2. NCBI lineage: Eukaryota > Viridiplantae > Streptophyta > Magnoliopsida > Fagales > Fagaceae > Notholithocarpus > Notholithocarpus densiflorus. The sequence goes on along the minus strand of JARYZH020000162.1, from coordinate 47,678 downwards.
TTAAAGGTCAGAAAATCGCTGGGGAGCCCGGGAAAATAACTGGGCCAGGATACCTGGGGATTCCCAGGAGCCAGGGATCCTTGGGACATGCAGCAAAGCTAGGTTGGGATTAAGACAGTTTAGAGTGTGTACCAAGAAACACAAGGAAATAGAATAGATATGTCTCTATCAGCCACTCAATGATGCAGAAAGGGGGTCAGAAGGCTTAAGAACCAACAACCCATGAGTAAAGGCCTAGTACCTCGGGGAACCCAGGAAGAAGAACCATAAGGGAATGTGGCTGGGGATCTTTCAGCCTGGCAGGAAGGAATCAACTCACTTGGTAAAAATGATAAAGGGAAAAGCAACCAAAAGTTGGGTCTGAAAAGGTGGAATCTAGAAGCCTTAAAAGAAGAAAGACCAAAGGTCAGCCCTTTAAGACACCCCAGTACGGGAAGGTTAGCTGGGGTCTTTCGAAGATGAAATCTCAAAAAAGGGAAATAATAAAGAATAAGGAAGGGACCAGCCACTAATGTTGCTGACACAACATTGGTTCTGGTACCCAGAAGAACAAATAGAGGGAATCAGTGGTACCCCGGAAACCCTAGGATGGCACTATAAAAGGGGAAGCAACCAACAGTGAAAGACATTCAACAATAGTGAATTAGAGTAAAAATCATTAAGAAAACTCTGTTAGAATTCAAAAAAAAAAAAAAAAAAAAAAAAAAAAGAGAAAAAGGAGGGAAATATTGTTCGGTATCCTCAAATAGCCACTAGAGAACACACTTAGATTCAAAGAGATTCAAACTTTGCAAGTCTTAGAGGCCTGAAGAGCCATCTAAGTCTGTGATTTTGAACTTATTTGGACCTTGTAACCCGTCCTAGTGAGCATAGTGTATTACACAATCAAGAAAGTAATAAAATATTTTGCATTATTTTAAGATCCCTAATGCTTTATTTTATGTTCCTTCTTGATCAATTTCGTTCCTTTGCTATTCCTTGCTGTTCAGTGCATATATTTCTTGTCTGTTAGCATGTATGTGTTGTAGGATTCATGCTTTGTGCACTACTTGGTTCGAAATCAGCCCAATTTAGCTGCGGTGAACCAAGCCCAATCCCTTAAAACAATAAGTATTGGGTCCAGGATCCTTGTTTCTACTTGGGCCTGTGTGCTAAAAAAAAAAAGAACCCACACATTAGGGCGACTCCACTAGGGACTAGGTAAAGGAAAGGGAAGAAGCAGTCCCTTCGCAGAGCATGGCTCCAAGACCAAGGAACAGTAAAGGTACCAATGTACTACCTGCGACATTTGAGCTCGTAGGAGAAAATGAGGTAACTTCAAGGCAGAGGAATGAAGTACCTCTGGTGGAGCAGGAGGTCGTCTTAGGACAGAGGTGTGGGGTGTAGGAACTAGAGCCCATGGCTCAGATGGCAGAAATGATGAAAGACTTACAACAGGAGATCCGTATCCTCAAAGAGGGAAGGACTCAAGAAATCAGAGATAACGCTCCCCCTGTGGCCAACCAAGAAAGAGCCCAACCAAAAGGAGGGTCAGTAGTAGGAGGGGGAGTTAACCCCTAGTATCTCACACTAGCGGATGTCAACGCCCTTTTGGAACAAGAAAGGGAAAAGCTCTCGGGGATCCCCAAGCAATTCTCTCGGGATCCCTCATTCCCACCAAAACTCCTTGGCAAGCCCTATCCCAAGGGATATGAACCCCCAAAGTTTCACCCTTTTGATGGAAGGAACGGAAGTGCTGTGGAGCACGTGAGTAGGTTCATTCACACCATGGGTCTTTACGCAGGAGACAAGGAGCTGTGTCTAAGAGAGTTTGCTAAGTCCCTATTGGACAGAGCATACACATGGTACACTACCTTGAGGCCGGGGTCCATTAAGACCTGGAATGAGATGATGGAGAGGTTTTGCTCAAAGTATTATCCAGGTGAAGACAAGGCCACCTTCCAAAGCCTTCAGATGGTAAGGCAAAGGCTCGGAAAAGACCCTATCCAGTTCATCAAAAGATTTGAGGATGTTTCTTTGGACTGCTATGGGGATCACGAAGAAAGGGAGTGTTAGGACATATGTGTTTCACATGTTAAGAACATATATCATGATTTTATGTAATTGGCTAATCCTTTGACAAAATGCACTTTACTTGTATTTGGGTAGATTTAGGATGTGTTTAAATACTTCAAGAAATCATGTTTCAAGATCAAGTGTTGAAGCCTTCAAGTCTGTCCAAGAAAACAAGCTGAAAGTGCAGAGTTATTAAAACTTGACAGCTAGCATGTGTCGAGGTTTAAGAAGTTGTTTTAGCCCCGTGGCTCGACAGCTAGCTCGACAGATGCTTGACAGCTTCTATCTGTCGAGGTTTATGAAAACAGAATTTCTGTTCTATTTTTCTTGAGATCCATGGATGTGTCTTTGGGCTTTCTTTTCTCCTAACCCTAGACATATAAAAGGATTGTTTTAAGAGCTGTCAAAGTACACAAGTTGCACAAGCATTGAGCAAACTCTGTTCAAGCAATTTGTAACCAAAGACGAAGTTCTTGCCCTAGTTTATCTCTTTCTCTTGAAGAAGTTGCTGTGTATGTGCACCATAGGGTTTTGTAACCAAGCATCTTCTTGATCTTCATCATGTGGATGAATTAAAGAACTTTGCAGTCAATAACCTTCATAGTTGGTTATTGAAGTTGCGTACTGGGATTCGCGCATTGGTTAGTCACGTACTTGGGAGCCGTGCATCAAAAGGGGGAACTGTCATTACAGAACAAGTCCAATTGGGTATTGGGGTAAGGGTTCAACTGTAGGTTGGTAAGGTACTTGGGATTCCTTTACTTGTAACCGCTTGTTGTGATAATAGTGGAGTTTCAGGAGTGGTGACACTCGGTGGAGTTTTTGCCGTTAGGTTTTCTCCATTCGTAAACAAATTACCGTGTTATTTATTTTCCGCCTGCATAATTAGTTTATTGGTGATTTGTTTGTGCTACCACGTGTTTTGCATGATAAATTGATTAATTAATAATTTGGCTAATTAATTAATTAATTTCAATCACAAGGGGTCAATTTCTTTGTGGCCTATCAAGTGGTATCAGAGCCAAGGTCATAGGTTTGAGTCGTTGGAGCCGCATTGTGAGGGAGGGATTGTGAGGGATTTCACAATTTGCTCCAATACCAATGGGCTTGGTCTACGATCGAATGCTATAAAAGATTTGTGCCCCCTCATCCTTCACCAATTGGTGGTTGGATGGATTGGTGAGGCACACGGTTCGATAGGGAGCTCATGGAGACTTGCATATCTAACATGCTCTTTGATTACAGGCTTAATCTCGAAAATCTATGCATAACCCAATTTGCTGACCTGCTACAGAGAACTAGGAGGACAGTGTTGACCATGAGAACAAAGAGGGTGCCAGTACCTTAGGCCATGACAGCTTTGGTAGGAGAAAAGAGGAAGAGAATTAAAGGAGAAATGGCCGAGGAACCACCTGTGATCCCATGTACTGCGGAAGAATTGAATCATGTTCTGGATAAATGGATTGGAGACGGAATTGTTAGGTCATTCACTGTGTCCATTCCACCTATTGAGGAAGAAAGGAAGAATCCTTTGTTTTGCATGATTCATAACTATGTCAAGCACTCCACCAAGGATTGTTGGACCCTTCGGAGGCTTTTTCACAAAAAAGTTTAGGGAGAGGACCCTGGAGCTCACCCAAAAGGAGCCCGAGGTGTAGAGGAACCCTTTACCCAACCATAAAGGGAAAGGAGTGGTGGCTGTAGTAATCCATGGAAGCTCGGCAGAAGTAGAGGAACCTGAAGGATCCTTTCACCCTAGCACAGTCAAGACCCTTCAGAAGAGCCCTAAGTTCAGATCATTATTCAATCAATTGGGATTTGGGCTAGAAGTAAGAAGGATGGCCATAGAATCCCTCATGAGTATAGCAGCTGATTCAGGGGTGGAATGTTTCACAGTAGAATCCCATGCCAACCGAGCTTACTTGGAGACAACCAATGCAATAACCTTCACGGATGAAGACATGGAAGTTGAACATCCAGACCATTGCAGACCCTTTTATCTGATGGCCACCATAAACGGTGTCCAAATCAGGAGAGCACTGATAGACATAGGGGCATCATTCAACCTCATAGCCCTAAGTACCTTAGAGGCTGTGGGCTTGATTGGTAGGAGGATCCTGGGGGCTCCTATGGAGATAATAGGATTTGGAGGAGTAGCAGAATCGACTGAGGGATATGTGCAGCTGGCCTTAAAGGTGGGCCTAATAGTAGCCCTGACCATATTCCATTTGATTAACTCAGAAGTTTCTTACCATGTTCTGTTGGGACGCCCCTGGCTCCATAAGCATCGCCTCATTCCCTCCATGTACCATCAATGTGTTAAAGGAAGATTGAATGGGAAGCCCATAAGAATCCCTGCCAATCCAATCCCTTTCAGCCAAGAAGAAGTGAACTTTATAGAAACAATGTTTTATGAAGAATTGGAACTAGATGATGAGAGTCCCACACTAGGGACACTAGGAGCACTTGTCTTGGAAGAAGAAGAAAGAGGAGGTACCCACGACCTAAGGAACCTCTTGGACAGAAAAAGGCAAAAGAAGGAGACTAGCTCCTCAGGATCCTGGGAATGTGTAGTGGTGCGGGAGCCCGGAGGAAGGCTAATATATCGTTTATAAAGGTACGCGGGGCTTGAATGCATTATGCAGGAGGGTCCCGAACTGCCAGATTGTATGATGGTTCAAGAAGAAATCCTAGAGGATCTAGACAAGGAAGCTCAAATCCAGTCTGAAGAGGAATTGGAAGAAGTAAACTTGGGGGCTGGTCTAGGATCCCTGAAACCTGTCTTCATTAGCAGTCAGTTAACAACACAAGAAAAAGAACAATTAGTAGCATTACTCAGGAGGTATGTGGATGTATTCGCATGGACATACAATGCGATGCCTGGCTTGGACCTAGGACTAGTAGTCCATTCTCTCAACATGAACCCAGGAGTTAAGCCAGTAGTTCAACCAGCCAAGGTCTTTCACACTGACATAGAGGCTCAAATAACTCAGGAAGTCAAGAAGCTACTGGCAGCTGGGTTCATCAAGCCAATCCAGCATCCTAAATGGCTCTCCAACATAGTACCTATGAAGAAAAAGAATGGCCAAATCCGGTGTTGTGTGGATTTTCACAATCTGAACAAGGCATGTCCAAAAGATGAATTCCCCCTGCCTAATATTGATCTCCTTGTAGATTCAGCTGCGGGAAACTCTATGTTTTTATTTATAGATGGATATAGTGGGTATAACCAAATTCGCATGGCTGCTAGAGATGTAGATAAGACAGCATTCAGGACCCCGATCAGGAATTTCTATTACATTGTGATGCCCTTTGGCCTTAAGAATGCGGGAGCCATGTACCAACAAACCATGATAGCCATCTTCCATGATATGATGCTTAGGGAAATGGACGATTATGTGGATGACATCGTGGTAAAGTCTAAGACTAGGGCAGGACACTTCTAGGTGCTTGAACAAGTTTTTGAAAGGTACAGGAAGTACAAACTACGCATGAACCCCATGAAGTGTGCCTTTGGAGTGTCTGCTGGAAAATTTCTTGGGTTCCTAATACATCGCAAAGGCATAAGTGTGGATCCAGCCAAGGCCACAACAATTGCAACAATGAGGAGGCCAAAAACGGTTAAAGCTCAAAAGTTTCCTGGGGAGGGTCTCTTACATCAGGAGGTTTGTGCCAGGACTGGCTTCGGTCACAAGTGAATTATCCAAATAGCTGAAAAAGAGGGTTGAGTTCACTTGGGGAACTGAACAGCAGAAAGCCTTTTAGAGGATCTAGCAGATTATGAACCATCTGCCTACCTTACAAGCACCAGTACGTGGGCGACCCTTGTTACTATATTTAGCATCAAATTCCCAAGCTATAGGAGCCCTGCTAGCATAGGAAGATGATGATGGGAATGAGCAACCCATTTATTATGTGAGCAGGACACTAAAAGATACAAAGACCAGGTACCCCAGGATAGAAAGGGCATGTCTGGTGGTTATGTATGGATCCCAAAGGCTAAAACGGTACTTCTCAGCCCACCAGATCCTCCTAGTGACCAAGTCTCATCCCATAAAAGCACTCCTTCACCAGCCTCTCCTAAAGGGAAGAATAGCACAGTGGCTGGTTTTGCTCTCTCAATATGACATCGGTCTGAGGACCCCCAAGGCTGTCAAAAGCCAAGCCATAGCAAATCTGCTAGCCCAGTTCCTAGGGGAAGAAGAGTGATCACTAAGCAAGGAGATCCCCGGAGAGGTGGAAGTAGTAGAACTCTCAGGAAAAAAATGGACCATGAGATTTGACGGGTCAGCAACGACAACTTCAAATGGCTTGGGAATTGTGTTAAGTTGCGAAGATGGGGATACCATGCCATTATCCTTCAAGCTTGAGTTTCTCTGTTCAAATAATGCTGCTAAGTACGAGGCATACCTTGACTGGACTGGACATAGCACTCAGCATAGGGGTAAAACATATGAAGGTTTTGGGAGACTCCAACCTCGTAGTCTCCCAAGTAAAGGGTGACTTTGCACTAAGAGAACAAAGTTTGGCAGCCTACAGAACTTGGGCACAGAAGTTGGAGCAAAAAATTCCAAACCTTCAGTGTGGAATACACCCAAAGAAGCGAAAACAAGTTTGCTGATGCACTAGCCACCCTAGGATCCCAGATACCATTTAAAGGAAAAAGTACTTTGATAAAGGTAAGCAAGCAGGAACATTCCATCATAGGGATCCTCAAAAGGATGTTCCTTGAAGAATCAAAACAGAAAGATTGGAGAGATGAGGTAAAAGGAAAGATAGGAAAGTTGGGGCATGAAGGAAGTATCAAGGAACTAAAAGATTACCCTTTGATAGAAGGAGAGTTGTACAGGAGGCTGCCCGGAGGGATCCTGTCCAAATGTATCAATGAAAAAGAAGGGAAGCTGAGATTAGAAGAACTGTACAGCCAGGTTTGTGGGATTGCAGAAAAAATCAGCCTATACAAAAGGATGCAGCGCATGGGGTATTACTGGCCAAATATGAACAAAGAGGCTACAATTGTACAGGAGGAATGTCAAAAGTGTCGACTTTCAATGGACAAAGAAGAAAGTTATGCCGTATTCGTGACAGAAGATTGGAGGACCCCATTTATGGAATACTTGGCTCAAGGGATCCTACCAACTGACAGGACACTGGCTCACTAGCTCAAGAAACTTGCCTTTAGATACTTCTTGCAAAATGGAAGGAGTCAGCAAGGTTGGCCACAAGAAAGTCAAAAGGTATTTTAGAAGTAACTTACTCTCCGCTTAGCAGCAAACGCAGAATGAGGAGTTGTCTTTCTCTTGCTACCTCATGTTCTGTTGGCAGGAGGGGCATCTGTAGGTGGTCGTGGAGTAGCAGGCTTAGACTTACTTGCGGACTTAAGCTTGGCAAGACTTTTCTTGCTTGGTGTAAAAATGTTTGTCACTTTAACTTTCTTCTCCCAACCTGGAGGATAATCACCAGTGTGCCAATACCACCCTCTTTTCTCCTCATCCCATTCAAAGATGGCAGACCGGTTCTGTTTCCTGGCGTATGCTAACATAGACTTGGAGGGCAGGAGCAATCAAGGATTAGCTGAAATGACCATACTAAGCCCATTAGGAGGAATGAGGGAGAAACCACTACTACCCATTAACTCTTGCTCGAACGAAGTCATCATTGCTTGCCAATACCCATGCATGGGAGGAGTACAAAGGCCCTCCCTCAGTGAGCCAGGAACGGTAACTGCACTAAAACGCTGCCCCTAGAATTCAAAGGCGGTGTGCCGCAAAAAGGGTCGAACTGAAGTAGGGGACTCCATAAGAAAAGAAAGGTCATCAGGAATGTCCTGATCTAATCCAAACTGTCTTCTCACTCGATTGGCAGGATAGTGAACAAACCTGATGCCTTCATTGGCTAAGTAAGGCAACCATCCGGCATTGGTGGCTGCCAAATAAGTAATCCCTGTCTCATCAAAACCGGTCAAGGGAGTGGTAGTCCTAACAATGTCAACAAACAAACCCATTGCAGAATCTATGCATGTATAACTCGTGCCCAAATCTCTGTAAGCTCTCCAAGAAAAACCAACACCTTCATCGAAAGACTCAACAACGGAATAACCAATAGGCTTCAAACCAAACCAATGGAAGGCCAGCGGAAAATTGGACTCAAATCTGCCGTAGAAATTAGTAATTACCCTCGGGCATGATTGGTACTTCTCTTTAGCAAAGTGAACGAGCTTACACTTCGCCAAAAGTTGGGCACAATGCTCAAATAACAACTGTTGCAGAATAGTGCTATGAACGGAGGAGGTAACTATGTGGCAGGATCCCGCCTGACTCTCATCGCTCCGCAGGATATCTAATTGAACATATAGATGCCCTAAGAACATAGGGGCTAATGGCAGTCTCACCCCGGCGGCTATCTTGATGGCTAAACGAAAGTATAAGGGCTTTATGGCATAATGGGGGTGGGACCCAAAAACAAACTTGCAAAGCCAAAACGCAACAAAAGCCGCGCGGCGAGTGATCACAGAGAACTTAGAAGAAGAACTAACCCAGTATGACAACTTGGCATTTCCGGTCATCCTCTTCTTCAATTCAGCCTCCATGGCCTTTTCCTCCGAAGAAAGTTCTAGAGTGGCAGGATCAGTATCGCCAAGGATGGGCAAGAGTAACTGGTTGGCCACGTCTTCAAGGGTGACGGTGAGTTCGCCGCAGGAGAAGAAGAAGGTATGGGTGGTGGTACACCACCGGCGGACCAAATGACGAAGGTTGTAGAGATCCCGGAAGTTGGACAAGCAGCGAGATGAAACTATGGCCTTCAAAACACCGGCTCCCTGCAACAACCCCATGAAGCCCGTATCAAATAACTCATTATCTACCTACTCTCTCCAACCCAAGGCAGTACCTGACCCAAATTCGAAATGGATAGGCACAGGGAGCAAAATGCCTTGACGAATAACTAGATCGGGGATCGAGAAGGCTAACGGGGCCCAAGAAACATTGGGGTTTCACCGACTAAGGGCAAGCCACACACGGCCCAGCGGCGGCGGCGCGTAATCGCCGGGAATCTTTGGGAAATGAGGGTGGATGTCATACCATGGATCGATTAGAGGGGCGTATTCACTGTCGGGGTCGTGCTGTGCTTCTTCCTCATCGGAGTATTCCGACTCAGAATACTCGGCCTCTTCGCCTACATCGAGTACGGCAGGAGGGTCGGAAATGGCCTCTTTCCCTTTACGGCGGGAGGAGCCTTGGCTTTTCACCGGTGCCATAGTATGAGGGCTTGATCGGAGTAAATGGGTGTGAGTGTTTCAGAAGAAGAAAACGGTGAAGAAAAGGGAACGGAGAGAGTGTGTTTTTTGGAAAAGAAGGAGTTTGTGTTTGAAACACGAAGGGACTCCTTAAATACCCAGTTCATTAATACCGGCATGAAGGAAGGTGACGGGTCAGCCATCAGAATGGGGATGAAATTGATGAAACGGCGGCTATGTTTTAGAATAACTGCTAAACTGGAAAATTTGAAGAGACAACACTGTTCACGGTAGGAAAAGGAAAAAATATATATATATATGAGAAGGGGTCCACTGTTTAAAAAAAAGCCCGCGAAGGAAAAGAAAGAAGAGAGGTAGGAAGGGCATGAAGGTCTTTTATTCACATATGAACCGCAGGAATGCTTCATATGTTCAGGGGGCTAAATGTTGAGGGTCATTTTTGGAGAATCCAAGTAGAAAGAAGAAAAGCCCAGCAACAAGGGCAGTAAAGGGTTGGCAAACAGGTGGCAAAACCATTAGGCCCAAGCGGCAGAAATAATGGATCATAGGCCCATAAAATAAATAAATGGGTCTTGAGGAGGCAAATGGGCTTAAAGAAGCCTGGAAAGAGAGAAATAGCATACCCATGGGCAGTATATGATGTAGAAACGTGAAAATGGGCCACTGCAGGCCCAAAGTAATGCAAACAAAGAAAGTAAGGGGTTAATGGCAAGCTCATGAACCCCAAGGATAAGAATGAGGTAATTGGGCCAGGGAAGCCCAATGAAGTTAGTAAAAGCCCATGAGAATGCAAAGTCAGTAAAAGGGCTAAGGAATCCCAAAGAAAGCAAATGGGCCAAGGATGCCCAAGAGAAAAAAACAAAAGGGACACAAGAGCCCATGAGTAGGAAAACCAATGGTCATGTTAAGCCACTAGGGAAAAGAATAAATGGCAGGCCTAAGAAAGCCCAGTAGGATTGAGTCATTACAGCAAGAATGACAGAGTGATATGGCAGGAAATAATGGCAATTAAGAAGTGGGCCGAAAGAAATGTAAAGCCCAGCAACAAATAAAGCCCAGCCCCTAAGGGGAGCGGGAAATCCAAAAGCAGCTCACATAAAAGGTCAAAAAAACAGACGGAAAACTATGCAGGGAAGCCTTCAGACCACGGCGGACGCATGAGCAGCAAGCAAATTTTGGACGTACATAGGAAGAGAGGCACGCGCAAGGACCCAGACCTCACCAGCCTATACCCAGCCAATACAAGACGCAGTGAGGTCATGGGTCAGAGGTAAGAGGGCATGGTTTGGTGGTGGGGAGAGGGGAAAACCTATTTTGAGGTTCCTGCCGAGGCTCTTTTGGGGGAAGTGTCCTACTGGGATGACATACCACCCAAACGGGTAAAGCTGAGGTGGAGCCACTAGGTGCATGCCATGAGGGATAGGGAGAGAGAAGACACCCACACCGTAGTAGGAAGGGATGCCACAGCAGACTAACAAACAAAAATAGTCCTCTTTGTCTGGTGATGGGGAGTGGCACACAGATGGTCCAGTGGTAGTCGGCAAGTACACCCAGACCAAACAAAGGTGGTTAAGGGCTAAAACAATAAAATCCGGCCACGGCAGGTGTTATAAAAGGAGGACGACCATCTGGTTTTAGGGGTATCACAACACATCACAAAAAAGATAGAAAACAAGGAAAAAGAAAAGAAAGGAAAGATAAGAAGAAAAAAACTGAAACAAAGAAAGAAGAAAAAAAAAAAAAAAAAAAGGAAAAACAGAGAGTTAGTTCGGCAGGCATGCACCAATAGGTTATTTTCCCTCTCTCCCTCTCAAAATCCTACCCTCTACCAAAAGCAAAAAAGGGGTTCCTCCGGGCACCAACCATTCAGGTCTGTTTCCCTCAAAGCAATTAATTTTCGCAGCAGGATTTTCCTGGGAGATTAATTGCGTTGAGAAGAGGCGTTCTTCCCTCTCTGGTTTTGGGTCCTGCGGACTAGGCTTACTCTAAGTTCTTTATTCTTTTGATTGACCCATATGCTGACTACTCATTTATTTGCTTTCTGTAAATTATTGTTGTTGTGATTATCATCCTTAAGTATGAATTAACTGTTCACTTTAATCAAGAAGTCGAAGTATTCTTCTTTTGTTTTATTATCATGTCTGCTTGCCACGACTCATTCAGAATAGCTCTGCCTGCCGTAAGCATGCCCCTGGCAGACGAGGTATAGTTTGCGCACAAACCGGAACAAGTTGAGTTCCAGTTGGACCGGTCTCAACTCCCTTACTCAGAAACATTTGGGCCGAGTACCGCAGGAGGCAGCCCAGCCCAGTACAACAACAGTACTGCAAGAGGCAGCCCAATAGAACACAAAAAAAAAAAAAACCCACCACAGAACTATGTAACATGTAGAAGCAGTATGTGGGCAACTAAGTTTCATTTTAGTGCCTAAAAACTTGATAAATATTTGTTATTGATTAAATTGTAAGTATATACAAGTTAATTAAGATCAAAACACCTCCTTAAAATTGTATGAAAGAATATGTAAAATAAGCGCTAACAAAAATTTACATGAAATTATCATGATATAAGTTAAATATAAGCAACAGTTAAAAGAGACTTAAAATAAAAAATACAACCTAAAAATATTAAAATACTATAACTAAACATATGATATACAAATTTTAGTGTACGTAGAATTGTAACTGTGTACATAGTGTGTGTTACGTACTAGTAGTCAATGATGTGAACATGAGATCATTGCTTACATAAATGAACGGGGGAGGTTGTATTTACTATTTATTCATAAACTTGGGGAGGGTTGAGGTTGTTTAAAATAAATAATAATAAGAAGAAGTGTATAGGGAGAAATACTGGTCGGAGGCACAGATTAGAGACAGAAAGATATGCTTTTGTCATTCTAGGAGACAAAATGGTGACCCCTTCATCTTTTGTGTTCTTCTACGACAACAAAGAGAGGTTCTTTCTATTTAAAAAGTATGACTTTTCACAAAATACATTAAAAAAATTAGTACTTTCATATCGATAATTGTAGTCGTTATGTCGAAGTTATAATTATAAACTATAAAGTGTGGAATGGATAATATTTAATATGGATTTATGTACTCATTGCTCATCATCTTTGCTTGATTTTAAAAAGCGACAGTTTTAGGATAAATTCACGCACAGTTTTATTTAATTATTTTTAATGTTTCGACAAGAGTTCGGAGGAGATGAATATATGATCTTTAAGAGCACATATACTTATGCTTTAAAAAGAAAGACTAAATTTCAATTTACACCCATAAATTTTGGTGTAATTTTGATTTTATCGCTTAAAATTTTAAAATTTGAATCTATACCATTAACATTACATATTGTTTAGATTTAAGCTCTTTTGTCTATACAACAAAAATAATGAGTTGTCCATTAACTATTACCTCAACTAAAAATGACATAATTTTATGGATTTAAATTCTTTTAAAAAAAAAAATTCTAAAATTTTAGTAGCAAAATTAAAACTAGCCCAAATTTTAAGGATATAAATTACAATTTGGTCAAAATAATATTTGACACGTGTTTAAAAAAAGGGCATAGTGTTGAATAAAGAAAATGAGTCAAGTTTAACACTACTACAAAATCCTACCCATTTAAAAGAAAAATATTTATATGAAATATAATGAAGAGTTACTGCTTACAATAACTTTAGGAGTTTCAGTTCGCAAAATCTTTATGACAAAACATTAAATAGACACTTAGGGCACGTTTGATAGACTGTAATAAACACTGTAATGTAATAGATATTCTTATGGCATAACTATTCGGTTGTTTGGTTATGTTTATATGGAGTAATAAATAGTTATTCCTTATGAATAGTTATTCTTCAAAATGAGGAATAACTATTCCTTATCAAAAGTACTGAATATCTATTCCTTCACCTTATGTAACAACTTTTTAAAAAAAATTTCCTAAAAAACCATTAGTTGCCACATCTTCAAAAGGAAAGAAAATAAATTTTCCTTGTTGTTAATTATTAGCTCTATTTTGAACACCCTAAAATAAGTGTATTTTAGAAAATTTGACTTAAAAATGATTTAATTACACATTTTTTTTATACTCTACTAAATTGTGGATGCATATTTAGGATTCTATTCCTAAATGGTCACCAAACTAATGAATAGTAATACTTATTACATTCCAACTTAATGTATTTGTAATACTTATTCCTATTCCCATGTAGTAATTATTACAATGTATCAAACGTGCCCTTAGTGAAGGAAGTCAACAACAAATAAAAAAGGAACTAAACAAAGAGAAAAAGAAAGTCTGGTTCAAAGAATTTGAGGGCACATTAAATTGTTGAGCAAAGGTAAGTCAACAACACGACTGAAAAACACAGATTTTTTTCTTGATGAAATTATGCATATCCCATGCCTTGTCCCACCTTCCAGTCCAATGACCTTGACGAGTCAACAGATTTAATCTCATTTTGTTAGTTGGGTGGCCTTATCTTCGCTACGTTATGGCCTTTGAGATTTCCTGCTTTGCCTCTTATAGTCTTATTGCTACGTTTGTAGATGCAAGAAAAAAGATAATTTATTTGGAATGAGTGATGCTACTGTGTTTTGTATTACATTATTTATAATCTTTCATCTTTCATCTTTACTTCTCTCTTTCTTCTTGCGGATCATTAGTAATTATAAGTGGGCAACGCTTGACTCGCTTGAGTTTAGTGCCTTTGGTGTGCTAGATCAGTTGCAATGATGACGTATGATACCATCACAGCAGATCTAGTGCTCCAATATTGGGTAAAGTTTGAGTCCAGTACCTTCAGGACACTGGTTCCAAGCTAAAGTACATTTTAAGTTTACCTCTCTTTCTTTTATTTTTTATTTTTTATTTTGTTATAATTAGTTTTGAAGACTTTGATTATGATAGGTGTATTACAATATATAATAATTCTATTCATAATGTTATTGCAAATTTTATTATGAAAATTATTGTCGAATCAACTCCTTTGTGAGGTGTTGAGTTTGGAAGGATTGGGTAGTCTCCACCAATCATAGGATTATCTATGTATAATCATATATAGAATTATCTAGCAGTGATTAACCACCTAATGTCTAATTGACATTATTACCAGCCTCAGGTTAACGGCACGTGGAATCTCATTTCCAAAAAAGCTCTTTCTTTAATCGGCTGGCTAGCCAACATTTTGGAAAACTGGGTTTAGAGTACCAAGGTACTCAATACCCATACTAAAGGTTATTTCTGTTTAGTCAAGGAAATGAAATATTTCTAAATTCAAATCATTCACTATTCCATTTTTATGTTTCACTTTATACTTTACTAATTGTGGTATGTCTAATGTCTTTTTTTTACTCCACCAATTGTGGTATGTCTAATGTCTTTTTTTTTTTTTTTCTTTTTTCATTTTACACTTTCCTTGTTTTATATGGAAAAAAAAAAATATGTGGCAAGATATAATTGGTAGAGCATAAAATTGAGCACAAAAAGTGGGACAAATAAAAAATACAAATTTTATATCCCACTTTTGTGTTCTATTTTATGCTCCACCAACTGTGGTATAGCATGTTTGATTTAAAAAAAATAAAAATAAATAAATAAAAACTTTGTTTGTTTATAAGGAAAATAAAAAGAATGTGAGGCAAAACTACAGCAAAATGTATATTTGGTGATGAATATTTTTGTCCCCAAATGTTCTAATTTTGTCGCCTATGACATTTGGCGATGAAACAACTTTCATCACGTAATCCCCATCGCCAAATGTCCTAGTGACGAAAATTTTCATCACCAAATAGTTCGATTATTTTTCTAAAAAACAATTTATTGGCAAAGAAAAGTGGAGCACAAAAAGTGGGACAGATCAATAATACAAATCCTCGATCTCACTTTTGTGTTCTATTTTATGTTTCACCAATTGTGGAAAATAAACCACCTTAAGGTTGTTGATCTTGGGATAATATGTGGCATTTATGAACTATGTAACATGTAGAAGCAGTATGTGGGCAACTGATAAGTTTTATTTTAGTGCCTAAAAACTTGATAAATATTTGTTATTGATTAAATTGTAAGTATATACAGGTCAATTAAGATCAAAACACCTCCTTAAAATTGTATGAAAGAATATGTAAAACAAGCGCTAAGAAAAATTTACATGAAATTATCAAGATTTAAGTTAAATATAAGCAATAGTTTAAAGAGACTTAAAATAAAAAATACAACCTAAAAATATTAAAATACTATAACTAAACATATGATATAAAAATCTTAGTGTACGTAGAATTGTAACTGTGTACATAGTGTGTGTTACATACTCGTAGTCAATAATGTGAACATGAGATCATTGCTTACATAAATGAACGGGGGAGGTTATATTTACTATTTATTCATAAACTTAGGGAGGGTGTTGGGCTTTGTGGAGCCTAGTTATGTTTGATCCGGTTGATGACCCGACCCGACCCGAATAATGTTGTGTGGTTTTTAATGGGAGATTTACTGAGGCTTAGTCCATGGAGCGAAGCAAGATATAGAAACCGATTTTGGTGATTAAGGTTTAGTTGTTGTTGTCGTATTGAGAGAGTGAAAAACACTGTAGCCGCACTTTGTATTTTTTCTTAATAATAGTGGAATCCCTGCAACTCCGTGGACGTAGGCAAATTGCCGAACCACGTAAATATTGTCTTGTGCATGTGATTGTTTTTCTTTGGCGTGTGTTTTCTCTATTTTTTTGTTTCTCACAGGTTGGGAATTTCGGGTTAATTTCCCTACAACTGGTATTAGAGCCTAGGGTTAGGTTTGAGTGGGAGCAATGGCAGAGGAAGCAGGAAAGGCGTCTGGAATAGAAAAGTTTGATGGCATAGACTTCACGTATTGGAGGATGCAGATTGAAGATTATCTCTATGGGAGGAAATTGCATATGCCTCTTTTGGGGACAAAACCTGAGACTATGAAGGCTAAGGAATGGGCTCTTCTTGACAAACAGGTACTGGGAGTTATTAGGTTAACTCTGTCTAGGTCTGTTGCACACAATGTTGTAAAGGAGAAGACCACAGTAGATCTAATGAAGGCTTTGTCTGGTATGTATGAAAAGCCGTCAGCAAACAACAAGGTGCATCTGATGAAGAAACTGTTCAATTTGAAGATAGCAGAGAATGCATTAGTAGCACAACATTTGAACGAATTTAACACTAACACAATCAATTGTCGTCTGTAGAAATTGATTTTGATGAAGAGATTCGTGCTCTGATTGTCTTGACTTATTTGCCAAACAGTTGGGAGGCAATGAGGATGGGAATAAGCAATTCTATAGGAAAGGAAAAGATGAAGTACAATGACATACGAGATTTTAATTTTGGCTGAGGAGATTCGCAGAAGAGATGCAGGTGAAATCTCAGGATCTGGTTCTGCCCTAAACCTTGAGACAAGAGGTAGAGGTAATGACAAAAATTCAAATCGGGGCAGATCAAAATCCAAAAATTCTAATCGAAACAGAAGTAAATCTAGATCAGGCCAACAAGTACAATGCTGGAACTGTGGGAAAACATGTCACTTTAGGAGGCAATGCAAAAGTCCTAAGAAGAAGAATGAAGATGATTTTGTAAATGCGGTAACAGAAGAGGTACATGATGCATTACTTCTTATAGTAGACAGTCCACTTGATGATTGGGTTTTGGACTCAGGAGCTTCGTTTCATACCACTCCACACCGAAAAATCATACAAAATTATTTTACAGGTGATTTTGGTAAGGTGTATTTGGCTGATGGTTCAGCCTTGGATGTTGTAGGTATGGGAGACGTCCGGATATTGTTGCCCAATGGATCTGTTTGGTTACTGGAGAAGGTTCGACATATTCCTGACCTGAGGAGGAATCTGATTTCTGTTGGACAACTTGATGATGAAGGACATGCATTACTATTTGTTGGTGGTACTTGGAAGGTTACAAAGGGAGCTAGGGTATTGGCTCGTGGAAAGAAGACTGGCACCCTATATATGACCTCAAGTCTAAAAGACACAATTGCAGTTGCTAATGCAAGTACTGATACAAGCCTATGGCACCGCAAACTTGGTCACATGAGTGAGAAAGGGATGAAGTTTCTGTTAAAAGGAAAACTACCAAAATTGAAGTCCATTGATTTTGACATGTGTGAAAGTTGCATCTTAGGAAAGCAGAAAAATGTGAGTTTCTTGAAAACTGGCAAGACACCGAAAGCTGAAAAATTGGAATTAGTACACACTGATTTGTGGGGGCCTTCTCCGGTTGCATCCCTTGGAGGTTCAAGGTACTACATCACTTTCATTGATGACTCAAGCAGAAAGGTATGGGTTTATTTTCTGAAAAATAAATCTGATGTATTTGAAACTTTTAAGAAGTGGAAGGCCACGGTTGAGACAGAAACAAGTTTGAAAGTAAAATGTTTGAGGTCAGATAATGGAGGAGAGTACATAGATGGAAGGTTCAATGAGTATTGCGCTGCACAGGGAATTAGGATGGAGAAGATCATTCCTGGGACACCACAGCAGAATGGTGTGGCTGAGCGTATGAATAGAACTCTCAATGAGCGTGCTAGGAGTATGAGGTTACATGCTGGACTACCAAAAACTTTCTGGGCTGATGCTGTTAGCACTGCAGCTTACCTGATAAACCGAGAACCATCAGTTCCCATGGAGTTCAAACTTCCTGAGGAGGTTTGGAGCGGTAAAGAGGTAAAGTTTTCACATTTAAAAGTTTTTTGTTGTGTTTCTTATGTTCATATTGATTCTGATGCTCGTAGTAAACTTGATGTAAAGTCTAAAATATGTTTTTTCATTGACTATGGTGATGAGAAATTTGGCTATAGGTTTTGGGATGAACAAAACAGGAAAATCATCAGAAGTAGAAATGTGATATTTAATGAACAGGTTATGTACAAGGACAGGTCAACTGTAGTGTCAGATGTTACAGAGATAGATCAAAAGAAATCTGAGTTTGTCAACTTAGATGAATTGATTGAAAGTACTGTCCAAAAAAGGGGTTCAGAAGATAAGGAGAATGTAAATTCACAGGTAGATCAGAGTACATCTGTAGCTGAAGTCCGCAAATCTTCTAGGAACATTAGACCTCCACAGTGTTATTCACCCGCTCTAAATTATCTCCTATTGACTGATGGTGGTGAGCCAGAGTGTTATGATGAAGCCTTGCAAGATGAGAATTCAAGTAAGTGGAAGTTAGCCATGAAGGATGAGATGGATTCCTTGTTAGGGAATCAAACATGGGAACTAACTGAATTGCCAGTAGGAAAGAAGGCTTTGCACAACAAGTGGGTATACAGAATAAAGAATGAGCATGATGGTAGTAAACGTTACAAGGCCAGATTAGTTGTTAAAGGGTTCCAGCAGAAGGAGGACATTGACTACACAGAGATATTTTCTCCAGTTGTGAAGATGTCAACAATTAGACTGGTACTGGGAATGGTGGCTGCAGAAAATTTACATTTTGAGCAGTTAGATGTGAAGACGGCATTCCTTCATGCTGACTTGGAGGAAGACCTTTACATGATTCAGCCAGAAGGGTTCGTTGTTCAGGGACAGGAGAATCTAGTCTGCAAACTAAGAAAGAGCTTGTATGGCCTAAAACAAGCTCCTAAACAGTGGTACAAAAAATTTGACAGTTTTATGCATAGAGTTGGGTTCAAGAGATGTGAAGCTAATCACTATTGCTATGTTAAGTATTTTGACAATTCTTACATCATATTACTGTTGTATGTGGATGATATGCTTATTGCAGGATCTAGCATTGAGGAGATTAATAATCTGAAGAAGCAATTGTCCAAACAGTTTGCAATGAAGGATTTAGGAGCTGCAAAGCAAATCCTTGGTATGAGAATCATTAGAGACAAGGCTAATGGTACATTGAAACTTTCACAGTTAGAGTATGTGAAGAAAGTTCTCAGTAGGTTCAATATGAATGAAGCTAAACCAGTGAGCACACCCTTGGGTAGTCATTTCAAACTAAGCAAAGAACAGTCACTGAAGATAGAAAAAGAAAAGGACTACATAAGCAAGGTGCCCTATGCCTCAGCTATTTGCAGCTTGATGTATGCTATGGTGTGTACAAGGCCAGACATTGCACATGCAGTGGGAGTTGTGAGCAAATTCATGAGTAGGCCTGGAAAGCAGCATTGGGAGGCAGTCAAGTGGATTCTGAGATATTTGAAGGGTTCATCAGATACATGTCTTTGCTTCACAGGTGCAAGTTTAAAACTGCAGGGTTATGTAGATGCTGATTTTGATGGTGATATTGATAGTAGAAAGAGTACTACTGGGTTTGTTTTTACTCTGGGTGGTACAGCTATATCATGGGCTTCAAATCTACAAAAGATTGTTACTTAGTCTACTACAGAAGCTAAGTATATTGCAGCAACTGAAGCTGGAAAGGATATGATTTGGCTACATGGTTTCTTAGATGAATTGGGTAAGAAGTAGGAGATGAGCATTCTACATAGTGACAGTCAGAGTGCAATCTTTCTTGCCAAAAATTCGACTTTTCATTCAAAGTCGAAGCATATACAGACAAAATATCACTTTATTCGTTACCTTGTTGAAGATAAGCTAGTAATACTTGAGAAGATTTATGGATCTAAGAACTCGGCAGACATGATGACTAAGGGTGTCACTAGTGAGAAGTTGAAGCTGTGTGCAGCTTCAGTTGGCCTTCTAGCTTGAGGATAGGAGGATGAGTTGCAGGGATGAGGGATCGTGTGTTTGGAGGATTGCGGTTGATGTCGGTGATAGAACTAGTCTCCAAGTAGGAGATTTGTTGGGCTTTTGTGGAGCCTAGTTGTATTTGATCCGGTTGACAACCAGACCCGACCCGAATAATGTTGCATGGTTTTTAATGGGAGATTTACTAAGGCTTAGTCCATGGAGCGGAGGCTTGAAAGAGTGAAAAACACTGTAGCCAATTTTGGCCCATTGTGAATCCTGTGCGCAGGATATAGAAACCAATTTTGGTGATTAGGGTTTAGTTGTTGTTGTCGTCTTGAGAGAGTGAAAAACATTGTAGCCGCACTTTGTATTTTTTCCTGATAATAGTGAAATCCTTGCAATTCCGTGGATGTAGGTAAATTGCCGAATCATGTAAATATGTCTTGTGCGTGTGATTGTTTTTCTTTGGCATGTGTTTTCTCTATTTTTTTTGTTTCTCACAGGTTGGAAATTTCGGGTTAATTTCCCTCCAGAGAGTTGAGGTTGTTTAAAATAAATAATAAGAAGAAGAAGTGTATAGGGAGAAATACTGGTGGGGGCATAGATTAGAGACAGAAAAGTATGTTTTTGTCATTCTCGGAGGCAAAATGGTGACCCCTTCATCTTTTGTCTTCTTCTACGACAACAAAGAGGGGTTCTTTCTATTAAAAAAGTATGACTTTTCACAAAATACATTAAAATATTAATACTTTCATATTAATAATTCTAGTAGTTATGTCGAAGTTATAAACTATAAAGTGTGTAATGAATAATATTTAATATGGATT
This sequence comes from Notholithocarpus densiflorus, assembly GCA_030021035.2. Taxonomy (NCBI): domain Eukaryota; kingdom Viridiplantae; phylum Streptophyta; class Magnoliopsida; order Fagales; family Fagaceae; genus Notholithocarpus; species Notholithocarpus densiflorus. The sequence continues at coordinate 26,854 of JARYZH020000162.1, read as the reverse complement.
TATGTACTCATTGTTCATCATCTTTGCTTGATTTTAAAAAGCGACAGTTTTAGGATAAATTCACGCAAAGTTTTATTTAATTATTTTTAATGTTTCAACAAGATTTCGGAAGAGATGAATATTTGATCTTTAAGAGCACATATACTTATGCTTTAAAAAGAAAGACTAAATTTCAATTTACACCCATAAAATTTTAAAATTTGAATCCGTAGCATTAACATTACATATTGTTTAGATTTAAGCTCTTTTGTCTATACACCAAAAATAATGAGTTGTCCGTTAACTATCACCTCAACTAAAAATGACATAATTTTATGGATTCAAATTCTTTAAAAAAAAAATTCTAAAACAAAACTAGCCCAAACTTTAAGGATATAAATTACAATTTAGTGAAAATAATATTTGACATGTATTTAAAAAAGGACATAGTGTTGAATAAAGAAAATGAGTCAAGTTTAACACTACTACAAAATCCTACCCATCTAAAGGAAAAATATTTATATGAAATATAATGAAGAGTTACTGCTCACAATAACTTTAGGAGTTCACAAGTTTTTCCACAAACTCCACTATGTTTTTATCAGAACTTCCACCTTCCAGTACCTCTTTAGTCAGTTCTTTCCATCTCACTGAATTCCTTTTCATCTCTTTCCCCCTCTATTACTTCCCTTATACACAGCTCTATTTGTTATTTGGTAGCCATGCCTCTTTCATCCAATTTAATCTTTGCTCCTACCTTCCACACATCCACAATCAACTTTGCATTAGTTGTTTGATTTGTGCATTAGTTGTTTGATTTGTCCATTATGGCATTGCAACCATTGGCACCCCCAAACTCAATGCCTCGAGTGTCGAGTTTCATCCACAATGAGTCATAAAGCACCCAATTGCCTTGTGAGCCAATACGAATTCTAGTTGAGGGCACCAACTTACAACTAGCCCCTTCTTCTCCGTTTCCTTTAGAAAATTACCAGGAAGCTTTTTCTGTTCTGTTTCTCTAACAACCCACAAAAAGTAGCAAATGCTATTCTTTAGACCCCATGTTAGCTCCTTCATTTGCTCTTCTCCAAGGGATGCCATGCTTCCAAATGAAGTATAAACGACTGAGCCAGTTTCCTTTGTATTTAGCCACTTCATGCAAGCACCCACATCAGGCTTGAATAGGTGAAGGCCATACTCTTTGTCATCCTCCAACCGTTTTTACTTTTTCCAAGTACACTGATGGAATAACTGGTCCTATTGTTTTAATAGGTCATTGCTGACTTGCCATCCAATTCACCACCTAATGGAATTTCGAAACATATATATGTAACAAAATCAAAATAATAAATAATGTTCATTGATTAACAACGAAGATATACAAAGTGTAGAATATGGAGCAAGATTTAATATGGATTCATGTCCTCATTGTTCAAAATCTTTACTTGATTTTAAAAAGCGACAGTTTTAGGATAAATGCATACGCAGTTTTTATTATTATTTATTTTTAATGTTTCAACAAGAGTTCCGAAGAGATGAATATTTGATCTTAAAGAAAACACATACTTATGTTAAAAAAAAAAAAAAAACTAAATTGCAATTTGCACCCATAAATTTCAGAATAATTTTGATTTTATCCCTTAAAATTTATAAAATTGGACCCTTAATGTTACATATCATTTAGATTTAAGCTCTTTTGTTTATACGCCATAAATAATGAGTTGTCTGTTAATTATCACCTCAATTAAAAGTGACATAATTTTATGAATTCAAATTCAAAAATTTAAGGGGCAAAATCAAAATTAACCCAAACTTTAAGGGTATAAATTACAATTTAGTCAAAATAATATTTGACATAGGTTTTTAAAAAAAAAAAAAAGACATAATTTTGAATAAAGAAAATGAGTTAATTTTCACGCTACTACAAAAGCCTACCCATTTAAAGAATAAATATTTAAATGAATATAATGAAGAGTTACTACTTAGAATAACTTTAGGAGTTTTACAAGTTTTTCCACAAACTCCTCTATGTTTTTATCAGAACTTCCACCTTTGTCCACTGCCTCTTTAGCTAGTTCTTTCCATCTAACTGAATTCATTTTCATCTCTTTCCCTCTCTCTCCCTCTATTACTTCCTTTATACACAGCTCTATTTGTTCTTTGGCAGCAATGCCTCTTTCATCCAATTTAATCTTAACTCGTACCTTCCACACATCCACAACCGACTTTGCATTAGTTGTTTGATCTGTCCATTGTGGCATTGCAACTATTGGCACCCCCAAACAATGCCTCGAGTGTCGAGTTCCATCCACAATGAGTTATAAAGCGCCCAATTGTCTTGTGAGCCAATACTTCTAGTTGACTGCACCCACAAAAAGTAGCAATTGCTATTCTTTAGACCCCATGTTAGCTCCTCCATTTGCTCTTCTCCGAGAAATGCCATGCTTCCAAATGAAGTATAAACGACAGAACCAGTTTCCTTTATGTTTAGCCACTTCATGCAAGAATCCACATCAAGCTTGAATAGGTGAAGACCATACTCTTTGTCATCGTCCAACCGTTTGTTCAAGTACACCGATGGAATAACTGGTCCAATTGTTTTAATAGGCCATTGCTGACTTGCCATCCAATTCACCACCTAATGGAATTTTGAAACATATGTAACATAATCAAAATAATAAATAATGTTCATTGATTAACAACGAAGATATACAAAGAGGATATCAAAAATAGGATGAAATCTAAAATTCTCTGTACAATCAAGTCCAATTAGGCCCAAGACATCTCCAAGTATATAATTGAAGCCCATCAATACAATGCAAGACACCTTTTATAAATATATATGAATTTCTTACCCTTCCCCATCTTTCAAATTCTCAAAGGTGTTATAAAGGATTCAATTTGTTTCGTGTATATAGTTGAGAATTGATTCAATGAGATGCTAAATAAACCTGGGTACAATCTCGAATCAGACAGGAAAGAAGGTAGGTCGACCTTGATTCCTAGTGAAGGCATCGAGGGCAGTGATACTATAGGCACTTCAAAGGGCAACTGTATTGCTCCTCGTTGAGCATCATAATAGATGGTATTAGACTATTAGTTACACCTGAGTGAGAAAAAATGGGAGCTCCATTTTAACTATTATTCTAATAATGAAGGGTAATTGAAATATTAGGATTGAACTTTCCCTCTCTAATTTGGGTGTGCGTATCTTTGGATCATGAACTAGAAATCAAATTTTATAATTCATGGTGAAGTTGAATATTTTCATTACTTGTATGTTGGATGTGAAATGCAAACAACCATTTTGTTTATGCCTCTGCATTTCAAAAAAAATAATAATAGTAACAAATCGCATGCAGATAACCTTATAAGCAGGAGTGAAAGGATAGTCCCATTTTGTTAGGTAGCGTTGTCTAATTGTCTTCACTAAGTTTGGCTTTTGAAATTTCCGGCAGTCAGTGCCTCTTATAATAAATTAATAATTTGCTGATGCAAGAAAATAGTACAACTAAACATAGTGTTGCTACAGACACATATAGATTTACAAAAATTTTCACACCCACTCACATATTCAGTTCACTTGGGTTCCACCATAAACACAAATGCAAACCAATTCAGTGAAAATGTCTGAAATTTCCTGTGTCTTCAAACTTACTGTATTAGGAATGCTATGGGTCAGTTTGGAAGATTCAGACCTAATCTGATCTTTATATAATAGGTTTGAACCCAAAAAAAAGAATGCAAATGTCAAGAGATTGAAAATTTTAAACCCAATATGATTTTGAATGTTTTCGAGTTTATACAATTTGGTATTCAAACATGACTAGCATATGCATTTGAATCATTAAAATATTATCATTATTAATTTTATTTATTAATATATATATATTTATATATATAAAAGAGAAATTATATACTAAAAGTGATATAAGTGGTAAGTTTATGTAAAAGTAAAAAATACTCTAATCACAACTTCATACCTTATGTTCATCAAAAAAAAAAAAAAAAAACTTCATACCTTAATAAGTTATGAAATATTTTGTTGGGTAAAATATCATTTTGGTACCTAAACTTTCATAAAAGTTCATTTTTCGTCTCTAAACTTTCAAAATGTCTTATTTCAACCCTAAATTTTGCAAAATGTTTTACTTTTTGACTTTCTATCTGTCTGTTAATTTATGTCCCATATGGCTAATGGAATACTGACATGGTATTTAACTTGACCAAACCATTTAATTTAACAAAATAATGGACACATGGCACATAATCATTGGCACTTATGGAATAAATATTTTAGCGAGTCAAACATTAATATACCCCTCAATCTCACTACAGCAGAAATCAATATCCCCAATGTGAAACCCCAACGCCAAGTCCAACCGTGCTTTTCTCATTGATGCCACCACCAAGGGTGGCCGACACCTCTCTCTCTCTCTCTCTAATCTCGACTCTTTCATCTCTCTAGAAGTTTATGGGTTTCTCACATTGTTGGTTGTTGCAATTGGATTCAAAGATATATGAGCTATGGCGTTTTGAAGGATCAGATTCAATGCTTCTCAAAATTATAGGCTTTACTTTGAACTCTCTTTGTTTTTCTTTGCTAAAAGTTTGGTCTTTGTTGTACACTTGTTTAAATGAATTCTTTTTACTTTGAACAAAGCTGCTCTAGAATTATTAAAGTTGGCAAAGAAGAGATGTTGAATGATCTGCAAATACTCCTCTTTTGGGTGGAGATTCACAGTTTGGGTCGCCAGTCACCGATTGAGGGTGGGGATTTCACAGTTGAACTTGGCATTGGGGTTTCAACTTTCATGTTGGAGGTTTTGATTTTTGCCTAGACAATGGGTTTCTATGTGAGGGGTATACCTGTTTGATTGAAATATCGATATCTATTCCATATGTGCCAATAATTGTGTCACCAATTCATAAATTTTTAAGTTAATCGTTGTTATGTTAGCACTCTGTTATTCATGTAAGACATAAACTAAGAGACAGACAAAAGGACGAAAATTAAATTTTTTTGCAAAGTTTCAGAACGAAAAACGATTTTTTGTGAAAGTTGAAGGACCAAAATGATATTTTATCATATTTTATTTCTATAGTAGTATAGCAGCAATTATAATCTAATCTGAGAGAGAGAGAGAGAGAGAGAGAAATGAAGATATGAAATGGAACAAGACCATTATGAAAACTAAATAAAATATAAAACGTCAAAATGAATATTTAGAAATATAAATAGCCAAAATAAATTGAAAAAAAAAAATTCAAACTTTAAGGTTCATTCTAACGAATACACTTATAGCAAATAAATAAATTAAAAAACATTGATTGTTGTTGTTTTAGCCATATCACTTGATACAAGTGTCTTAACCTTTGGGATCATGTGCCATTCACTGGTGATAGGCCACAAACGGATTGACCCCTTGTGATTGAAATTAATTAATTAATTAGCCAAGTTATTAATTAATCAATTTATCATGCAAAATGCGTGATAGCACAAACAAATCACCAATAAACTAATTATGCAACGGAAAATAAATAACACGGTGATTTGTTTACAAATGGGGAAAATCTAACGGCAAAAACCCCACCGGGTGATTTTCAGGTCACCACTCCCAAAACTCTACTGTTATCACAACAAGCGGTTACAAGTAAATGAATCCCAAGTACCTTACCAACCTACAGTTGAACCATTACCCCAATACCCAATTGGACTTATTACATAGTAACAGTTCCCCTCTTTTGATGCACGGCTCCCAAGTACGTGACTAACCAATGCGCAGATCCCAGTATGCGACTTCAATCACCAACTAAGAAGGTTGTTGGTTGCAAAATTCTTCAATTCATCCCAACGATGAAGATCAAGAAGATGCTTTGTCAAAAAACCCTACGATGCAAATACACAGCAACTTCTTCAAGAGAAAGAGATAAACTAGGGCAAGAACTTTGGCTCCGATCACAATTTGCTTAAACAGAGTTTGCTCAATGCTTGTGCAACTTGTGTGCACTTTTGACGGCCCTTAAAACAATCCTTTTATATTTTTAGGGTTAGGAGAAAAGAAGGCCCAAACACATAATCACGGATCCTAAGAAAAACAGATCAGATTGCTGTTTTCTTAAACCTCGACAAATAGGAGGTGTCGAGAATCTGTCGAGATAGCTGTTGAGCTTTAGTAAATCTGCACTTTCAACTTGTTTTCTTGGACAGACTTGAAGGCTTCAACACTTGATCTTGAAACACGGTTTCTTATAGTATTTAAACACATCCTAGATCTACCCAAATACAAGTAAAGTGCGTTTTGTCAAAGGATAAGCCAATTACATAAAATAGTGACATATGTTCCTAGCATGTGAAACACATATGTCCTAACAATCTCCTCCTTTGGCAATCCGTGACAAAACCACAACAAACAAATGAACATATGAGAGAAGTCATAAATCACTCAACTCATATTCACTTGTTGAATACAATAAAATCTATCTGAACACAAACTCTTGAAAAACTTTGCAAGAAGAGAGTTTATGGCAAGTAGACTTTGACTACCTATATTTCTAAAACACTTTAAATAAAACTCATCAATGCATCTTAGTGTGAAACAGAAATAATAGATTGCATACAAGTATAAGAAGCATGTGCATAAAGATAGAAAAGAAACAACACATGTAAGGGTAGGTGAAAGAAACATACATCCACATCATCATAAAGATAAGACAAAGTACAATGTATGTCTAAATGGTTACAAGATTTAATGTACAAGAACAATGTTAAAAAAAAAAAAAAAAAAAAAAAAAAAAAAGATACATAAAATCCTCACTACATCCCTAAAAAAAAAACAACATTCCCCCTAACAAAAAGATTCTATACTAACTCTCCCCTTAAGAGTGACTACTTTCATATCCAAAACTACTCCCCTTTTTTGTCACGAGTGACAAAGGGTAAGAGTGTCAAGTAGATATCTCATCGGTAAAGCTAGCATCTCCATCTTCATCATTCGAACCATCATCGTCATCACCATCATCATCATCATCAGACTCAGAAGCCACTGGAGGAGGTGGTGGAGGAGAAGCTTTAGAAGCAAAACCACCTATGGACGCCTGTCACTGTGCTATACAACGACACGAACGTTCACCTGATACAATTCCGTAGAAAGTGTATCAAGGCGAGCATCCATTCACTACAGCTGCGCCATGATGTCTCCTAGGGACACATCGCTCGTAAAAGAGGAGGGAGCGGATGTGGAAGGAGCAGGACGAGAGGGAGGAGCTACTGAATCTGTCTGTCACGACCGAAACTACGCCTCGCTACGTTTAACGGTAGCGTAGTCTATGACACACATGAAAGAAAAATGGTCGTAAGAGGGAAAAGGAACAAAAAAATGGCGTAAGATCCTCGTAATAGTGAAAGGAAAGATGAGCTTATCACAGGACGCTGAATCTAGATGAACATCTATAATAGAAAGAATGAAATGAGAAGGGAAATCTATAGACAGATGCTCAAGAAGAGACAACAAAAATCAAGCACGATGCTTTGTGATGGAGTTGTAGTAAGAGAGTGGATGGAGTACAAAAGTCATCACCATGTTCAAAAACCTAGGGCCTTTTGTAAAGCCCTTACAGGATGTGAACTGGCGACCACCCCAATCTGAGGGACACTCACAACAAGCAGCCATGAGCTCATCCTTGAACACAGTCCACAGACGCTCACAATTAGGATAGTTAGGAAACTCTATCCTAGGAACCCGAACCACATCCGCAATAAGCTGCGGTGTGGCAGGAATGCTAACACCCCTAACATGAGTGATAAAGTGAGGAACAGAACGGTCAATCCCGTGCATGTTGGAGCAGAACTCCTGAATAAGCATGAGAGGACAAGTAATGGGCTCTGCACAAAGAGATTCCCATTCCCGACTGTAAATGACATCAGGAAGGTCAGTGTCGGCAAAGTCTGCCAGAATGACTTGGTGTTCTGAATGAGCACCTCGTCTAGAAAAGTTCTCCGAGAATACTTTATGAGCATCATCATCATGGAACCGAAGAGATAGGGGGCAAAATCTGAAGAGGAAGAGGATGCCCTGGAATGAAGAGGGTTCCGGGACGGAGCGGATTTACATTTCGGTGCCATAAACATGACTAACGTAAACAGAAAGAGAGGTAGAGAAAGAAGAGACAATTAGAAAAGTCCCAAGCAATTCAAATATAAAAAGTATATTGAAAAAAGAGTACGTATGCATGGGGAATGCATGAACATGTGACATGCAAAAGAAAATTTGTCATGAGCTCAGCCCAATCCAAACCTATCAGCACACAAAACAGTTTGCACACATCTAAATACATGACAATACTATTATAATGCTAATGTGATGCAATGCATGAGATTTTAACCTTATTTAAGTGAAATCCCAACCCAAAATTTCAACAATAACTCATCAATTTTGAAAAACCCCAAAAATTTTCAAAAACCCTAAAACCTAGGTTTCAAAACATGAAATGCATGAATATGTAAGAGATTAGAAGCTTACCAAGAGAAGAAAAACTTGAAAAAGCTTGAAGAACCCTTGAGGATCAAGATTGGAGTGAGATGAGATTGTTTGGGAGGGAAAAGAGAGAGCTATCGAGAGAGAGATCGAATGAAATGAGCTGCGGATCGCACGAGGAGAAGATATAGGCCATCAGTAAATCTCGGCAGATGCAAGTGTCGATAGGTATCGAGATATCTGTCGAGGGAGGTATCGAGGAAATGGCCGTTGACAGCTTCAGGTATCGAGAAGGTGTCGAGGAAGAAACACCAAAAACAAGAACAGAAGCTCGATCGATCCACCAGGTGTCGAGAAGCTATCGAGGGGTTAGAAACTTTCTCGATCGATCCACTAGGTGTTGAGGTGCTAGCAAGATTGTGATAAGAAAAAGTTAAGGAAGCTCGACAAATAGCCAGCTATCGAGGAGGTATCGAGGAGGTGTCGAGCCAACTTTTCAAAATAGTTTTTCGAAGAGAGAAAAACATAGATATGAATGAAATCAAGCATGCAACTCAACCAATAATCCAATCAACATATTAAGCTCTCAAAAACATCTCTCAACAAAAATTTTAAGCACATGGATCTTCAAAAAACACACACACACACTAAACAAGTCTAACCAATTTTATATTTCAAAAACAAGTTAAGACAGTTTAGTGAGCATAAATCAACACATGTAAAACTTTGTGATGACTAAATCACATTGTACCTGCACATGTATCAAGAGTAGCAAAGAATATTGCGTGTTGTGTGTGAAAAATATCGCAAAATTGCATAAGTGTATACATGTTATGACGATTTGAGATATGAGAAAATTACTCTAACTCACACACAATCATAACTATTTGATGGGGATTATCACCTTCAAGCTACATCCTATAACTCCTACATCTCCTAGAAAAACACGCTTGCAATCATATTAAAAGCATTTTTGATCTTTTTGCTTTTGATTTTCTTTGCACATTTTCTTTTAAGCAAATCATGCATGCGCATATAAGAGATAGAAAAGAAATACCCAATGATGGTAAGCATTTGACATTCCAATTTTGCTATGCCGAGGCACACAAATGTCATTGACACTGCACTTTTGCTATACCGAAGCATATAGGTGTCATATTATGATTGGCGGGTAACAGTGGTGAGATAGTTATTTATGCGTTTTTCTTAGGATTTTCTAATCATTCCCGTCAAAAATAGTGATACGAGTGTTAAGTACAAAAGATTACTTAATCTTACTCATCACAAACAAGAGCCACAAAACTCACTTGCTTAGTTGTGCATAGAGATGCTCATCTAAGTTACAAAAGATACAAAGTTCAGAAAACTTTGTTTCAATGGCCATCCAAGGTACACAAGTACCAGTGTACATAAAACACACGCTGTTTTTGTATTTTTCTGATTTTTTAATTTTTTAATTTTTTTTATATGAAAAACAAAACAAAGCAAAACTGAAAAATAACCACACAAAAACAAGTTAAGCAAAGCATAAAACTAGACTAACTCAAAACAGTAAAGCAAAACACACAGTAATGCAAACAAAAATAAGAAGAGAGAAGAAAGTAATAGAATCACTTAGAGCCATTTTCCTTCCACACTCTAGAAGAACTTTTCCTTTGATTAAACCCTTGAACTGGCGGTGAGGGGGAAGAATTGAACCCGTTCAAGTTCGAAAGGAACATGAGAGCTTTGAGAAGATCTCCAAGGGGAGCAAGAGAGGATTGAAGCTGATTCTAGCTTCCAAATGCTATCATGCCGTTACTCTGTTGAGTGGCAAGCCACTTATAGCAATATGGTCGAGTATGACCGGCAACTCCACAATGATGACAGAGATGCTGCTTCTTCTGTTTAAGCTTTTGAGAGTTAGCCTTTTTAGTCCTAGGGTTTTTAGCTTCCTTCTTGTCTTGCTTAGGGGGTGCTCCTAAGATAGATTTATTCTTATCTAAGTTCTCACTAACTAAAACAGTTTTAACATCATTGTTCTCAATTTCAACATTATTAGCAGGAGGAACAAAAACAGTAGAACTAGTAGAAGCAATATTAGAGGAAGAAAGACCATACCCTAAACCTGTTCGATCAGAAACAGATTTCTGAAGATAGAGCATCTCATCAAGCTTTGCACTTAAAGTCCTCTCCAATTGAGTTTTAACTTGAAATAGCTCCGCTTCAAGCTTCTTGGTCTCCTCAGCCAAGAAATTGTTCTCGAATCTCAGTGCTCCAATAGTCTGATTAGCCTCATCAAACTTTGTAGAAAGCTCTTCAAGGTCAAGTTCCACATCACTGAGCTTCTTAGTGGTTAGCCTATAAAGTTTCTCATGTTTCTCAAAAAGCTTGTACAGTTTCTCATAGGCTGTATGGATATTATCTTGATCATCCATCTTTTCAAACTTAGAATCCACCAATTCTTCTTCTTCATCCACATCTTTAGCAATCCCATCAGTAGGATTGACAGTGGCAGTGAAGGCATTCAAGATTCCATCATCCTCATTGTCGGAATCATCCTCAGGCTCAGTGTCACTTAAGGTAGCAGCAAGTGCCTTGCTTTTCCCAATGGTCTTGAGATATGTGGGGCACTCCTGTTTCATGTGACCAAAGCCTTAACACTCAAAGCACTTAGGTCCTGCGGGAATAGTGTACTGACCGCCATCCCTTGCATCCTTCTTCCCTTTATCTTAGCTCTTGAACTGAGAAGAACTAGATTGCCTACGGTCCTTGTCGAAACCCTTTCCATTTGCGTTCTTCATAAATTTCTTGAACTGCTTGGTGATGTAGGACTTCATCTTAAAATCTTCATCGTCTGAAGACTCATCTATATCACTGCTCTTGGCCTTTAGTGCCATGCTCTTGCTCTTGCCTGACTTACCAATCCTTGTTAACCCTAGCTCATAAGTCTGCAGATTACCAACCAGCTCTGTCAAAGGAATCTTGTCAATGTCCTTTGATTCCTCGATCGCCGTAATCTTAGCATGGAATCTCTCAAGCAGAAATCTGAGCACCTTTCTCACAATCTTGCGTTCAGGAATAGTTTCACCAAGATTGAGCGCAGAGTTTACTATGTCCTTTAGCTTGGCATAGAACTCATTGAATGACTCATCCTCCTCCATCTTTATTTCTTCAAAACTTGTAGTGAGCCTCTGAAATTTTGAATCCTTGACAGTCTTTGTACCCTCATAAGTTGTCTGGAGAAAGGTCCATGCCTCCTTAACAGTTTCAGTAGAGGATATCTTCTTGAACTCCTCATTTGTGACTGCACTGAATAAAGCATTCAATGCCCTGCTGTTGAAGTTTGCCGCCTTGATCTTAGCATCATCCCAATCGGCTGGCGCTTCTGTAGGCTTAGTCCAGCCTATCTCCACAGCTTGCCACACCTTCTCATCTAGAGACTGCAAGAAAGCTCTCATGCGTACTTTCCAGTATGCATAGTTAGTGCCATCAAATAAAGGAGGTATAATTAACGACTGTCCTCTATCCATGACAAACAGGGGTCAATGGATCAACACAGCAAAGATTAAACCCTAATCAAAGTGTGCCTGCTCTGATACCACTTGATTGGCCACAAACGGATTGACCCCTTGTGATTGAAATTAATTAATTAATTAGCCAAGTTATTAATTAATCAATTTATCATACAAAATGCGTGGTAGCACAAACAAATCACCAATAAACTAATTATGTAGCGGAAAATAAATAACACGGTGATTTGTTTACGAATGGGGAAAACCTAATGGCAAAAACCCCACCGGGTGATTTTCAGGTCACCACTCCCGAAACTTCACTATTATCACAACAAGCGGTTACAAGTAAAGAAATCTCAAGTACCTTACCAACCTACAGTTGAACCCTTACCCCAATACCCAATTGGACTTGTTCTGTAGTGACAGTTCCCCTCTTTTGATGCACGGCTCCCAAGTACGTGACTAACCAATGTGCGGATCCTAGAACGCGACTTCAATCACCAACTAAGAAGGTTGTTGGCTGCAAAGTTCTTCAATTCATCCCAACGATGAAGATCAAGAAGATGCTTGGTCACAAAACCATACGGTGCAAATACATAGCAACTTCTTCAAGAGAAAGAGATGAACTAGGGCAAGAACTTTGTCTCCGGTCACAATTTGCTTGAACAGAGTCTGCTCAATGCTTGTGCAACTTGTGTACTCTTTTGACGGCCCTTAAAACAATCCTTTTATATGTTTAAGGTTAGGAGAAAGGAAGACCTAAACACATAATCACAGATCCCAAGAAAAACAGATCAGATTGCTGTTTTCTTAAACCTCGACAGATAGGAGGTGTCGAGAATTTGTCGAGATAGCTGTCGAGCATACGGGCTGAACAACTCCTTAAATCTCGACACATGCTAGCTATCGAGCTTTAGTAAATCTGCACTTTCAGCTTGTTTTCTTAGACAGACTTGAAGGCTTCAACACTTGATCTTGAAACATGGTTTCTTGAAGTATTTAAACACATCCTAGATCTACCCAAATACAAGTAAAGTGCGTTTTGTCAAATGATAAGCCAATTACATAAAATAGTGACATATGTTCCTAGCATGTGAAACACATATGTCCTAACAACTAGCATCACATGAATATTTATGGAATTTACTATTGTTGTATGAAAATTTTTCTTTGACTTAGTTTAGGGTTTTTATTTTTTGTTGTACAAGAAGAATCTATTCGTTGTAAAATGAAAATTTGGTATTGCTTGCTAGATAAATAATATTGTACTCCATCTAGAGAAATCACATGGGTAATGTTTTGATAAAAAATCAAATTCCTCCAACTTGTTAACGCTTGGTAACACTACAACAAGACCTCCAATAGTGATATCATAAATTTTTTTTTTTTTACCATTATTTGAACGAAGAGTTGCTGAATTGCTGCTTACATTAACTTTAAGATTGCACAAGTTTTGCCACAAACTCCTCTATATTTTTATCAGAACTTCCACCTTCATCCACTGCCTCTTTAGCCAATTCTTTCCATCTTACTGAATTCATTTTCATCTCTTTCCCTCTTTCTCCTTCTATTACTTCCTTTATACACAGCTCTATTTCTTCTTTGGTAGCTATGCCTCTTTCATCCAATTTAATCCTTACCCCTACCTTCCACACATCCACAATGAACTTTGCATTAGTTGGTTGATCCGTCCATATTGGCATTGCAACCATTGGCACTCCCAAGCTCAATGCTTCAAGGGTTGAGTTCCATCCACAATGAGTCAAGAAGCACCCAACGGCCTTATGAGCCAATACTTCTAATTGAGGGCACCAACTCACAACTAGTCCCTTCTCCGATGTTTCTTGTAAAAAATTAGGAGGAAGTTTTTTCTGTTCAGTTTCTCTAACAACCCACAAGAAGTAGCAATTGCTATTCTTTAGGCCCCTTGTTAGCTCATCCATCTGCTCTTCTCCCAGGGATGCCAAGCTTCCAAATGATGTATAAACAACTGAGTCAGTTTCCTTTGTGTCTAGCCACTTCATGCAAGCATCCACATCAGGTTTGAATAGGTGAACGCCATATTCTTTGTCATCCTCCAACCGCTTGTCTAAGTAGATTGATGGAATAGCTGGTCCAATTGTTTTAACAGGCCATTGTTGGCTTGTCATCCAATTCACCACCTAATGGAATTTTGAAACATATGTAACAAAATCAGAATAATAAACAATAAACCAATGTTCACTGATTAACAACGGAGCGGAAGATTAAGGAAACGTACAGGGATGTGTTGTGTAAGCATATTAGTAAGCAAACCTACAAAACTGAAATACTTCTCTTATAAACAAATCTTATAAAATTTTCATACTTCAATGAGTTGTAGGCTCTGTAGTCAGTAAGTAAATAACACAGAAGTGGCAAATTCTAGCTTTGCCAATAACTCACTAAATCAAAGTAGAGAAGAATCTTAAAATAGCTAGTACACCAAAAGAATACAGGAATATACGTAATTTGACAAGATGCTAATATTTATCAAAGTGTTTAGATGAAATCCACTATGATAGTGAAGAAAAAAATGGTGGATTCATGTGACAATGACAAACAGCTAATTATAATCTACCATTCAGGACAATTGTAACAAAGTGTGTCTAAAAGTGTGTAATACTATAATTATTCCAAGCAAATAGATGATAAGGTTTGTATAATTTTTAGTGCCTTCAAAGTTATCGTATTAGAAATGCAGTGGGTCGGTTTGAAAGAAAGGCCAAATCTAATCTTATAGAATGGATATTAAAATGAGATTGACTTCAAAATTTTAAACTCAATATCAATTTTTGGATGTTTATGAGTTTATATAATTCGGTATTCAAGCATAGCTTTTTATTATTATTATTATTATTATTATTCAAATCTCATTATTATTAATTAATTTATTAGAGAAAATAGAAATTACATACTAAAAGTATGTGAGTATCTCTTTCTCTCAATTTATGTATATAAAAAATCTAATAACACAATTTTTTTTTTACAAGTGTTGACATCACTTATTGTGATTGATAAATAATCTAAGTGATATTAGTCATAAGCTTATGTGAAATTATGCAACTTTAATCACAATTTAATACCTTAATAACTTAAGAAAAAATTAGTGTCTTTAGCATTGTATATCAACATTTCCTCTCTCTCTCTCTCTCTCAACCACTCAAGGGTTTATCAAAGGAAGTTACATTGTTAGTAATTTTTAGCCCACTCTTTCATTATTATTTCTTTTCATTCTTTCATATCACCAGCCAATTCAATATTCTAACATTTATAAATACTTTTTTGGTTTTTCTATATATATATACACACACACTTTTTGGGTAGACATGTTTATATGATACTTTTCCAAAAAGGGATTTTTGGGGGGGGGGGGGGGGGGGGGGAACTGTTTATATGATATCTAAACAATGTGGAAACATGATATATAGGGATTCGGTGCTTTGATTAATTATTTAGCAAAAAAAAAAAAAAAAGAGTGGTTTGATTAATTTGTAGATCAAATGATAAATATGATTTAATTTATATATATATATAAATATATATATATATAATTTTTAACTATATTCTACTTGAGCTGATCAAGCCAATTCATGATAAGTAAACAATAAGTTTTTGAAAATTCTATTTTTCAAATATAATTGCTTGGAATGGTTTTGATATATATTTATAGGGTTTGGCCCATTAGGGAAAGCTTTTCCCGATATTACACAATAGACTACTTGTTTCTCACTCACTCACACCCCCACACACCCAAAAACAAAAAAAAAAAAAGTACAAGAAGAAGAGACAGAATATATAGACTCGTAGTTGTACAAAGATAACAATATAAGTGGCTGTAATTGAACCACTTCTCAAACAAAAATTATCCAAATTTTGAATGTTTAGGAGAAAAAATCAACATTACCTTAAACTTTAAGAATGTAAAATACTGTTAATATATACATATATATATATATATTTATAACTTAGTCCTGAATATACATGAATTGATAGCTTAACCTACCTCATTCTCCAACTCGTCGAAGGTGTTGCAAAAGAGCCAATTCGCTTCAAGGAAATTCGAGAATTGATTCAATACGAGCCTTAGAAAAGATGGGTACAAGCCCTTATCACAAAGAAATGAAGGTAGATCATCGACCCCTAGTGGTGGTATCAAGGGCAATGCTATTGAAGCCCCTTCTTCTAAGGGCATCTGAATTGCTCCATGATTCGCATGGTAATAAATGGCATTAATTACACAAGACTGAGTGAAAAATGGAGCAGCATCAATTCTAAATTGCCTAGCGATTTCTAAAGCCCATGGCATACCTGAGTCATACACCATAAGCTTTGGAGGATATTTGGAGCTATTATGTTTCTCAATAAGCTTTGTTAAGCTTTGTGAAACATGTAGCTTGTAACGTTCGAGAACTGCATCCATACTTTCCGAATCTACGGCTTCCCCGGATCCATCAGAGATGATCTCAACATTGATAGAATGCATAGGAAGGGCTGGCATGGAATTGCCGATAGAGGTGGTAGTGACAAATGTTACTCTAAGACCCTTTGAGGCTAAGCGCTTTGAGAATTGGAGCATTGGGTTTATGTGACCTTGTACAGCGAAAGTCAATACTAGGATATGAGTTTCTCTCTCCATTTTCTATTAATCCAATGCGCTATGACTCTTTCTATGGAAGTTTGAGGTTGAAGAATTCATGAACTAAAATTACAGGAGATAATGGTGTATATGTATTGATTTAAATTCATCGTGATAAGGATTTTCCACTCCGTTTAGTGTCTGAAAAGATAAAGAGGAAATGACAGACAAATGTGGGCTCTTCTTGTATGATGTATCCTTGTCTACAGTCAGTGCAACGTAAGTAATCAATAGTGATTTGCATGCGCGAAAACAACAATTCAACGGGGCTATATATAGACTATTGTATTGAGTGTATAGACTTCTTGTTGAACCAAACTTTTTGGGGTTTTTTTTTTTTTTTTTTTTTTTTTTTTGAAAATGAAATTTAAAAAAGTTTTATTTAATGGGGTAACAAATCAAATCTTGTGACTTTAAAATAATAATAAAAATTTAAAAACTCTTGAAGGGCCAATATGAAAACTAAATAAAATATAAAATGTAAAAATGAAAATTTTGAAACATAAATGGCCAAAAAAAAAAATCTCAAACTTTAAGGACCAAAAGTATATTTTATTTTAACAAATACACTTATGTGAATAAATAAATAAGGCAACGCTGATCGTTGTTGTTTTAACCATATATCACTTGATACAAGAGTGTCTTAACCTTTGATTAATTTATAGATCAAATGATAAATATGATTTAATTTAGTGTAAAAGTACTTATTAATACTTGAACTTGGTTACGAATAATTTAAATTACATTCTTCTTTTCTATATAAAATTTTAAACAATATTCAACTTGAGCTGTTCAAGCCAATTCAAATATAATTGGAAATGGTTTTGATATATTTATAGGGTTTGGCCCGTTTGGGAAAGCTTTTCCCGATATTACACAATTGACTAGTAGCTATCACTAAACGATATTAACATAATAGACTAGTTGTTAGTTGTTACACACAAACAAAAAGAAAAAGAGGAAGAAAGAGGAAGAACAAAAAGAAGAGGTAGAAAAAAATAGTGGTTGTAAAAAGATAACAATACAAGTGGTTGTAATTGAACCACTTCTCAAAGGTGTAGCAGAGTGGATATCATCAGTATCATATTGTTTGGGTCTAAGATTTTGTTTATCGTATACAAGCAAGATAGTGTGGATTCTAAAATAATAATAATAATAATAATAATAATAATAATAAAAAGGCAAGATAATGTGGGTTCCATGACTACGTGGACTGGGGATGTATATATTAAATGTAGGATATAATTATTTTTTTCTTATGTATCCACGTATGTATCCCTAAATATAGACTAAATTACAATTGACACTCATAAGTTTTGGGATAATCTTGATTTTCTAAAGAGAGATCAAGTATTGCTTATGATGAGGAATTATATACTTTGTGCATGAGACGTTTTTTGTATGTCCGATGTTATGATAGTTTTGAATTTCTTGCCACTCTCAAGGTGAGGAGTACTTTTACTTTTTACTTTTTAGTAAGTGTTATTGTGTAGTGTATGAATTTTTCCTTGAAATGCTACTATTGCTTCTGAAATCATTAAAAGTCAGGAAAAAAGGGATGTAGATGCAAGAGAAAAGGGAAAGAGTGAACCCACACAATGGAAGAGATGTAAAAAAATCAAAACAATTTATCTTCCTTAAAAGCATTCTTTAACAAGAATTCTGGTTTTATTTATGGGTTATACACAAATACCTAATAATTAAAATTAATCATAAAAGCATGTTCTGGTAAGAATTCTTGCTTCAGTTAGGGGCAAATTACATGTAACTGCATAATGATTACCTTGATAACTATCATCAATTGGTATGTTTTGTGAAAGTCACAATGGTCTGCTTAAGATATTAGAATTTAGGCAAAAATGCAAAACTAACCCTCTAACTTTCACATTTTTTTATTTCAGTTCTCTAACTTTTAGTTTTGTCAATTCAGTCCTCTAACTTTCAATTTTTTTCAATTCAAGGTTCTGTTAAAGGTCTGTTACTGCTGGCGTTAAACACACCAAAACGACGCTGTTTTCATGTTTTTTTTTTTTTTTAATTCAGAATTAAAAGAAAATAAGGAAAAAAAAAAAAACAATAACGTCGTTCCCCTCCACTGAATCAAAACAAAACATTTTGTGAGAACTCATTTTGTTATTAGGACACATACACAAAACCTTGCAACTTATCAAACACCGGTCCTATTTTCCTGAAATTTCTTGACCACCAGCAATATATGATTTGAAAGGAAAAGAGATCTTTTGATTATCACACAATATTTTACATTCATTCTTTTTTTTTTTTTTTTTTTTTTTTTGATGGAAAGCATTTTACATTCATTCTTGATTGTTAATCTTACAGAAACAAGGATACAAATCTATTGTGCATTACAAAACCAACCCACCAGCTTTCTGAAATGGAAAACATTACAACAGAGGAAAAAAAACAAAAACAATTGCCCAAAAACGAAAAAAAAATAACA
Source organism: Notholithocarpus densiflorus (assembly GCA_030021035.2). Taxonomy (NCBI): domain Eukaryota; kingdom Viridiplantae; phylum Streptophyta; class Magnoliopsida; order Fagales; family Fagaceae; genus Notholithocarpus; species Notholithocarpus densiflorus. The sequence goes on along the minus strand of JARYZH020000162.1, from coordinate 7,786 downwards.
CCCATCAGAACAAAAACAATTGCCCAAAAACAAAACCAACCCACCAATTCAGAACACCCATCACAAATTCAGTCAAGGCAGAGCAGCGAGGTGGTTTACACAGCAAGGAGGAGCTACGGTAAGGCAAGGCAGAGCACACCCATCACCGATTCAGTCAAGGTAGAGCAGGGGCGGTTTACACGGCAAGCAGGGGCGGCGAGGTCTAGAGCAGGGGCGAACTCAGTCGCCGGTGATCTCAGTCTCTCTCTCTCTCTCTCAAACCGGCTCTCTCTCTCTCTCTCAAAGTTAGGGATTGGAACTGAGTTCTTCTCACAAAATGTTTTGTTTTGATTCAGTGAAGGGGAACGACATCGTCGTTCCCCTTACTTCTTTTTTTTTCCTTATTTTCTTTTAATTCCGAATTAAAAAAAAAAAAAAAAAAAACATGAAAACGGCGTCGTTTTGGTGTGTTTAACACCAGCAGTAACAGACCTTTAACAGAGTCTTGAATTGAAAAAAATTGAAAGTTAGAGGACTGAATTGACAAAACTAAAAGTTAGAGAACTGAAATGAAAAAAAGTGAAAGTTAGAGGGTCAGTTTTGCATTTTTACCTAGAATTTATTATGAAGTACTTGTTAGGTGCTGCTAGAATTTAGAGGTAATGTGGAAATATTAGATCATAATCTAAATATTTCTTTCATGGAAACCTGCTCAATTTGACAGATACTTGTTCATTTATCATTTTCTTTCAATAAGATTTCCATGTGGTAGTTCCTTCTTCCTTCAAAATAAAAGAAGTGAAACCCCTTTGCATGGAAAAGGCACTATTCTGAATGGAAATAGTGCACATAGGAGAAGGATAAGGCATTTTGGTATAATGTGCTCTAGGATTGAAAAACAAAAAAAGCAAAAACAAAATTAGGGAATAAAAGAGAAGACATTGAGCAAGGAGAACCAGTGTATAATGCCTCTAATGTGGATAGAATTGGCATCAATCTATCATCAATTGGTATGTTTTGTGAAAGTCACAATGGTCTGCTTAAGATATTAGAATTTATTATGAAGTACTTGTTAGTGTTTAAATTTAAGCACAGAAGTTTTAAGAATCAAAGGATAGTTTTTTTTTTGGGGGGGTATATGGGAAGGTAGTTTGAGAGCTCCCACAATTTTACATCTTTGCATGATTCTAACCTGATCAGGAAAGAGTAAGATTGAATTAGCCATTCCTTAGCAGGTTTAAGTGGACCTTGTGACTGCTTGAGCTATTGGGTTTTCTTGGGCTTTCAGTGTCACTTTCTAATTTGGGGCTTGCTTGTGACTATTTATGTCCTTCTAAAAGAGCGGGTTCATAAGCGAAGTTGTACTATGTTCGAGTTTGACCTGCTTTTATTGAGCTTGGGATTTGCATGTTTTTTATATGAAATGAGACCAGCTGAGCATCAGTTGTTTGCAAATGGCTTGACTCAGTTGCAGCCTTCAATTTTTTCATTTTTTGTAAATTTCGGTATTTTGTCACTTAATCGCATAATTTGTGCAAATTAGAGTTTCAGACATTTTTTCTCAGTATTTATATGTTTTATAGCCGTCAGAGACAAATTAGATGATTATTAATAAATACAGACTTTTGTCAAATTCTTTCTCTGGTGAATTCTAGTTTTTTTTCTCCTTGTGGATTCAGGGAAATCCCCCGTGAATTCGAGGTATACTACCAAAAGCTAATAGTTTTGTTTCTACTCCATCAAAAGAGTATCGTGTGTGCTTTTTCTAAGCTTTTGTGACATCATTTAAGCATGTAAAGGGAAATTTTTTTATTAAAAAAAAGTAAAGAAAGATCAATTTTTGGTATTCAAACATGACTTCTGTATTTGAATTATTAAAATAACATTTTTATTAATTTTATATTAAAGAATAAAAATTATATAAAAGTATGTGAGCCATTTCTTTCTCTTTAAAAAGATCTTAGGGTTTTGTATATAATAAATTTGGTGACATTTTTCATTTATTTTTTCCATATAAAATATTGTTATGATTAATGCAGAATAAAAGTTCTATCAGTAATTGGCTTACAAAAAAATAATGTTACTCCAATCGTTACTTGACATCTTATGAAGTTGTGAAAAAATGTTGTTTCTTTAGCATTTTATATCACAATTTCTAATCTAATCTCGTCCCTCCATTTTCTGCTTTCTCTCTATGGAAGTAGGAGGGTGAATAATTCATGAACTAAAATTACAGGGGAGCTTTTACTGATTTTATTCAATTCAACGTGATAAAGATTTTCGACACTGGTCAGTTCCTTAAAAGTAAAGACAACTGTGGGCTCTGTTATTTAGAAGTTCTTATCTTTAGTACGATTGCTCTCTTTGAGGATAAATAATTGATGGTGATTTGAAGGAGAAGGATGCATAAACACAACAATTCAAGGGGGTTGTTGCAGACTTGTAGTTGGACTTTGACCATACCTTCTCTTCTTTTTTTTCTTTTTCTTTTTTCAGCTTTTTACAAAGTTGCAAATTTAATCCTTATCCTATATTGACCTCAAATACAATGTTGTTCCACTTACATAAATGTTTAAGTTTTATTTAATATTTTAAAAAATCGGGATTTGATGTGTTATTTTATAAACTATATGGTTTGATTTAATTTGTTACTTTTTAAAACCTTAGGACTAAAGTTATTACTTTTGAAATTATATGGTTTAATTTGTTACTTAAAATGTAATTTTATGCTTCTTTTTTCCCACCACCCCAAAGACAGGCATGTAATAATTCCGATAGAAACCACTACAAGTAGGTAATTGAAGTCAATGTAGAACCATAATGGCTCAATCAAGAATTCAAATTAGATTTTAATTGTATCACAATTTTGTGCCAAATGTCCTAATTTTCCTTCTAATTTTATGTCATGTATCTTTATACTCTAAATGCACTTCAATTTGTGGCAACACCCCCATGGAGTTACCCAAATAGTGGGCTCATTGGTTTGAGGCCTGATGTAAATTCAAAGATCCTAGGTTCAATCCACCACCACTGTATGTCAATGAAATTTTTGTGGTGTCTCATAGGTATGAAGTAGTATAGTTTGATTAAAGAATAAGACATCCTTCCTTATCTAAAAAAATAATAATAAAATAAAATTGTGCCAAGAGTCATTTTATCTTTAATTTCATGTAAAATGTATTTACATGTAAATTCATGAGTCTAAACATTTTTTTTTTTTTACTGAATTCGTGAATCTATACATAATATAAAAAAACAACTAAATTTTTTTTATAACACTAGGAATGTGTAATATTTCCAATCTATTTAAAACTATTCTACATTCATTTAAAACTAATTTTCGCACTCTATTCTTTTTTTCTTTTTCTTTTTGTAGTTTTTTTTTTTTTTTTTTTTCTTGCTGTACAAGAAGATTCTACTCCTAGTTAAAATTAAATTTGTTATTATCTATTAAAAAAATAATGTTGCATTCCTAGTTATTTAGCCAAGTGAATACTTAGGTTTATTATTCAGATCTAGGTTAAAACAATAACAATCATATCATGTAAAGCAGTGGAAAAAAATAAAAAACACAATGATATGATGACCTAGGAAAACCAAATCGGTAAAAAACCTGGGGAGGATTTAACCTAGTTATCCTTAAGATAAAAAACAAATCCACTAGAAAGAATTGAAGTTTGTACAATAGAACTTAGACCACTAACATCCTATTGCTACCTAAAGTAGAAAACTTACTATCACAACCACATGATAGCTCCGAGTCCATGGACTACTTCTTTCCTTAGCCTTTGCAACACAAACACCCACACTTGTGACAAAAAACACAAACTCTCCAGTTTGTGACTCCAAGACCACCCTTGAAGGTTTAGATCATCAACACCTTTAATGACTAGAGAAGGCAGCAACTTCTACAACACCGGATCTAGAGATTCTTCAAGGAATAACACCGGTAGAAGATATGAGAGAGCTTTTTGGGTACAAAACCCTAAATACAAAAGAGGCACACTCTTCTCTCCTTGAAAAACCTTTTAAAAACGTGCTTAAGGTTTCCTTTATATACTAGGAGTGTTTTACTTGAAACCCAATACGTTTAAGTAGAGTTTGGGCTGAAATAGAATTCTGCAAAACCATATTTCGATCGGTCGAGCTTGTCTTTCAATCGATCGAACCAGGTAGTTTCTAAACTCTTCTTTCTGCAGCTTACTTGTTCTTGAATCTTGACTTGAATCACCTTGAGCATTGTCTAATAAAACCTATAGACTCTAGGATCTATATCTAGACAAGTTTGTGTTCACGATTTGTCAATTGTTCTAAACTTTTAGAACCTAACAACTTCTAATAATATTGTGGAATTAGGAGCAGTTCGACAGGGCCTAATGCTGGCATGGGATCTGGGTTTTAAATTTATTCATCTTGAAATTTACTCAATGACAGTTCTTTCCTGGTTAACCACTAAAAATGATATCTCACCAGATGCTATTCCATTACTTTGTGATTGCAGAAATCTTATGGAACACGACTGGACTGTCCAGGTTCACCACATCTTTCGTGAAGCTAATGGCTGTGCGGATGCTTTAGCAAAGAGGGGAAACCAACAACAGTGCCTTTTGGAAATCTATGATACCTGTCCCGCTTTTGTATATGTACCTTTTGTATGGGATATGGAAAACCTTGGGACTAGTAGACTGTGTCCTTTAAGGCTTGAACTGCATGTTGTTTTATAAACTCTTATATATATAATTAAATAATACTCCCTATTAAATTCTAAAAGTTTAGAACAATTGGCAAATCGTGAATACAAACTTGTTTAGATATAGATCTAAGTCTATAGGTATTATTAGACAATGCTCAAGGTGATTCAAGTCAAGATCCAAGAACAAGCAAGCTACAGAAAAGAGAATTTGAAATTTGCCTAGTTCGATTGATCGAAAAACAGGCTTGACCGATCGAAACACGTATCTGCAGAATTCTATTTCAGCCTAAACTCTACTTAAACGTATTGGGTTTCAAGTAAAACACTACTAGTATATAAAGGAAACCCTAAGCACGTTTTTATAAGACTTTTCAGAGAGAGAAGAGTGTGCATCTTTTGTATCTAGGGTTTTGTACCCAAAAAACTCTCTCATGTCTTCTACTAGTGTTATTCCTTGAAGAATCTCAAGATCGGTGTTGTAGAAGTTGTTGCATACAAGATCAACGTCTAAGGAGATCCAAAACCTTTGAGAGGAGTCTCAAGGTCACAAGCAGGTGAGTTTGTGTTGTTGCAAAGGTTTAGGAGAGAAGTAGTCCGTGGACTCGGAGCTATCATGGGGTCGTAGTAGTAAGTTTTCTACTCGAGGTATCGATAGAATGTTAGTTGTTTAAGTTCTATTGTACAAACTTCAATTCTTTCATAGTGAATTTGCTTTTTATCTTGAGGATGGTTAGGTTAAATCCTCCCCAGGTTTTTTACCGGTTTGGTTTTCCTGGGTGATCATATCATTGTGTTCTTTATTTTCCGTTGCTTTGCATGATATTATTGTTTTTTTTTTAACCTAGATCTGAATAATAAACCTAAGTATTCACTTAATTAATTGATTAGGTTAAACAATCTAGTTTACAAGGATCTAAAAACTAACACTCCCCCTTTTTATAAAAAAAAAAAAAAAAAAAAAAAAAAAAAAAAAAAAAAAACCCATTTATAACATCATATGTATATTGAAAATTGTTGTGTCATGCTATATAAATTATGTGAAGTTGAGGACTTGCTGTGATTTGTAATGTAAACTATAACCTTTTTATGCCCGTATGTCCCATTTTCATAATTTCTCATATCACAACCCAGTTGCGCAAGTTGGTACCTTTCGAGCTATTGGGGTTGTAGCATATATATTATATAAGTATTTGTAATGGTTTGTATATATAAACTTTTCATGCCAATTACCTTAAAAGGTGGAGTCAATGGATTTAGCATCATTTTGCTAGGTTGCTTTGTCTTCTTTTCGCTTTGGAAATTTCCGGCAGTGCCTCTTATTATAAAAGTATTGTATTTATGTCCAATATATAGTTTCAGAATGATATAAATAAAATTCATTTAAAAAAAAATTGCTATAGAGTCGGTTTGGCAGATTCAATCCATATCTGATCTTCATATAACGAATTTGAATTTTTTTAAAATAAAAATATGGTGAGATTGACTTCAAAAAAAGAAAAAAAAAAAAAAGTTCAGGAACAAAAAAACGTTTTAACCTTTTAAGAGCAAAGAAAATTTTCCGAAAAATACTCAACATACTTACCAAAAATAAACTTCACATCACAAAAAAACACTCTTTTAATGGTTTTTTTTTTTTTTTCATAAACCACTCTTTCAGTGGTTAATTCTCTTTCTTCTTATCCTTTCTCTTCAAACCAATCATTGACTGATTGTTAACATTTTTCGGAATGACCATTTTTGGTTAAACTTATCGTTTTCCCACTTAAAATTTCACATGTATTTCAAATTTGGGGTCTACTTTTATAATTATTGGACTCCCAAATGGTCTAAAAATAGAAATTATTATCTCATTTAGGGTTTGTTTTTTGTGAATGAAGGTTTGTAATTCATATAACTAGTCGCTAACCCGTGCAAATCAAATGTTAACATATTCAGGTTTAAACATTTCTCTAATTTTAATTATTGAAAGCTAAATTAACTCTAATATAAGATGAAACATGTAATTATGATGAAACTATCAAAATATTACACATAAAATCATTAAAATGAGATAAATACAAATATTATGAAGTAATATATTACAATAATCATAATGTGCTCTTACATTTGGTTGAATAAGCATTACAAAAGAACCAGTAAATAGAATAAATATACAATTGTGCTTACATCTTCAAGCTTTATCCAATGCTTTTCAAGAATCTATTTCCTCCCTTTCTTAGGCTCTTCTCTTTTCTCAACTTCTTCAAGCTACTTTATTTTTCGCCAAATTAGTATCAAGTATAACACCAAATTATACCAATTCATCAAAAGTTTACAATGTATAACCAAACACTCTCAATGTCAATAAATTTCATAATAACCCCACCTCAACTATTGAATTATTAAAAAAGTTCAATATGTCTATAATCTTCATGAAAATAAGTATTCCATTGGTTTTCATCATGAAATTCAGAAATAAATAACAAAATAGATTATTCACACACAAAAAGGTATTATCTTTTTGTGAAACATTTTTAAATTGTACTATATGGTTTTATTCAAACATTAAGAATACAAAAGCCACAAATCTAGATATTTATGGCATTTAGTTCAAGTGCCAAACCAAAACTAAAGGCATGCCTAAGTGCAGTTCACAAAGGCTTTGTGGCATTGCACAATGTAGGGATGTGTGATTAAATAATGCATATATATTTGTATGCTTCAATAAGTTGCAAGGGTACCAAACAACAGTGATTTATGAACAACACACTTGGTTGCATTCTAGCAGCAGTAGTAGCAGGAGTAGTATTAGCAGTTGTAGCTCTGACAAACTATAAGTACAATACACATTCACACACCAGACATTTAAAACATTAAATACAAGGCCCTACAGATGGCACAACAGCCCACATATTTGGTATGAAAAATGCATCTATATGGAGAAAATGTCATCTGATAATTTACCTATTTTTAACTTCCAAACTGTGCAGTGGAAGATGGAAATTAGGTATTACAGCTGCTTGTGGAGACCTCCACTTTGCGTTCCTACCTCATAGCAACAGAGAAAATGAAATTAGCAAAATTAGCAAAACAGAGTTTTTGGCAAGAAGACTTGGCCCCTTTCTCAAGTTTCAT